>OZ023273.1:50993091-51017091 GCA_964007475.1 Hybos culiciformis
AAAAAAAAAAATTGCGTTATGAATTATTTTTTGGCCTAGTTCTCTTACAAACCGATTTATGTTACATGGTCCAAGTAAATTGGGGGCCGCTGTTTCTATTTTATAGATTTTTTTAATTTTCTTTAAAAGTTATTAATGCCTTGTTCAGACAACGACTAAATCATGATTTCCTAATCGATTTGCGTAGATAATCATACTTTGAAAACCTGTGTGAACACGATTATGAACGAAAACAAAAAAAGTAAACAACATGAAAGCAAACAAAATAAAAACATAAATATTATTTGCTACTCAAATTTTTTTTGTTTTGTAAATAAAGAAAATATGTCAAAAATAAAAGTCAAAAATAACTAGGAATGAGTGGAAATGGGTAACATGGATGGTAAAAAAACTATAAACTCATCCCTGAAATTTTTCATGATTTTCGATAATCAGGATTTCCGATGACACTTTTTTTGTATGAGCAAATCATGAAAAAAAGAATGATAATCACAAAAAGTAAGATTATCATGATAAGATTTCATTGTCTGAACAAGGCATAACATTATTAACTTGTTTATTCGACGATTCTAGTTTAAAGTAAGTAAGCTTTGTTAAAATGACTGACTCTCCCATAGGCATAGCATTGTAATAAGGGATATTATTTAAATGATATTATTTTATTCCATTTTTGTAAGTTTTTTTCAATTCGCGATTGCAGGCTAAAATTACTGTAAACAAATATAACCGTGGTAATAAATGTAATTACAATCAAAAAATTATGTCCGTAATTCTCATAAAATTTTTGTTTGTTGATGCTTTGACTTAGTTTTAAAAGTAATGCCTTGGACAAACTGACACGATTAAGGGGACTTGGTACCAGTTTGAATTTTGTGTCCCAAATTTTTTTTGAAAAGCAGTTTTAGATTATTTTAAAGTTAAATTTAGAAAAAACATTTCATTCACAGCCTCCGAACTGTTTGATACTTTAAAAGGGTATAAGACCTTTTAGAATCGGTTAAGGCTAAGTTCTCGAAATCTCTTCAAAACCATTGTTATGTGTCACAAAATGGTTTTGAAGAGATTTCGAGCACTTATCCTTAACCGATTCTAAAAAGTTTTATGTCATTTTAAACTATGAAACATTCCTGAGGTTGTGAATGAAATGTTTTTTTTAAATTAAACTTTAAAATAATCTAAAACGGCTCTACAATCAAATTTTGGGACAAAAAATTCAAACTGGTACCAAGTCCTCTTAAACTTGAGAAAAAAAAACAGATGTTTATCTGTTTTGTAAAACACATTAAGGTAGTCTGTTCGGTCGATTTTAATAACATGTCAAGAACATGTTTTTCGAGTTCAGTTTGTCCAAGGCATAAAATTGTTGAATTGTATAGAAATATAGTAATTGAATTCTATCGACAAATTGGGTTTAATTGTTATTTAAAAATATAACAAATACATTTTAAAATGAATAATTAATTTATAAAATCTTTTTATATAGCTTTTGATGACGAGAATCTTTCTTTTCATCAACAAATTGGATATATTAGAAGAAATAGAATTTACAAAAATATTATTTAAATATAAAGTTTGCGACAAATAAAGATTCCAATAATAATACAACTGAAAGTTTTTTTTTTTTTTAATTTTTAGATTACATATGAAATTTTTTTTTTCAAGTTTATACTTCTTTAGCCGCGTTTTGAGATTTTGGTAGAGGGTAAAAATCTTGTTTCATTCGAGTATCGTATCTAAATCGCATTAGATTTTTTCTCAGAAAAATAAGAATAAAATACTCAAAATACGACTCGAATTTGAAAAATGTAAACAAAAAAATGAGTTACATTAATAAAAACAAAATAATTGGCGCGAAAAATTATAATTCAAATTACTTTTAAAAATCTCGTTTACAAATTATTTAAAACTAAAATTTTTTTTACAATAGGTAGCTTCGGTCAAATAAAGATTACCAGCCGAAAAACGGTTATCTCGTGCCGTCGCCAAATACACAAAAAAAATTTTTTCAAAATAGGTAGCTCCGTTAAAATAAAGATTACCAGCCAAAAATTTTCGGGTAGGGAGCTACGGTTAGGTCGTGCCGGCGCAAATTACACAAAAAAGTTTTTTTTTTTCAAAATAGGTAGCTCCGTTAAAATAAAGATTACCAGCCGAAAAATTTTTGGGTAGGGAGCTACGGTTAGGTCGTGCCGGCACAAATATACAAAAAAAAAATTTTCCAAAATAGGTAGTTTCGGTGAAATAAAGATTAACTGCCGAAAAATTTTTGGGCAAGGAGCTACGGTTAGGTCGTGCCGGAACAAAATATACAAAAAAAAAATTTTTTTTTTTTCAAAACAGGTAGCTCCGGTGAAATTAATATTACCTGCCGAAAGATTTTTGGGTAGGGAGCTACGGTTAGGTCGTGCCGGCGCAAATTACACAAAAAAGTTTTTTTTTTTTCAAAATAGGTAGCTCCGTTAAAATAAAGATTACCAGCCGAAAAATTTTTGGGTAGGGAGGTACGGTTAGGTCGTGCCGGCGCAAAATATTGAAAAAAAAATTTTTTTTTAAATAGGTAGCTCCGGTGATATTAAGATTACCAGCCGAAAAATTTTTGGGCAAGGAGCTACGGTTAGGTCTTCCCGACGCAAAATGTTCAGAAAAATTTTTTTTTCCGAAATAGGTAGCTCCGGTTAAATTAATATTAGCTGAAAAAAAAATTTTGGGTGGGGAGCTACGATTAGGTCGTGCCGGAGCTAAATATACGAAAAACAATTTTTTTTTTTCAGAATAGGTAGCTCCGGTGAAATTAATATTACCTGAAAAAAAAAATTTTTGGGTGGGGAGCTACGGTTCGGTCGTGCCGGAGCAAAATATACGAAATTTTTTTTTTTTTCAAAATACGTAGCTCTGGTGAAATTAATATTACCTAAAAAAAATTTTTGGGTGGGGAGCTACGGTTAGGTCGTGCCGGAGCAAAATATACGAACATTTTTTTTTTCAAAGTAGGTAGCTCCGGTGAAATTAAGATTACCAGCCGAAAAATTTTTGGGCAGGAAGGTACGGTAAGGTCGTGCCGACGCAAAATATACGAAAAATTTTTGAAGTTTATACTTCTTTAGCCGCGTTGTGTGGTTTTGGTAGAGGGTAAAAATCTTGTTTCAATTCGAATATCTAAATTGCGAAAAAAATACTCAAAATACGACTCGAATTTGAAAAATGTACTCAAAAAAAAGGGTGTCTTCATCAATTTTACAAAGTACAACTTGAGTTTTTATATTATTTAGGAAAATAAATCAAAGTGATTTTTTGTTTTTTTTTAGAACGCTAAACTCATATAGATAATATGGCTTAGTGGTTGAACATCAGACTGTAAGTCTGAAGGTGCCTGGTTCGATTCCCAATGACACGATTTTTGTGAAATATTTTAATTTTTTTTTTTCATTATAATTAGTTTTTTTGGGATATTTAAACCATTGCTTCTCAAACTTTTTCATGTCGAGGCTCCCTCAACTAAAAAAAAAATTACGCGACTCCCCAAAAATTATTCGAAATAAAACAAAATTTAGTATTCATTTTAAAAGGTATTTTTATTAAAAATAAAATGAATTCAAATCAAAAATCAAATATAAAAATTGTTAAATAATAATCAACTTGAAGTAGTGTGGAAAAGGTAAGTATAAAGGTCGAAAAATCGAGAAAAAGAGTGTAACAGTTTTCAATTAAAATAATTATTTTTCAATCTGAAAAGCTCTTTAATGTACACATTTAAGTATATTTGTATATACATTTAATATTAGAATCACTTATGCCCTTTCAAGGCACAGTCAGGATTCGGCTCATGAGTCGTGATTTGGAGATGCCTGAATAATAAAGAATAATAAAGAATAATTTCAAAATATTTACACCTAAATTTTCTCAATAAGCTTACAATAAATACAATAACATAAGTATGAAATAAAGAAATTAGAGAATAAAATAAAAGTTATTTAATTAGAAAAATTTGATTAAATTAAATTTCAGTTTTGTGCAATAATTCTATCTGCTTAGTTCGCTATAAATATCGATTGTAAATTTGACAGACTAATATAATTGATGATTAATATTTTAGAATATTTTTATTTTATTATAATTTGGATTTTTTATGTTTGTTCGAAATATTTTGGATTCATTAAATTCACGTTTCTATTCAACGAATTTAAAATAATTCCATATAAAAAATATATAATCAATTTAATAAAATGTGTCCATCTTGCAATGTTTATATACATTTTTATCCCATTTTTTTACTATAATTTAATTCCGACTCTTGAATTATTTTGCTCCTCAACTGTAATTTCATTATCACTTACTTATCTTTACATTGTGATACATATTTTATTTTCGTTATTCATTTTAATCAATTCAGTTGTAATTGATACCAAACTAACCAAATTATTTAAAAAAATTTTAAAATTTTCTAAAATCTTAGTTAATTGCCAAGCTCTATTTGACAGTGAAATTTTTGTGTTAGTTCTTCTAAAATTTTTAATTTTAATTATTAAAATTAAAGGTATGACTGGACAAATAATTATTTTATACTTTCTAATAAAAAAAGAAGGTTTAGACAGTTTTAAAAATGTTTTTTTTGGTCTAACTGAATTCATAAACTTATTTTCCGCATTGCCATCTTTTTGTATGTTTTTATTTATTGGACATGTAATTAAAAGAATTTCTTATAATTTGGATAAGCTATTTATTGCTAAACGGGAAAATTTGGAATGGCAAAGTAGAAATAGCATTAGAACCGTTAAAAAAATAATAATTTTATCCAAAAATTCTTGTAAAATTTTTAATGAATTCAAATTAATTTATCATTTCATAATTATAAGTTTAATTTTTGGAATTGGATTAAGTTTATTCCGTCAATTTTATTTATTTTTCGTATTTTTTAACTTACAAACTTTTTACATCCTATTAATAATTGTGATTGAATTATTTTTGATTTTATATTCATTTGATTTCCCAATATCGAGATATAAACTTTTGAAATCTTCAATAAATTTGCACGCCTGGAAGATTTATGAGAATGAGTCTTTTGACAAAGAGGTAAATTTATTTTATATCTTTACTAAATTAGTAATAACATTTCTTTCAATCTGAAAACCTAAGGCACAGGACAAAAATATATTCAGTAAAAGATACAATTTACCTCAAAAATTTTTTGCCTGAAAATGAAAATTATTTTTCCATGGTGTAATATTTTATAGTTTTCGTCAAACATAAAATTTTTTTCATATAAATCTTGAATATGTTTATTTCAATTGATATTTTAGATTTTTTTATTTTTAGTTCGAAAAATTGTTACGCCAGTTTAAAATTGTTCAATGCGATTCAACGATATTTGGTTTGTTTGAAGTCAACAAAAAATTCATTATAAGTTTCAGTGCTTCAATTATTTGTAATGTTTTAACAATTATTCAACTTCATCTTGTACTTGAGCAAAATGGGATACAACAGAATTTAAATAATGTAGTAGTTATATGAATGTAATAAAACTAAATGTATTTTTTTTAAATCGAATAATAAATTGATAATGTATACATTGAAAAAGGGATAGCTGGCGCAAATATAATTTCTGTACAACCCGTGATATGTAGATAGGAAAAATTTGCTGTTTGTCATTGCATGGAAAAATAGTTGGAACTTTAACTTTTTAATGAGCTATTTACATAATTATGGCAATATTTGTCATAAAAATTTCAGAAACTCATAATGTATAAAAAGGTGGGGTGTCACTGTTATAGTTATGTACTAAGCTAAGAGAATTTAATAGTATATAAACTCTAAGTACATGGCTATACATATTCTCTTAATATATATGTATCTCTCAGTATACATATATATTCTCTGAATTAGGTTAATAATTATTGTTAATATATAACCAATTAGAATGATAATAAAATCAGTTTTACTATAATAATCTACCTGAGAAGTAGTTTTATTAAAACATGGTGTCAGATGTGGAAGTTTTAATTTTTTAATTTTTTTTTGCCTTTAATTTAACTTTGAAAGTTTTTAAAAAAAAAAAAAAAAGGTACAGTAAATTTAGTCAATAAAAAGGAAAATTTAAAAATTAAAAAAAAAAAGATCCAGTGAACAATTTTTAATAAAAAAAAGAAAAGTAAAACTCAACAACATCATCATCATCATCATCATCATCATCATCATCATCATCAAACATTATCATGGATACTGAAGGTAATGTTAACCAGAATCGTAATGTTAACCAAGATCAACGAATTCCAGCACCAGTGGTGAATAATTTTAAACAAGTTGCAATAGACAGTGGTAATTTAAGACCATTTAATTTCAAAAGTGCTAATTTAGCTTCAGCTTGGAAATTATGGCATAAACAGTTTAAAACTTTTATAGTTGCAAGTGATCTGTTGGAAGCTACAAATGTTAGGAAAAATTCTTTACTTTTGCATCACATGGGAGTAGAATGCTTTGAAATATTCGACTCATTTGAAGTGAATGAAGATACTATTACCCATGATGATCTAATTAAAAAATTTGATAATTACTTCATTCCTAAAAGTAATTTGATTATGCAAAGATTTAATTTTTTCACGAAAAGACAAAAACTAGGTGAAAGTATTGATGAATTTGTTACAATCCTTAATGATAATTTATCTAAAGATTGTAATTTTGGTCAGCTAAAAGAAGATTTAGTACGAGATATTTTCATTTCTGGTTTAGATGAAAAATATAATTTCATTAGAGAAAAATTGCTAGGTGAATCTGAGCAAACGTTGGAAAAAATTTTGGAGATGGCAAAAGTAATGGAAATTACAAAGGAACAAAGCAAAGGTTTTCGTAACAGTAATGGTGATGGTAACAAAAATTTTATTGGCGCAATTAATTCTAAAAATATTGCTAAAAATAATAATGGTGGTAACTACAATAAAAATTATAACGGTGGTAACAATGGTAATAATAATGGTAAAAATGTTTCTCAACAAAAAAATGTTTGCAACAAATGTGGTCAACAGCATCAATTTAATAAATGTCCCGCAGCAAATGTTATCTGTAATTATTGCAAGAAAAAAATTATTATGCAAAAATGTGTAGAAAAAGAAAAAATTTGATAACAATAATAAGTTGGTAAACAATATTGGTCAACTCCCTCGGGGGGAGATGCATCCCTAGAGGGCGCGTCCCCAGGTGGCGGATAGGGGAACGCTCTGTAGATATACAGGGTAGGTGGGAAATAAAATACCACCCGCGGACCAAACAAGAAATCCAGAAGCGTCTGTCCCAGATTGGGCGGCTTCCTGGTCAGCGTCTGTCCCATATTGGGCGGCTGTTAACACACCCTTCTGGAGAGGGGTTAAATTACTCCAGGGCATCTCCCAGCCTGCCTCCGTGGCTAAACGGGATATGGGAAGGTCACCCAGAAAAGAATACCAACCATGGAGCACACCATCAAAAACAAAGTTACGGTGCAGGGGAACGGATACCCAGTACCGGCGGCCGTCGGGAGTGAGCGAGCGGGCTCCGGGTCGTCGATATCAAACGACCGCAATCCAATACTAGTGGCTGACTTGGCTAGTAGTGGAGATAATATCACAAGCAGTACAGCAACAAAGGTGGAGTTAATGCAGTCTACGGCAAGCCCATTCAATAGAAGTAGTTTGGTCAACCGTTCACCAACATCGAAAGGGGGCAGTACATGGTCGTACAGAGGGCGCCCTTTAAATAGGTCAACAGTAGAGACATTGGTAACAATAGAACCATTGGTAAGCCAAAATAACAAGGAAGAAATTAAACAGATAAGTAATCCGACAGCCAAAGAGAAGCCAAAGATGGTAACAGAGACAAGTAAAAACATGGAGGCAAATAAAGGTAAAGAAGAGAAAAACGCCAACGCAGATGACCAACAACTGTCTGGAGCATGGAAACTGCTAGATAGAGACTTAGCAGATCAGTCCAAATGCATTTTGGAAACAGAAAAGTGCTTCAAAGCCATGATGCTAGCCATGCCCAAAAATACTCCGATACAGGTAAAGAGTTCAATGGAAAAAATAGCAGAACTACTCAGCAGTATGATTATATCAAACGAGTACGTTAGCAATGACAAGGCCGCTTTGGAGAAACTACTAGCAACCAAAAACTTTACTAGATCTCCAAACAAGCAACAAGTCCGAATAGATACCCCATCTACTGCAAAGATGCACAACAACGAAAAAAGTAGCAAAAGAAACGCTTCGTCACCATTAACAGGTACCCCGAAGATGCAGAAGACTCCTGGTATAAGCAATGCTGCAACACCGAATCAAAAGAAGACCGTCTTAGGGGGAGAAAAAGAACAGGTAGCGACATCAGCTTCAAGGATCCGGAAAGAACAGACCTGGCAAAAAGCGAAATACAAAAAAGCAAGGAATAGGAAGAGTGCGAAGCCCGCAGAAGATCCGAAAGTCAAAATTAGAGAGCGGAATAGAAATGATGCAATAAGAATATCGGCTAAACAAGGCTGCTCCTATGCTGATATTCTTAAGAAAATGAAGACGGCAATCCAGCCCGCGGAGTATGGAGTAGAGATCAAGCAGATTAGAAGAACGAAAAAAGAGGAAATACTGTTGGTAATTAAAACAGACAACTCGGAGAGATTCAACAAAGCACTAGCTGAATCTATCAACGATCAAGCCGAGGTGAAAAATCTCTCGAAGATGGTCGCAGTGGAAATAAAGGATATAGACGAAGCGGAGTCGAAGGAGGAGATACTAGGATGCTTGAGAGCCGCGCTCGGGGCAGACCTAGACCCAGAGAAAGTCCAGTTGTTCAGAGGCTTCGCCAACACGCAAATAGCTAGGCTGGAGGCAAATCAAAGAGCAGCAAATATTCTACTGAACATGGGGAAGATAAAAATTGGTTGGATAAACTGCAGAGTCCAAAAGAGGGTCGAAGTAATTCGATGCTTTAAATGCCTCGGGTACGGACACCGGTCTAGTAGCTGTAAGGGCAAGGAAAAACGGGGAAGGTGTTGGAATTGTGGAGAAGAAGGGCACATCGCAAAGTCATGCAATAATGCTGCAAAGTGTCTAGTTTGCTGCGAAGCAGGAGGGAAAGGTGACCACAAAAGGGGAAGCAGACATTGCCCAGCTTTTATGGCTGAGCTAACGAAAGCAAGAGGCACAAGATGATAAAAATCCTACAATTAAACCTCAATAAATCCAGGCCGTCCCTGGATTTACTCATGGAAGTTGCTAAGGAGAAATCAGTGGACATCGTCACCTTCAGCGAACAGTGTAGGAAACCGGATTCTGTTTCCTGGTATCAGGATAAATCTGAGAGGGCAGGTATTGCTATATGCAGCCCTGACCTACTCGTTACAGATTATGGTACTTCAGATCACGGCTTCGTATGGGTGGAGACCGATTTGTTCAGGTTATACAGCTGCTACTTTTCGCCGAACGACGCACCCGACAAGTTCAAGGAAGACCTCGACGAGTTGGAAAGCAGTATTAGAACTTCCAGCAAAGAAGTGCTAATAACGGGGGACTTTAATAGTAAGTCACCTTCCTGGGGGGAAATCAGGCTGGATAGCAGGGGCAAACTGACAGACGAAATGATAGCGGCAAACGACCTATTAGTACTTAACAAAGGAAGTGAGCCAACTTTTAGAAGAGGCTCGAGTAGCTCAATAATCGATATATCTGTAGCGACGCCGGGGATAGCGAGGACAGTAGCTAGATGGTGCGTTCTTGACATGTGCTCATTAAGTGATCACATGTACATAGAAATAGTAATAACCAAAGCCTCCAATGAACAAGAAAATCCAAGAAAGAAGTGTCTGGGGTGGAACTTAAAAAAGTTAGATAAAACAAAACTCCGGAGGTTTATTCAAGAGTCGTCTGCCATAGAGGACCTGGGTTGGATTGCAGGCGGAGATAATCTGTCCACAATAGCAAGGAGAACTCTAGGGACCATACAGGAAGCTTGCAGTGCTTCAATGCCAAAACGAGCGCAAAGGGGAGCAAATAGGTCACCAGCTTTTTGGTGGACAGAGGAAATCGCCAGTCTTCGAAGAGCCTGTAATGCTAAGAGGAGGCAGTGGTGTAGAGACCAAAATAACAGGGAACTGCAAACGAGCTACAAAACGTCCAAGAAGATTCTCCAAAAGAGTATCAGAAACAGAAAAATGGAGTGCTGGAGAGCCTTGCTAGAAGAAGTTGAAAATGATGTATGGGGAACTGCATACAAAATTGTATCAAAGAAACTAAGAAAGAGGGAAGACATACCAGAGTTAAATGATCAGAGCCAGGTGCAGGTCATAATACGAAGCCTCTTTCCAGTAAAGGCCACAGAAATACGAACGAGGCGGCCAAACATCAGCGCTGAAGCGGCGGAGCCATTTACAGAAGAGGAGCTGCACTCAGTTGGCAAAAGACTGAAGAAGGGCAAGTCCCCAGGCCCGGACGGAGTGCCGAACGAGGTGTTGATGGAAATGATAAAGCACTCCCCAAGACTTATCCTGAAAATGCTTAATAAGTGCTTAGAGCAGAGAGCCTTCATAAAAACTTGGAAGAATCAAAAATTGATTCTTCTAAAGAAAGCGAAGAAACCAGCAAATCAGGCGTCATCCTATAGGCCCATTTGCTTGTTGGATACAATAGGAAAAGTGCTGGAGGGACTTATCCTACAGAGATTAGAGGAGCACATTAGCGAGCAAGGTGGCCTATCTAACCGACAGTTTGGTTTTAGAAGGGGCCGTTCAACAGTGCATGCTATACAGGAAGTGGTCAGGTTGACCAAGCAGGCAAACCAGGGAGATGGTAAGAAAAAAGGATTCACAGCACTCATATCGATCGACGTTAAAAATGCATTTAACTCGATTGGTACGAATGACATAATTCTAGCTCTTAGATCGAAAGCAGTCCCGGACTACCTAGTGGATCTAATAGAAGACTATTTAAAAAAACGACAAGTGTTCTTCGAGGGGAAAAACTTCAAAGTGGAACACAATACAACGTGCGGGGTTCCACAAGGATCCAAACTGGGACCCTTTCTCTGGAATATAGTCTACGATGATCTGTTAAAAATCACACTACCTGATGGCTCCTACCTAGTAGGTTTTGCCGACGACGTCATTATAGTAGTGTCGGCAATGGATCTAGAGATACTACGGTTGAGAACAAATGATAGCCTCAGGAGAGTTAAAAGGTGGTTGGATATGAAGACTCTCGAAATGGCGATACAAAAAACAGAAGCGGTGTTAGTAACCGATAGGAGGAAATTCAACAAACCGCCCATTGAAATTGATGGCGAAATAATACCATGGAAGAGCCAACTAACATACCTAGGAGTAGAATTGGACAGAAGACTTAACTTCAAGCCTCAGATGAGCAAACTGGCAGCAAATGGCGCAAATGCTTGCACCAGCCTGTCCAGGCTAATGCCGAATGTTGGAGGCCCAACATGCATGAAAAGGAAAGTTCTAGCAGGGGTCATCGTATCCAAAATGCTGTACGCTGCCCCAGTATGGGCACATGCCATGGAAAAGCCGTCCTACAGAAGTCATGCAGCCTCGGTGAATAGATGTGCAGCGCTCAGAATAGCGTCTGCATATAGAACAGTTTCCGACAGCGCTATTCTTGTGATAGCCGGTACTCCGCCGATAGACTTGATGGCGGCGGAGAGAAGCAAAATTTTCTGGGAGATACAGGAAAGAGGGGAAGAGAGAGTGCAGCAAATCAAGATGCAAGGTAGATGCGAGACTCTAGCTAAATGGCAGGAACGCTGGGAAGAAGCAACAAACGGACGGTGGACTCACCGTCTCATCCCCAATATAGAAAAGTGGGTAAACAGGAAACACGGAAACCTAAATTTTTACACCACGCAGGCACTTTCAGGGCATGGATGTTACAAAAAGTACCTACACAGATTTAAAAAACGGCAAGATAGTGTATGCGATTATTGCGGAGAAGAAGAAGATGACGCGCTTCACACTTTCTTCGTCTGCAAAGAATGGGCAAATGAGAGGCACAGGCTAGAGGAAAAGTTCCAAAAACTTATAGGGCCAGGAAATATAGTAGAAGAAATGTTGGAAAGTAAAGACAAATGGGACGCAGCAGAAACATTTTTCAAAAGGATCCTTCAATCGAAGCAAGAACTCTTCAACAGAGAAGAATAAAAAAGAAAAAAAAAAAAAAAAAGGATAACAATAGCAGATAATTAGGGAAAGGCCAGACTAACTTTGAAGTAATGCCGAAAGGTGGTGCCGAGGTTAGTTACTTGGCGGACAAGAAGGTTCAGGGTTTTAGTCGGTAGTCCAAAAGTGTTTTGGGAGTCCGGCACTACGTGCGTAAATGCATTTCCCCCCTTCTAAAAAAAAAAAAAAAAAAAAAAAAAAAAAAAAAAATATTGGTCAACTACAGCAATCAAATGAAGTAGATGGTAGTCAACATTTATTTTTGGGAACTATGTCTAGCTCAAGAAATGAAGAAAAATTATGGTAAGTAAATTTAAACATTAATGGTGACATATTAAAGGCACAAGTTGATACAGGAGCAGAATGTAATGTATTATCTATTAACAATTTTGAATTTTTAAATTTAAATAAAAAATTTATTAAACCTACTAATAATAAAATAAGTTCTTTTTCAGGTGAAAATTTAAATATTATTGGTACGTATAGTGTAAATTGTAATTATAATGAAAAAAATTATGATTTGGATTTTTTTATTTTGAATTTAAATTGCAAGACAATTTTAGGTCTTGAATCTTTAAAATTGATGAACATTGTAAATACCAATAATATAAATTTAATTACTAATAAAAAAAATTTTAATGATAAATTATTAAATAGCATTTACAATATTGTAGGTACTTATGAAGAATTGTTTAAAGGTTTAGGATGCTTGAACGAGAAATGTCACTTAGTAATTATTAAGAATATTAAACCAGTTATTGAACCGCCGAGAAGAATAACTTTTAACTTGCACAACAAATTGAAAAACGACATTGATCGAATGATAGAACTAAAAGTAATTGAACAAGTTCTTGAACCAACTGAATGGGTGAGCTCGATAGTTATTGTTAGAAAAAGTGCAGGTAGTGTAAGATTATGCTTAGATCCTAGGCACTTAAATAAAGCAATTTTAAGACAGCATTATCCTCTACCTACGGTTGAAGAAATAAAATCAAAATTAAATGGTTCAAAATTTTTTTGCAAATTAGATGCTAATTCCGGTTTTTGGATGATTCAGTTAGACGATGAATCATCGAAATTATGTACTTTTAATACTCCATTTGGGAGATATAAATTTTTACGTTTACCATTTGGTATAAACGCAGCCCCTGAAATTTTTCATGCAGAAATGGTTAAACATTTTGCACATATTGAAAATGTTATTATTTATATTGATGACTTTTTAATATTTGCTGATTCGGAAAAAGAACATAATAAAATTTTAGTCGAAGTATTAAATAAAGCAAAAGAAATCGGTTTGAAATTTAACAAAAGTAAATCAGTATTTTGTGCAAAAGAAATAAAATTTGTTGGACATATATTTAATGAACAGGGAGTTAGTCCTGATAAAAATAAAATCGATGCTATTTGCAGAATGCCACGTCCAGAAAATGTAAAGCAACTGCAAAGTTTTTTAGGCATGATCAATTATTTAAGTTCATTTGTTAGCAATATATCTATAGAAAATAAAAATTTACGTGAACTAATTAAAAAAGATATTGCTTGGCATTGGTCAGAAATTCATGAAAAAGAATTTTTAAAATTAAAGAAATTAATTTCTGAAATTCCAATTTTAACGCATTATGTACGATACGAATAAAGAAATAATATTTGTCGGTTGATGCCTCAAAATATGCAATAGGAGCTGTAATTTCTCACGATTGTAACCAATTGCATATGCATCAGCTACTCTCACAAATTGCCAGCAAAATTATGCACAGATCGAAAAAGAATTGTTTGCAATTCTTTTTGGATGTACACGTTTCCATCAATATTTGTATGGTAAAAAATTTTCAGTGCAAACTGATCACAAGCCACTTATTTCGATATTTCAGAAACCTTTATTTAAAGTACCTCCTAGGCTTCAAAGATTTATGCTTCGTCTGCAAGCTTATGATTTCGATATAATTTTTAAACAAGGTAAAGAAATGTACGTAGCAGATACACTATCTAGAGCTCCTTTACCGGATGAAACATTAACGGAATTTGATAAGGATTTAGAAATGCAATGTAATTTGATAATATCTAGTTTATCAATCAGTGAAAATAAATTAGAGCAAATTAAATCTGAAACGTTAAATCATAATGTACTCTGTATATTAATTGATCAATATAAAAAAGGGTGGCCTGAACATAAAAATAAAACAGATTCAACGTTAGGTCCATATTTTAAAGTTAGAAACGATATAAGTGTTATTGATAATATAGTATTTATGTCTAATAGGGTAATTATTCCTAAAAGTATGCGCTCGGAAACATTAAAATTAATACATGAAGGACATATGTGTTCAGAAAGATGTATTAATCTAGCCAGGAGTTTAGTTTATTGGCCAAATATCAATTCTGATTTTAAAAATCTAGTAGATAATTGTGAAACTTGTATACAATTTAAAAATTCTAACCCAAAAGAACCTTTAATGCCGCATGAGGTAATTGAAATACCGTGGTATAAAGTAGGGATAGATTTTTTCGAATTTCAAAAGAAAATTTATTTAATAGTTTATTTAATTAAAAATTTTTTGAAGTAGCACTTCTAAGACATGGATATTCTAATAATATGCTAATAGCTGAGTTAAAATCTATATTTGCTCGCTTTGGTATTCGTAAAATAATAATTAGTGACAATGGTCCACCTTTTCCGTCAAACGAATTCAAAATGTTTTGTCATGATTGGGATATAGAACATATAACCTCTAGTCCTTATTTACCTAGATCTAATGGATTAGCTGAAAGAGCTGTTCAAACAATCAAGAAAATTTTAAATAAAAGCGTTAAGGATAATAGTGATATAGATGTTCAAATTTTGTAATGAAGTTAAATGAAAAAAAAAATTAAATTGAAAAATTTGAATATCTTATTTATTTTTATAAAAAAAGAAAGATGTTATAGTTATGTACTTAGCTAAGAGAGCTAAGAGAGCAATAGTATATAAACTCTAAGTACATGGCTATACATATTCTCTTAATATATATGTATCTCTCAGTATACATATATATTCTCTGAATTAGGTTAATAATTATTGTTAATATATAACCATAATAAAATCAGTTTTACTATAATAATCTACCTGAGAAGTAGTTTTATTAAAACAGTCACCAGGCCCACTGAAAAGGCCATAACGCCCCCGGGCTTTATGACTCTTTTAAAATGAGTCATAACGCCCAAATAAAATGACTGACTGAGTCACAAAGCCCGATTTTTTTTTTTTTTTTAATATATTTAGCATGATGACGTCATCACCAAGGGTTACTATCGGCAATGGATACTCAGGACAGGGTTACCAACTTAGGGGTTTTGCCCCTAGATTTAGGGGTTTTTTTTCTGACAGGGGGATTTTTAGGGGGTAATTTGTTTCGGGGGTTTTTTTAGGGGTTTTGCTTAATGTAATATTTGTAATATTCTTAATTGCATTTCATAAGATACCTTATTATTATAAATAAATAATTTTATTAAGCCATATAATTTACGATGTGCGTTATATATATATTTTAATTCAAGCAACTATTCGAAATCCCATGGCTATACGTTGACCATACACAGGAAGGTATGGATAGATGGGTTTAGGTTAAGTATGTCTTGACACATGTTCCATAAAAAATGTTTGACATGTAAAATACATACCTAGAAATTAAAAATTTTGTGATGGATATAGCTGTTATAATAGCTATATAAAAAAAAAAGAAAAATTTAGGGGTTTTTTAGGGGGAAATTTTATTTTGTTAGGGGGAAAGATTTGAGAAGGTTGGTAACCCTGACTCAGGATATATGTCATTGTACTCGCAAATGCCATCTTGTGGCTGAAAAACGCAACTAAATTTTTTTTGACAAAAACGGTTTTTTACAATTTTCTCCTAGAACTATAATTTTTTTTTTAAAATGTAGGTATAAAAATTACTTTTTTAAAAAAAAATTTCGAAAAATCTTCAAAAAATTCGGAGTAAATTGCATTTATAACTTTTTCACGCATTTCAACTTTTCACCTTATATTTTTGAAACGGTAAAGGGAATCAAACCAATTCTTGGATTTTTCTAGAGGGGACAGTTGTACGAAACTTTTAAAAAAAAAGTTGTTTGAACAACATCGTTTTGGAATAGGCCTAAAATTAACGAAGAAATTTTGAATAAAATTTTTTTTATTACAAATTATAACTTGTGATAATTTAGAAAGAATGGAAATCAAGTAAGTAATTTGACCTTTTCCAAAAAAATTACATGTTACTTTAAATCAAGTAAGTAATCTGACCTTTTTCAAAAGAATTACACATTAAATTAAGTTATTTATTATTTTCAGTAAAAGCGAAAAATAGCATTTTTTCAAGCTTTTTTCAAAAATTTCGAGTAAGGAAAGAACTCGGATTAGTGCCAAGAACAAAATTTTGTCGAACGCACAAAAAACAGATGGTGCTGCGAGACGACAAGTTGTTTGGCTATTTTATTTGCCATTTCAAAATTAAAAGGCACAAAGTAAGGCGAGCCGACAATACTTGGTTCGAAATGTGCAAACTTCATGAAACATGTCTGCTAACATGTGTTCTGTCTCACTTAAGTGAGTCATAACGCCCAAATTTTTATTTTTATGGGAGTCATCATGCCCCGTGTGTTACTCAAAAAGGCGCCAAATTGTCCTCAAAACAAAAAATTGTTGGATAATTTTTATTTTTATTTTTATTATAATTGATTTCTGGAAAATATATTTTAAATTTGTTAATGTTAATTCGTAAATATAAAGGAAAAAAGGAACACTTATAGTTTAAATCAAACTGTAATAATATATTCATCATAGAAATGGCAAGTTTTCGGATTTGTTTTTCTTTAAATTCAAGGAATTTTATTGTTGTGTGAGAAAAAATGTCAGGGAATTTTTCAGTGTGGAAAGAGAAAAATTTGAAATGATCAACTTTGATGACAGCAAGGAAAATTTATACATAGTAGGTAATTAAGTAGTATTATAATCATATTATGTTAAAAACATGTATCTCCATAGAGATAATAAATATTTAATTTTTTATTGTTTTAAAATTGCGTGTTTTTAAAATATTTCTTTATATATATGTAAAATAAATAATAGGTATCTTTTGAACAAATTCTAGATGATCATATAGATTTCTAGTCTTGTTTTCTCAACTACAATTTTTGTCTCAAATTTAAAGCCTAGCTTAAGCCTATAACTTTATTTATTTTACTTTATTTATTGGTGACATGAAATAACGCCCGAGGTATTAACGCCCAAAAGGCGTTATTTCCCTCCGTAGTGGGAAATAAAGACCAAATTGCGTTTTGGCTTTATTTCTCACAGTGATGGGTAATAACGCCTACGGGCGTTAATTCCTTTTTGCATTTTTTGTTTGTTAGAAAAGAAATAACACCCAAACATGTTTCCAATTCTTAGATTTTGCTAGAGTGGACAGTTGTACGAAACTTTTAGAAAAAAGATGTTTGAACAACATCCTTTTGGAAAAGGCATAAGATCAACGAAGAAATTTAACAAATTATAACTTGTGATAATTTAGAAAGAATGGAAATCAAGTAAGTAATTTCACCTTTTCCAAAAAAATTACATATTACTTTAAATCAAGTAAGTAATTTGACCTTTTCCAAAAGAATTACATATTAAATTAAGTTATTTTTTATTTTCAGTAAAAGCGAAAAATTAAATCTTTTCAAGCTGTTTTAAAAAATTTCGACTAAGGAATTAGCAATAGGGTGGCTCGAAGAACTCGGATTAGTGCCCAGAACAAAAGTTTGTCGAACGCCTAAAAAACAGATGGTGCTGCAAATAAAAACAAAAATCCACTTATTTAAATTGAAACATTTTTTTAGGCCTTAATTCACTCTTTACTTTCATTTGGGTGTTAATTCCTCATATTTTCGGCTGTTATTTCCCATCACTGTGAGAAATAAAGCCCAAACGCAATTTGGGCTTTATTTCCCACTACGGAGGGAAATAACGCCTTTTGGGCGTTAATATCTTGGGCGTTATTTCATGTCACCTTATTTATTTATTAATTTGAGAGTATATTTTACATATAATAATATATGGTTTTTGCATGGAGGGGCGCTAAATAGGTTTTGTGACCCGGTCGCGAGATAAACTCGCTACGCCACTAGTAACCACCATGTATTAATTAATTTAAGGCAGAAAAATAACAAAAAATAATAATCTACAAACTGCAAAGCGACAAAGTATGTACTTAGAAGAGTCTTTCTTTCGGTTCTTGTGTTTTTTTATATGGCGAAAGACAAAAGAGAGCTGAAAGAAAGACATTTTTCGCAAGAACCGATATTAATACTGCCAGGCAGAAACGCTATAACGAATTTTCTGTCAATGGACTGGTGGTTAATCAGTATATTTACATTTACTTTTTTGAAAAAGGCCGTTTTAGAATCTTTTGTCCAGGGGCCCAGTGAATGCACTATCCCTATATATTTATTATAATTTTTTATTTTTTTTTTTATAAATTTTTTTTCATATGTTTAGGTAATATTTATTTCAATTACATTTTTAATACAATTGACCGCTATCGAGGTTTTGAACCTGCGTCCCTTATGTTCATGTTGTTAACATCTTAGCCATTCAGCTACATCCTATGATAATTTTTGCCAATCAAAAGTAAAATTTAAATTACTATCGATTTTTTTAAAATATTTATCGACTTTTATTTACAAAATAACTTTTTATTTGTAGAAATATAATTCTAACAACTTGTTTGAAATAATAGTTTTACAGTACTGTAATGGTTGTCTAACATATTCAAAGAATTTCCTGAAATATAGTAAGACCTCTCATTTGAGGCTGAGAGTAGTTTGTATGCTTACAATCTTGTCGATTTTTTTAAATAAAATTTTATTAAAGGAAAATAAGTCGTGCTTTGTTCATTGCCGCGAATTATATATTTATCGTTTTTTTATATTTTTTATTAAATAAAATATATATGTATACGTATATATTGACTTGAGACTTGAACCGGAATTGAACCGAAAACCGGAAAAAAACCGAAATTTTATGCCAAACCGTAACCGTAACCGAACCGAAGTTTGGTAAAAATGGAAAACCGTAACTGAAACCGGAACGTAACTTTTTCGGTTCAATTTTCGTTCTTTCAGTTTTTTTAAAAAGAAAAAATTGTGCTTGCATTTAGACACGTATTTGAACGTATTTTTGTAATATTTTAGAATTTGACAAGTGAAAATACGTAATGTTCGTATATGTATAGTGTTGTAATGTTGAGCTTAACTAAATTTAGATTATATCCCAGATAAATTTAATTCAAGTCCTTTTTGTTTTTTATTTTATAAGTAATATTTCTCACACATTTGTCAATAAGTAGATAACTCCATTTTTGGCCAAATTTACTTTTTGATGAAAATTAATCTAATATTGCGTAATCTATCGATTGGCAAAAAAAAAATTTGGAAAAATATTATTATTAAAAAAATAATTTTGCACATAACTAAATAAGTATACGTAAATGTAATACAAAACGTGAGTAAAAATCTATAACTTCACTTATTAACTGAAAATATTTTTATTTAAATGACAAAAAATATATAAGTTTAGTTATAATATTTTTAACAATTTTTTCCTGTGTTCTGCAATACAAATGAAATTTATCGTAAACAAAATAAGTTTAATTATTTATTTTTCAACGCAGACAAAAAATCCGTTAAACAAAGTTAAATAGTTATACACAAAAAATAATTACATAGTTATGTAGTATATGGTTATTACAATTTGTTGCAAATATTCTTTGTTTTTATTTTTTTTTATTTTTAATATTTAATTTAGCTTAATATTCTTAATTTCATGCATTTTTTTCCAAAATAAATTCATTTTATAACATTATTCTTCTATTATTATTATCTTCCTAGAATTTTGTAGTTTTTAAGAATTTTATTTTTGTACATAACATAATATCTAATTTTATCCTGTTTTTCCTTTTTCATATTATCAATGGCAAAAAAGAAAATAAAATTGTCAACAAGTACATAAGTGGAGTTAATTACTTTTTCTCATTTACATTCAATCTGGTCAAAAAAATATCTTTTTTTTTTTTGGATTCTATATGGTGGTTTTTATTAAAAATATATAATTTCTTTTTTAAAGACAATAAGTATGATATTTTTAATAAGTAGAAGCAAAAATATTATTATAATATCAATAAAATAATAGAAAAATAAGAAAAAGACACAAAATTAGCTTTTTCTCATTATATCAAAAATGGAGTTATCTACTTATTGACAAATGTGTGAGATTTGTATTTGAATTGATTTAAAATATAAAGTTGTTGTGGCACTAGGATTTTGTTTTTCTTTGTGGTTTTCATATGTGTAAAGGATACAAAATGAATTTTTTTCTAAAATAAGTAAGAATAAACTTTGCTTTGGAGGTTTAAATTACTATTTCAAATTCCCTCTTTTACATATTTATAAATATGTATTGCAAAATAATGTAATGTATATATTTTGTATACTTCACATACGAAACTAAGATGACATAAAGGCAATTTATTTTATGTCGCTTCAGATTAAGTATCCTACTGCATTTTTGTCAGTTTTTTAGAAAATAATAAAAGATTGAAAATATAATAGTGTAACCGTAACCGGAACGAAAAAAAATACTAAACCAAAACGTAAATTTTAGGAACGAAACCATAACCGAACCGAAATAAATATCGGTTCAACTCTCTGATTATACGTATTCCTTTTAGCTGCATTCCAAATTTATATGTATCATCATAAATATAATAAATTTAGTAAAAAATAAAAAATTAATGAAGCGAAAAGTACACAAACATTTTTCTAGGCAGCATAAAATTAAAACAGAAAAGCTTTAACAAAAAAAAATTGCTCCTTTATAATTACAGACAAATGAGCGAAACGTGTACAGATTCCCATTTTTTTTTTCATTCTATATCTCAGGTGGAAAAAAAGGCCATTTGCCCACTCATCAATTGGATTTGCCCATTATAAATAATGCAAATTATTTATTAGAAAAAATTCAAACTATTTTTTTTTTATCAGCGCAAATAAATTTGTCATCATTTTCATTTTATAAATGCACCCAGTTTAGTAATAAATTCGTGTAGATTTGCACACTAAAGTCATATCTATTAACTGTTTTGTCAACCCATTTTTTTTACAATTTTTCTATCCATAAGTATGTGTCTTTTTCGCCATTTTGTACTATTTGGATATTTAACTAAGTAAGACTGTTTTATTTACATTTTTTCCATAAGTATGCACCTTTTTTCGTTATATTAAAAAAAAATGTTGTTTAAAATTTGTCCAATTTTTTGAAGTTTATACTTCTTTAGGCGCGTTGTATGATATAATTGAGTAATTCTGTAGGGGGTAAAAATTAATTTTCATTCTACTCATTCGACATTCGAAATCGAAAAAACGACATGATTTTTGTCTTTTCAATACTCAAAAAAATTAGTGGGCCACTCAATAATCATTTGTCATTTATGAAAACAAAATAATTTGGCGCGACAAATTTAAATTCAAATTATATTTTAAAAATTTTTCGTTTACAAATTATTTAAAACTAAAATATTTTTTTTTATTTTCAAAATAGGTAGTTCAATAATCATTTGTCATTTATAAAAACAAACTAATTTGGCGAGAAAAACTTAGATTCAAATTAATTTTAAAAATCTTTCCTTTACAAATTATTTAAAACTAAATTTTTTCCTCCAAAATAGGTAGCTCCGTTAAAATAAAGATTACCTGTCGAAACATTTTTGGGCAGGGAGCTACCGTTAGGTCGTGCCGGCACAAAATATACAAAAAAAAAAATGTTTCTGAAAATAGGTAGCTTCGGTGAAATTAAGATTACCTGCCGAAAAATTTTTGGGCAAGGAGCTACGGTTAGGTCGTGCTGGAGCAAAATATACAAAAATTTTTATTTTAAAACAGGTAGCTGCCGTGAAATTAATATTACCTGCAGAAAAATTTTTGGGTAGGGAGCTACGGTTAGGTCGTGCCGGCGCAAAATATACGAAAACATTTATTTTTTTTTTTTAAATAGGTAGCTCCGGTGAAATTAATATTACCTGCCGAAAGATTTTTGGGTAGGAAGCTACGATTAGGTCGTGCCAGCGCAAAATACACAAACATTTTTTTTCCCCGAAATAGGTAGCTTCGGTGAAATTAATATTACCTGCAAAAAAATGTTTGGGTAGGGAGCTACGGTTAGGTCGTGCCGGAGCAAAATATACGAAAACAATTTTTTTTAAAATAGGTAGCTCCGGTGAAATTAACATTACCAGCCGATAAATTTTTGGGTAGGGAGCTATGGTTAGGTCGTGCCGGCGCAAAATACACAAAAACATTTTTTTTCCGAAATAGGTAGCTTCGGTGAAATAAAGATTACCTGCCGAAAAATTTTTGGGCAGGGAGGTACGGTTAGGTCGTGCCGACGCAAAATGTACAAAAACATTTTTTTTTGAAAATAGGTAGCTCCGGTGACACAAAAAAACACACGAAGCAGTCATAGAACTGCCGACAGAAGTTTATACTTAAAGATTTAAACTATGAAATACAGTAGCAATAAATATAAAGAATGGTTGATCGGGGCATTTACTAAACTTTTTTGTACCAGTTAGTAAATTCAAGATTTTTTTTTCATATATTTAATATTAATTACAAGAAAATTAAACCATTTTAGTTCGCATAAAAAAATATTTGGTAAATTTTTAGGTAATTTTTTTTTGTTGTAATTTTCGGTTAAAGGAGCAAAAAGTTTTTTTTATTTTTATTATTCTATTTTTTTTATTTATTTTTTATTTTATTTTATATTTATTTATTCTTAATTATTTTTTTTATTAAGCTTCTTCGGGATTCGAACCTTGTTCTTTGACATTTCAATCAATCACTCTCCCACTGAGCTACAGTATTAAAATTATGTATGTGTGTAAAATAGAAAAAGAACCGAAAAATAACCATAAAATCACCAAAAATTCGATGAAATTTTAGGTAATGTGAGGCTATGTTGCAAGAACGGAAGATATGTAGTGGCAACACTACAAGTATTATTTCCGGCCGTGTCAAGTAAACCTCAGCCAAGGACAGTCAATAGCTGCGCAGTTGTTAACGAAGCTGGCAGAATGTTTACTTGACACGCCGCACAAAAAAATCAAGAACGTCAGAAAAATAAAAGAAACTTTCTCTTTCTGGTTCCGGACCTCAAGCAAAACAGAAGAAAGAAATAAAAAAAATAATTAAATTTTTTACAATTCTAGATAAAAAAATTAATTTCATGTAACAAAGTTTTTGTCATAAAAAATTAATGTGAAATAATTATTTAAAAAAAAATTAATTTTATAAAAATTAATTACAAATATTTAAGAAATTTAATTAAGTAAAATTAATGTCATTTAAGTAAGAATAAATCAAAAGAAAATAAAAGGTGATTAATTAGTAAAACCTGTGGGAGTTTCATTTTTACTACAACAAAAAATCAACAGGTTCAACAACACAACAATACAACCAAACACACCCTCCCGACAGATATACGTATTTTCGCGCATTAAGGTTTAAACTATTTTTATTATTGCAATGAAAAAAGGTACTTGATAGGGCATGCATTACCGGTTTACCGTTTACCGGTTAATCGGTAAATTGTATCTTAAGAGCATTACCGAATTACCGGTAAATACACTTTTTTACCGGTAAAACTTGCAAATAAAATTACATTAAATGATACGATTCTATAATGTTTTAATTTTTCGAACAATATGCGAATGAAAAGAAATGGATTTTTATTAGGACTTAACTGTTCTGTG
>OZ023273.1:51017291-51222054 GCA_964007475.1 Hybos culiciformis
AAACGAAGAAGATAAAGGAACTAATAAAATTTTCAAAATTAAGTGCCGAAACTAGGGCTGGTTTAAAGAAAGCGAGAAAATAACAGAGCATCTTGAAAATCAAATAACTGAAAAAAATGAGAAAATAAAACGTTTTGAAGATGAATTACAAGAATCAGAAGAAACACGTAAATAGTAATAAGTTTAATAGAAAGTAAAAAGCCTAAAAGGAAAGCTTAATCAACATTTTATATATTTTAAAATTACTTAATTTAGTTTTTTTTACCTTAAGTTCAGCTTAACTATAAAATATATACTGATTACAAACAAAGTATTGATATCATTAAGAGATTAATTACATTAGCATATGCATATACCTAGGTATTTCTTTTTTTTGAACAAAAAATATTACTATAAACACAGTGAAAAGATGTACAAAAACTATGTAAATATCAGAATATTCTGTTACTTGTATAAAAAACGGAACTCTTTAGATAAGGATTTTATTTAATTTTATTTGAATGCATTTTTTACTGTTTTCATACCTGTTTGGATGCCCTCGAATAAATTATAAACTTGTTAATATGCTTTTAACTAACAAACTGAACTACATTAACCTACATTAATAACTACATCTTAGAATGACCTAATTATCTTTGACCAAGCCAGACGTTGCACGTTTTAATTATTTTAACTTTAATGAAGAAGTCAGTTGATAGAGTATGTAATAATGTATTATTAAGTTTCCATTATAAGGCTATAAGGTTTCTTTTTCATTTTTTATCAATCAGTAAAAATAAATATTCGTACATGCACTTACTTGTGTTATTAAAAGGCAAATTTTTTTTGAAAATTGGAGCAAAATAATTGCTAAGCCATTTTAATTAATTTACGATACTTGTTAATTGCAACTTTAATTTTTATAAGATAATTTTATGTTAATTTGTTTGTTTTTATTATTTCTGTGTTAAATAATAAATAGTAATTCAACAATAACTGTATCTGATTCTTATTTTTGCCATTTTGGTTACAACAGTTTTTTTTTACTAGCAAAGTTACCATTAAATGAGCTGACCATTTTGTTAATTGATGTTAATGTTAATTTTAAAATATACTTTAATTTAAGCTCACCATTTTTGTCCTCCTAAAGGAGGGCCTATTCAGAATATTTTAGTTTTTCGCAAATATCTCGAAAACGATGCGTAAAAAACGCGCTGTTTTCGAGATATTTTCGGAAAACTAAAAATATTTCTCAATAGGTCCTCCTTAAGAGGACAAAAATGGTCAGCTTACATTAAAGTATGTTTTACAATTAACATCGACGGCAGTCATAGAATTGTCCTTCGATGTCCATCATATAAGTGACATTTAAGTAAGATTTACAACTAGCTTAGTAGTCAGCCTGATAACTTTTTTTTTTTTTCATTACCTAGAAAGAACTTTTTCAAATTTTGGTACGTCTGCCTTAAGGCTAAGGCATCAAAATTTAAATTTAAAGTTGGACTTAAAAAAATTACTCCATACAATTTGTATAGAGAAAATAAAATGGACTTAAAAACACATTGATTCACCTTGATTCACCTTGATTCACCTAGATCTCTTCACCGGTATATGCAGTTTGATCTCAAGATTTTAAATCTTTTCCTAACTTTTGCTCATTCATTGCACGTTCAAAAGTTATAGCCCTTAGAAAATTCTTAAAAACAGACTTGTACGCCATCAAAATTTTAGAAATTCATGAAGTTTCTTTTAATTAACTGGAGGTCGTTTATTTATGAATATTAGAAGTTCAGGTTTAAAAGTAAATTTGATTTGTTATTCTTGATTTTTAAAAAGGTTTTTTTTATTTTCTGGAATTTTATAATTTTTCGACTTCAGATTTTATTACACCTAACATAATCATATACATTTTTTTTTATCATCATAACGGATTTTGTAAGAATAATACTCCAGAAGTCTAGAGTAACATAAATATTAGCTTATTTCAACTGCACAGCAAAAACTTATTTTGTAAAACTAGCGGTTGCCAATAATGCATTTTTTATTCATGTTGAAATTTTTAGCGGCGTACCAGCCGTTTTCTGTATAATTTTTGCAAACAAAAAAATAACAAATTACTAAATTCCAAAAAAAAAATTAAAATTGGACACTGTGCTTTGATTTTAAAATATTTTCTCGTACTATGTTATGAGAACGATTGAGTCTATATTTTAAAATATCCACATAATTATCGTAAGTGTACCTCAATTCTGGATCTTTAGTTATAGAATTTGGTAACACAGCATTATTTTTATCAACCTTAGTAATTATATCTCCAAGATAAATTCCTTGAGTTAGTTCCCTTTTCATTTGCATTCACGAACGTTATCGGACTAGCTTTAAGGGTTATAAGTCTGGAATAAGCTGAAACTTGGTTTGAAAAATAAAATTTTAATGTCTTGGTTCTGAATTTTAATTCCGTTTTAGCTGTTTCAACTGGCTTATCCTTTTGAATACCTGTTAAACAAAGACTTTTATTTTGATCGATGGAACAAAGAGTTTTCAAACAACTTGATTTTATTATCGAAGTGGAAGCACCAGTATCGATCAAAAGTGTAACTGTTTTATTTTTTGTGGTTGAACAAAAAATATCAGTGTAAATATTGCTATTATTACAAACAAATATTTCTGATTTTTCAGAATTTTTTATTGAAAAATTTTCAATTTCTAGCAATGTAACATTAATTTCCCTAGTATTTTTTCGTTTTCTACAGAATCTTTTTCCAAATTAGCAATATTTCCTGAAGAGGATGATTTTTTTTCAAGTTTCCTCTTTAACGCGAAATAATCTATTTTTAGATGTCCCAATTTTTTACAATAGTTACAATTTTTATTTGAATTATCCGAATTATTTTTGGGTTTATTACTTTCGGCATACTTAACAGAATTTGAATTCGAATTAGAATGAGATTTATTTTCATTGGTTTTATTATTATTATAATTATTATTATTATAATTATTATTATTATAATTATTATTATTATAATTATTATTATTATAATTATTATTATTATAATTATTATTATTATAATTATTATTATTCAAAAAAGCATAATTAGAAGGTTTATTATTTTTACTGTCGTACTGTGTTTCTATGAAGGAAGATATTTTTTCTTCTTCCAAAGCCATATTGTATGATTCATTCAACGTAGAAGGGTTTTGAGCCCTAATCATTCTAGATATATCAGGTCGTGTTCCTAATACAAAAGTATGTAATGCTAATTTGTTAGCAGCAGCTAGTTTTTCTGGTAGTTCAATAGGGTTGGCACAATACTGACTTGCTGAAGTAAGAACCCTGTTTAAACAACATTTTATATTGAGAAATATTGAGAAATATTTTTAGAATTGGCTTGAGGACAATTTTGCAAATCTAACAAGAGATGACCATAATGTTTTTTCTCAGAGAAAAGATCTTTTAAATACTTTTTTAATTCCTCCCAGTTACAAAGTATTTTAATGCGCATGTCTTCGGTAAGTTGTATTTACATTCGCAAATTTAGCTCGGTAAATGGTCCATTACATGCATCAATACACATGCAATTATAGAGGAATGTAAATTGTATTTACATTTCCCTGTGATGTAAATTGTATTTACATTGCTCTATATTGTATTTACATTCTTCATTTTGAAGTGCGTAATACTATAAACAAAAATAATATCACTCACACTCACAATATTTCAATACATACAAATACAAAAAAAATAAAAAAATTGCAAATGTATACCTCTCACATGCATCATATCAATGTCAAACAAAGCTTAGTTTATAATGCTAAAAAATTTATATTTTCCCTCTGAGCTAATCTATATTTTCCCTCTGAGCAAACAAAAACAAAAAAAAAAGAACCAATAAAAAAATACGCGGCTATTTTTTTTTTCTTCTAAAAAGCGGCCAGTCGATCAGTCGATGAATTTTCTTAACATGTGTTTCAATCTACTATTTTTAAAGGATTTTCGAACCTCTACTACTAAATTTTTAAACGAGTGTGGTTGGATTTTAGTACAAAAATTTAAACCACACTTCAAAAATTGCACTTATTTTTATTCAAAAAAACAAAATGAATAAAAATAGAACAATGGTAACCCTGAAAATATCTTTGTTGTCATTATAAAGTTTGCTGTGAATTGTCAAATGTCAAGTAAGAATTTTTTTTTCTTTTATCAACAAACGAGGAAAATGGTAGCAACAAGGAGATTATTTATTGTAAATATAAATTATAATTATATAATTATTATTTGATTTTATTTTTAATTATAAAAAAAATAATTATAAAATTATTATTATTTTGTTTAATAATTAAAAATATAATTTAAGAAGACCATTAGTTCCTAAAATAATAAAAAAAAATTATTAATTTTTCTAAAAACAAATTATTCGATTTTTTTTTTTGCAAAAAAGAAAATGAATAATTTTTTTTGGAAAAATTACTAATTTTTTTTTTAATATTTTAGGAATCTTCCGGTTTGAAATCATTTCGATAAATAAATAAACTTCTGTATTAATTAAATTTTATTTCCTTGCTTCATTTTGAACTTTTTTGTTTATTTTTTTCATTATAAATGTATTGTTTTCAACTCCCTCTCACATGCACATTAAAGCAGTATACAATACATGTTAATCAAATTTGTTATACAGCTCGTTTTGTATACACACAAACACATAGACACTCGTCAATATTATATCACTCGACCTTCGGTCTCGTGATATAAACATGACTCGTGTCTATGTGTTTGTGTGTATACACAACTCGCAAGAATAACAAATTTTCTTAACATGTATTGTAATCTACTATTGTTAGCACAAGCGGTTTCAGCGCGTCCACTGAGTTGCGATTTTGTGTATTCTAACAAGATATTCCATTGATCTGGAGCAGCAATCCGAAATGCCGCGTCTGTAGAATTAAGATAAGACGTTAATTTTTCCCTTTCTCCAGAATAAGGTTTAATGAATCGAAACAAAACATTTAATTAAATTTTTTCCAGCACTGGTTTGCTCAGAAAACTGTTTATCTTGAAAATAAGATGAACTACTTTCAAGTCCAAGATTTTTTTGATCAAAATCGAACACGGCGTTGCTACTCGATAGACGAGACATAGAATAGGTAAGGTCTGTGGTTGAAGGAATGGTACTAAAATTGTCGTTGTCGTATTCGATGTTGCAGTCGAGGTTGTTGTGAAAGACATTTTAAGAAAAATTTATGATTAAAAGGAATTAGCGAAATTAAAATGAAGCAATTGAGAAAAAAAAAACACACGAAGCAGTCATAGAACTGCCTACAGAAGTTCATACTTAAGATTTAAACTATGAAATAACAGTAGCTACAAATAATAGGCTGCTGAGTACAAAATGTAAATTAAAATAAAACTATTTTAATTTACATTTTGTACTGAGCAGCCCATCATTTGTAGCCACTGTTATTTCATAGTTTAAATCTTTAAGTATAAACTTCTGTAGGCAGTTCCTATGACTGCTTCGTGTGTTTTTTTTTTCAGATTACCAATATTAAGTATATAATGCAAAAAAAATTTGTTTCCTATTAAAAAAAAATTATTTATTTTTCTATAATATTCATCCTGATTACCAATATTAAGTGTATAATGCAAAAAAATTATGTTTCCTAAAACAGAAGACAACCGTTCGAAATAAAAAAGGGAAAAAACTCGCACTGCACATTGCAACTTATAATAAAATATCATAAAAAGATGTGCGAGTTTTATTCTACTTTAAAAATCTTAAAATCTAAAACAGAAGTTAACAAACATTCGATATCAGATAATAAAAAAAGGGAAAAAATTCGCACTGCACATTGCAACTTATAACAAAATATCATGAAAAAATGTGCGAGTTTTATCCTACTTTAAAAATCTTAAAAATCTAAAACAGAAGTTTACAAACATATTAGATAATAAAAAAGAGGGAAAAATTGCACTGCACATTATAACTTATAATAAAATGTCATAAATTAGAATTTTTTAATTATATTTTAAAAAACCAAAATCATATAGACGATATGGCTTAGTGGCTAGAACATCAGACTATGAGAGTGAGGGTGTCAGGTTCGATTCCCAAAGAATACATTTTTTTTTTAAATTTTTTAATTTTTTTGAACATAATAATAGGTTTAAGAAACAAAAATTTTTTTAGTGGTAGGCTATGTAATTTTTTTGCTTGTAATATTGGGCCCTATATATACATATATTTGAAATTAAAAAAGTCTGAAAGTGCCAGGCAGCAGCAAAGTACGATAATTATGAATTCTTACCCAAAATGTTTGGTCTGGTAATCTTTATTTCACCGGAGCTACCTATTTTGGAAATTTTTTTTTGCATATTTTGAGCCGGGAAAACGCTAACCGTAGCTCCCTACACAAAATTTTTGGGCAGGTAATCTTTATTTCAACGGAACTATCTATTTTGAAAATTTTTTTTTTTGCATATTTTGAGCTGGGAAAACCTATAATGATAAATAACTTGATCGATATCTATACTATCAATGCCAAAATATACCTATGTTGTTTCTCAAGGCTTTAATAAAATTATTTGTAACGAGTTAAGAGCGTCCAATATTATAAATTTGTTTTATAGGATATAATCGTAGAGAAGTTAGCAACTTCTTGTTGTTTTTCCCAGCAATACCGTAAAACAATATCGTAAACAATTACCCAGGAAAAAATAAGTACTTAAATTGTAGTCACAATACAGGAAATTTTATTCGGTTACAGGAAATTTTATTCAAATACTAAATGTCAATTTTATAAATATTTTTTGTTTTTATTTTCTCCGATTAATAAAGAGACATATGTTGTTAAATTAAATAAACAATTTGACGGGATTAAAAAAAATTGTATGGAAAAAAATAAAAAAAGTACAGCCAAGGGCTCCGTGAATTATCGCATAATGAATTATCAAATTATTTTTAAAATGAATTATCACATAATTTTTTTTTATGAGATAATTCATTTAAAAACGAAATAGCACATAAATTGAAAAATGAAGAATTATCTCATAAAAAATTATTTTTATGTGATAATTCATTTTAAAATGAATTAATACATAAACTGAAAAATGAATTATCTCAAAAAAAAAATTTAACGAAAAATTTATGCCTTAATTCATTTTAAAGTGAATTATCACATAAAAATGATTTTTCGGTATTTATACGAAATAGCACATAAATTTATATTTTCATATTCTATGATCTAATTTAATTCATTTTAAAATGAATTAGTGCATAAAAACATATAAAAAAATACGAATTATTACATAAAAATTGGTTTGTATGAGATTGTGTGCTAATTCATTTAAAACGAAATGTCGCATAAACTTCCGAAAAGCGCATACCTCCGATTGTTCTGAAATTTTGCCCTATTTTATTTGGAAAATGGCACATTTTTTTCTTTTTTTGAACGCTTCGCGAGAAGCGAATGGGACACGGTAGCGGTCCTCTATCATGCACAATATCTTTTTCATACATTTTGTGTGGACAACTTTCTCTTTTACCAGAAGCGAATGGGACGCGGTAGTTATTGGAAGAACATGAATTATCTTATAAAAAAAATTATGTGATAATTCATTTTAAAAATTATGTGATATGTCATTATGCGATAATTGACGGAGCCATTATTTGTGCACTAATTCGTTTGAATACGAATTAGCGCATAAATCTGCATTTTCAAAATTTATGCACTAATTCGTAAAAAAACGAATTATCACATAAAATGTGTTTTTTGGTTTTTATGTAGTTCATTAATAATAGCACATAAATTCTAAAAAAATTTCATTTAAAAACGAATTATCACATAAAATTTATGAGATAATTCATTTATTTTCAAATTCATTTTGGTTTATGTGATAATTCGTTTTTAAATGAATTACTGCATAATCTCATACAAATCGATTTTATGTGATAATTCGTATTTTTTTATATGTTATGACATTATGCGATAATTCGTCTCACCTAACCAAGCCTAGTGATATTTCGCATAGTTCAAAAAAATTCTAAAACGCTTTTAAATATTCATCAAATGTTAATGGTAATTTTGAATTTAAAGCCATTTTGATTTGAAGTGGTAGGTTAAAATATTTCATAAATAAAAAAAAATAATTTTATGTTATGAATTAAAAGAAAAAAACATGAAACGTATGTAACTAAAAAGTAAAAAATAAAAACTATAAGTTAAAAAAAATTTTTTAAGAAAAGATGCTTTTTATCGAAGAGCCCAAAAACTTTAAAATAAGAATTTGTTTTTGGAAGGTCTTGATTAAATGTTCAAACTATTTTAAAAAGCGTTCGAGACCTTTTCAATGTACCCAATCAATATCTCTTATTGGTCTCGAACGCTTTTTAAAATAGTTTGAACATTTAATATCAAGACCTTCCAAAAACAAATTCTTATTTTGAAGTTGGAATTTTTTTTTTGTGCCCAATTTTTGGGTAGGTGGTACAGGCGGTCCCTAGAATATTGAATCCCAGACGGTTTTTGGGAGAAAGCCCCCATTTCGGAGATATGACCCTTCAAAGTTTTTATACGAAATTCGTTATTTATTTTCTCATGACGGCTTTTCTAAATGCGTTCACACTTTCACTTTTTGAATTTTTTTTTTTCTCTTTTTGTAATATCTTTTTCCTTTTTTCGGGACTTTTTTTTGTTTTTTTGTTTTTCGTTTTTTGACAAAAAATTGCCGCCAACTTCCTAAAAGTATGCAATTGTTAGTTTATTTTTTTCTCACAGAGCTCATTTATTATTTGATCCCTCCGTATTTGAATAAAATTTCCCGTAACCGAATAAAATTTCCTGTATTGTGACTACAATTTAAGTACTTATTTTTCCCTGGGAAATTGTTTACGATATTGTTTTACGGTATTGCTGGGAAAAACAACAAGAAGTTGCTAACTTCTCTACGATTAGGATATAATGTTTATTACTTTAGTGGTTACATGATCTCTGTAAAAAAAATAAAACAAAAACATGAAATGAAATGTGATCGCTTTTCTTACTTTTTTTTTCTCCCAGAAAATTCGTACTTTTTTTACCGTTTATTATCTTATTAAATACAACAGGATTAACAAATGCTTGTTTAAATACATATATACATATAACTGTCTTGTCATAGTAAGTGGTAAAACATGTTTGAAAATTAGTTGGGACTTTAGTGATATACCTATTATCCGGTGTCTAAATTTTTTATGAATGATCACAAGATTATGTTAATTCTATTGTGAAAATAAAATTGCACGAAAAAGCTGTGGATATTGCAGAACGCTGCCCATAATATTGAAAAATAGTTCATTCGACCAGCTATTAAAAAACTGATTTCTGAATAGAATATTTTTTTTTACAATTAAATTTTTAAAATGAAATAGGATCTCAATACTTAAATTTATGTATCTGTCAACGTTTCCAATATTTTTTACATCCATTTTATAGCCTTATTCAATTGCATTAATTCATATATGAAATTTTACAGTTTTCAACTAAGTTCTCAAATAAGTTTTTAGCTACATTTTAATTTTATAATATGTATTATAAAATTATAAAACACTATTTATTAATTAAAAGTTTTTTCCACTTATATAAATTAAAATAAAAAAATCAAAGAGCGCCTAATTTGCAAATTTTTTCGAACCAAAAAATAAACTTTGTTCACCAAATTTGCTACAATTTTACTTAGCTCTGTGTTTTGCTTCAAAAATAGAATATGATTCTATATATAGAATATGTATATAGAATATGTATATAGAAAATTAAAAAAAAAAAAAAATTAGTGGCTGATAAAAACATTTTGGTTTGTTTAAATATCTCAAAAAAACTAATTATTATGAAAAAAAAAAAAAAAAATTAAAATATTTCACAAAAATCTCGTCATTGGGAATCGAACTAGGGGTGGAATCATATAACAATTGTCACCGGTCGACAATCGACAATTGTCACAAAATTTAACAATTGTCGACTTTTTGCTTCATGTAATTTTAATAGGTGGAAATCACATTTCTCATAATATTATTCAGAAATTAACGAAAAATTTTTTTTTAAATTGTCGAATTCGATCACAAACACGACCAATTCGACTTTTTTGCTTCATGTAAAAATATCGTGAATTTTTAAATATCGTTTTAGCAAAAAATATAGTGTAGAGAATTTTTTTAAATATTAAACCACATTTTTTCTCTCCCAATAATTTTTTAATTTAGTAAACAAACTCAAAATTTTATACTGTATTTATGATTTTAAAACACACTAACAAAAGATTTTTAGTTGTATTCTTTATAATGGCAACGTGAAAATTGATATAGAAAATTTTTTATTTCGTATGTGGTGTGGTGTTCACTTCAATTTCGCATAAATTGTGAATTTAAGTTTTTATGAAATTTTTGAAAATTACGCATACTTATTTTACACTTTTTCATAATTGTGCTTTATTTATATTTCGCAAATCATAAAAATGTTTAGAACTCATCTATTTAACTTATGCTTTCATGTTGATTAAAAGTACCTACTTATTTTAAAGATAAATTTTAAACAAATATTTCAATCAATTCATTAATTTTGGAAAAACAAAACCATTATTTTACTTCATTAAAATGTATTTATTTAATTAAAAAATTATTATTTTCTTAACCGATTTTATTTTATTCAGAACTAAGTACTTCTGCTTGGGTCAAATTTTGTGTTAATATTTAACATACTTCGTTTGTTCCGATTCATATTTCTTCCTTGACAATATTATCTAAGAGATAAATAACATAACAATAGAATGACTTATCAAACGTGCTTCTTTAGTTTTGCATCTTTTAGCTGAGTCAAAGCAAATAATCTTCCTTGAATTATGTAAATATTTACATTGGTATCTAATTCGAATTTTATAATTTTAATTTCTGATCATTATCTAGGAAATAATAAAATTTTATAAAAATTTAGGTTTTAGGAGCCATAACTAATTTAAATGATTTTTAGTGTTTGAAAAATTAAATTTTAATTAGAGAATAAATTATAACTATAAAACAATTGTTTAAGAATAAACAATTTATTTTAATTATTTTATAAATAAACCAAGTATTTTCTTTCAATAATGGTCAATCAGATAAAAATATTAAACTATCAAATGGCCCAAAAATAAAAAAATTCTATAATAAATAACATTCAATAAGGCATCTTGAAAACTGCCATTCAAGGATTAAATATTAGCCCTTCTCACCTCCTACAATTCATAAAATCGTAAATCAAAATTTTAACATGATACATTGTAGTTTTTGTTAATTTATAATTTAGAATTTAATGGCCAAATATCTAGACTTTCTTATTATTGAAGTTTTTAATTCACTTCAAAAATAAAACGTTTTATTTTTTTAAGATGCTTATAGATGTTTATTCTTTATTCAACAACAGTTTGAACCTTCGACGAAATGGAAATAATTAAAAAAAAACAAAAAAAAAAACGTAATCCTTATCAATGGTTACGAAATAAAATCATTTGTTGAATAAAAGTAAATTGACATTTTATAAAAAAAAAATTTTGATTTATTAATTTATTGTTTTAAAATTGACGACCAAAAAATAGCTGTCGTTTTTATTTGATAGACAATTGTCTATAATTTCAGTCATGTGAAGCTAAACTTTTTTTCGACAATTGTCTATTAAATTCAAAAAAAGTAGGTACATAATTTTTTTTTCTCCGCGCTCACATTTTTTTAAATATTTTATAAATCAAAGTTCACTCTATAAATCAGTTGAAATTTTAGGTTTTTATTAAGTTTTATATTATAACCCACACATTTACAATTTGGACTCTTCTTTTCTTGAAGTAAGCTTTACTTTGTATATATTTTCTCTTAAAGAGAGGAAATAAACTCTTTTTTTGCCATAAAGAAATATAATATACAACAGATGATGATGATTAAATACGCGAAGCAATAATTTTCATTGTCCATACAAATTGATCGTGTTTGAAATTGTCGATTGTCACAAAAACGACAAAGTTACATAATTCCACCCCAGGCACCTTCAGACTTACAGTCTGATGTTCCACTAAGCTAGGGTTGCCAGAAGTCCCGGTTTTCCGGGATTGTCCCGGTTTTCATGTCGTTTCGTGAAGTCCCGAAAAAGGTTCTCGGGACGCTCAATTGTCCCGGTCTAACATTTTTGACCAAATAAAAATTAATAAATTTATAAAAAATGTGCCACTTTGTTCAGATTATGTTACGCTTTGCTTTCATTTTTCTAATTCTCGATCCTACATTACATCAATCCAGCCTATAAAGATATTGCAGGGTAGTATTTGTTTATTTATACATTTTTGTTTTTGTTTATTTAGCTGCAAGACTTGGCTGGTACCAATTTTTGTTAGTTAGCATCTTTTATTTATAAAATTTGGTTTACTAATTTCATTTTATATATTATTAGATTTATTTTATACCTTCAATTTCAAGCATGCCAAAGAGAAAGTGCCAATTTCTAGAAAAATGTACTACAGAATTTCCTTTTATTAAAAAAGGCAAAATTGATACGGAAGCGTTTGTAGAGATTGCAATTCAAGTTTTAGTATAAGTCATGGTTTATCCGACATTAAAAATCACATTCAAAGTCAGAAACACAAATCTGCAGTTGCTTCGCCAAGTAAATGAAATGAATATTTATATTTTTTATTCCTAATTTTAGTTATTAATTTTAAGATATTATTTAATTACGTACTTGACCTTGTTACCATTATTACGGTCCTTTTTTTTTTATATTTATATTAAATAAAATATTTTTTTAATAAATTTTATTAATTTTGTAAAAAAATTCTTTTTGTCCCGATTTGTGGTGGGGAAAGTCTGGTAACCCTAACTAAGCCATATTGTCTATAGTATTTAGCTTTCTAAAAAAATACAAAAAATATTTTTGATTTATTTTCCTTTGTAAAGGCACTCTTTTTTTTGTGTTTATTTTTCAAATTAGTTTTTTGAGTATTCTTATTCTCGTCGTTTTTTGAGTATTATTATTCTTCTTCTTTTTTGAGTATTCTTATTCTCCTACAAGAATAAAATAAAAACAAAAAAATGAATGGTTTATTAGAATTTTTTTATTATATTTTAGAAAGCCAAAATCATATGGACTATATGGTTTAGTGGGTAGAACATCAGACTATGAGAGTGAAGGTGTCAGGTTCGATTCCCAAAGAAGAATACATTCTTTTTTTACATTTTTTAATTTTTTTGAACATAATAATAGGTTTAAGAAACAAAAATTTTTTTATTGGTAGGAGGATATTTAATTTTTTGGCTTGTAATATTGAGCCCTATATATACATATATTTGGAATTACAAGACCTTGTCATTGGGAATCGAACCAGGCACCTTCAGACTTACGGTCTGATGTTCTAGCCACTAAGCGATATTGTCCATATGATTTTGGGTTTCTTAAATATAATAAAAAAATAAGTATTCTTATTCTTATTTTTCTGAGAAAAATGATGACGATTCTGAAAAAAATTCGATTCGACCAAAAATCATCAAACGCGGCTAAAGAAGTATAAACTTCAAAAAAATTCTAATTTTTGCACTATTTATTTATTTTATCCACTATACTCACATTAACACAAATATAATTATAAATACTTATATTATAAATTTTTTTGGAATCCTCGTTATTCAGCAGATGTTCTGAAGGAGTGGTTTTCTACTGATGAACTGGTTTTCTTCTGATGGACTAGAATGAAATGTTTCTTAACTAATCGTCTCTAAAATGGTTTAATAACTTCCAAATGGTTTTCTGCTCTCTTTTTATTGAAATTTATATCTTGTTTTGAATTTAATTCAAAATATTTTCTTCAATACTGACTCAAAATTTAAATTTTTTTTTTTTTTTATGGAAATTTTCTTTAACAATTTTTTTGGATTAAAAATTATTCAAAATTTATTCTTTTTTTCTAGATAGGTATGTAATTAAAATTAAAATTACAATATTATTATTTTGTCAGTTTGATTTCTTCCATAAAATTTCAATATGTATTCAAAAATATTTTTTTTTGTTTTTTATTTATTATTTAGAGCTTTATTTCTGACACCAATGTTAGCTGTATGAATACTAAAACTTTATTTTCTATAAAATTATTATAATGCTTAAAAATAAATTAAAACTAAGTACAAATTTGGTTGAATATGATGAGTATGGAATTTTGATATGTGGGAAAGAAGAGATAAGCTTCTTTACATTTGAAATTGAATATTCGTGAAATATGAGTTTTATTATAATATTAGATTATAATACAAAATTGTATTATTCATTATAGTATTAGATAAACGTATCTAATACTTGTTTTATATTTTAGGTATTTAATCGGGACCTATTTAATGGGGACCATAACATTAGCTTAATATTTTTAATTTCATGCATTTTTTTTCGAAATAAATTAATTTTAAAAATTTATAACATTATTCTTCTATTATTATTATATTCCTAGAATTTCATAATTTTTCAGAATTTTATTTTTGTAAATGAAGATTTTTTTTGAATGTGTGTGTAAAATTTGTATAAAATTTTTTCACGTGGGTATAAAATGAAAAAATTTTATACAAATTTTACACACACATTCAAAAAAAATCTTCATTTTAATCTTCGAAAATAGCCTGTGTAAATGAGGGGTAACCTGCCATTTACACAGGATGTTTTCGAAGATTAAAATTATGATTTTTTTTTGAATGTGTTTTCGTAAAAATCTCCGAAATAATTTTCACAGTCCAGATTAAAATCTAGATTTTTGTTTGGATTAAAATATTTTTCTTAATAAAATTATTTAAGTTTTGATTTTAATTTTAAATTTATAAATCAGAAAAATAAAATAAAGCAAAAATATTTTTTTTTCATTTTCAGTTTTTCATTTATTTATTTTTTTATCTTTGATATTTCGATTTTAAAAAAAAATATTTTTCCATTTTTTTTGACAGAAAATAATTAATATTTTAGCAAGATTTTTAGTCCAGACTAAAATCAAGATTTTTTCGTTTTATACAAATTTTACACACACAGTCAAAAAAAATCTTGATTTTAATCTTCGAAAACATCCTGTGTAAATGGTAAGTTATATCAATAAAATAATCTAATATATAAAGCAGAAGTTGTCCCTTTGTCTGTTTGTCTGTTCCGAGTAGGCTCCTAAACCGCTCAACCGATCGTTTTGACACTTGCACCATGTCTTTGTCTTAGGTCGGGGGCGTTATAGGCTCTTTTAAAATTTGATTTGCCTCCTACCCAGGGCCCTCCACGAGGGCGGACTTCAAAAGTTCGTCCGATTTCATTCAAATTTGGTACGTAAATAGAGAAACTGATTACACACAAATTGCGTAACAAAAAATTTGTTGACCTCCTCCCCAGAGACCTCCTACCCAGAGACCTCCCTTGGAGCGGACTTCAAAAGTTCGTCCGATTTCATTCAAATTTCTTATATAAAAAGAACACTGATTATACACAAATTTCGTAACAAAAAATTTGTTGACCTACTACCCAGGGACCTCCCATGGAGACGGACTTCAAAAATTCGTTCGATTTGATTCAAATTGGGTTCGTAAGAAGAGGAAATAATTACACACAAATTTCCTAAAAAAAAATTTGTTGACTTCAAAAGTTTGTGGATTTCATGCAAATTTGGTACATAAAAATGATTAAACACACAAATTTCTCTTTTTAGGGGGCCTCTTCGAATATATAGAAATCAATTTCTTTATTACGAATAACTACAAAATATTAAAAACTAAACCACTCAACCGATCGTTTCGAAATTTAAACCGTCTCATTGTGTCGGGGTCGTTATAGGCTTTTTTAAAATTTGAATCGAACGCTTCTCAGAAACCTCTCCCGGGATTCCGATTTCATTAAAATTTGGTTCATAAAAAGACGAAAGGGTTAAAAACGAAAGGGTTAAAAAGGACGCAGATTCGAATCCCGAAGACGACATAAGAAAAATTCAATAAAAAGAATTTAGGAAAAAAAAATAATAATAAAAAAAATTCAAAAAAAAAAAATTCAAAACAAAAAATTCAAAAAAAAAAAAATCCAAAAAAAAAAAAAAGAAAAAAAAAATAAGTAAATTCAAAAATTTTTTTTAATTTCTTCTTATTTAATTTTTCTTATGCTGTTTTCGGGATTCGAACCTGCGTCCTTAACATTGTAATCCGCCAACACTACCACTGAGCCACGGTATTAAAATTTAAAAAATGTTTACGTCTTTTTGGTGTAAATTTAAATTACAACCTTTTTGCGTAATTTTCGTTTAATATTACGAATTTATGTTCAAATTTTCTCTATTTGGCATCAATTTCGGGTAAACTTTGATGTAAAATTATTCTTTTCTAGAGTAATTTTTTGTTACACCAAAATGCGCAAATATTTTGTGTTACACATGCAGAGTAAATTTACCACGATTATCGATGGTAAAAAATTGCAATCGATAATCGTGGTAATTTCACATCAAAAACTTTCTAGATTTAATATTATGTTATAAGCATGTAATATTTCAATAATATGTTTTTAACATATTTTCAATAGTTTAATAGTACACACACTCTAGAAAATCGATAGTTTTGGTCGTAATTTTACGTCGATTATCATGGTAATTTTTGATGTAATATTACCCTCGTTATTTAAGATTCAACTGATAAAGGCGTAAAAAAAATAAAAATCACAAAAAATAGTAAAATTGTACAAGTTGTGTATTTTTTACATTAATAATAAGGGTAAATTTATTTGTTTTTGTTTAAAAATTTACTCTTTTTGTATAAATTTACCCTTGTTGGCTTAAAAATATGCACTGCTTGGTTTAAACTTAAAATTTTTGACTTAAAAATAACACTCCTTGGTTTAATTATCTAAACTCCCTGTTGTTAACTTACATCCTGTGGCTTAATAATATGTGCTCTGATATAAATTTACATTTACATACATGGTTTAAAAATATACACGCCGTTTTGTAAGCATACGCTTTGTTGCTTAACATTGTACACTCTTGGTCTAAATTTACACCTGTGGTTTAATAATGAAAACTCTCTGGTGTAAACTTAAACTCTGTGGTTTAATACTGTTGTACTCTATGCTGTAAACTTACATTCTATGGTTTAATGTATAGACCCTCCAGTGTAAACTTAAACTCTGTAGTTTAATGTGTACACTCCAGATGTAAATTTAAACTCTGGGATTTAAAAAAACACATCAGAGTTGTAAGTTGTAAGCATATTAGAAATCGACAACACACCACACAGAAAATGTGTATACCAAATTTATATTTTCTATTTTATATGGTTTTTAAATTTCAATACCGTGGCCTAGTGGTAGTGTTGGCTGATTGCAATGCTAAGGACGCAGGTTCGAATCCCGGACCCGCATAAGAAAAATTCAATAAGAAGAAATTGGAAAAAAAAATAATATTAAAAAAAATTAAAAAAAAAAAAAAATTCAAAAAAAAATAAAAATTCAAAAAAAATAAAAATTCAAAAAAAATAAAAATTCAAAAAAAAAAAAAATGCAAAAACAAAATTATAATAAAAAAATTCAAAAAAAGAAAAAAAAAAAAGAAATCCAAAAAATTTTTTATTTAATTTTTCTTATGCCGTGTTCGGGATTCGAACCTGCGTCCTTAACATTGTAATCCGCCAACGCCACCACTCAGCCACGGTATTAAAATTTAAAATTTTTTACGTCTTTTTGGTGTAAATTTAAATTACAACCTTTCGGCGTAATTTTTTGTTTAATATTACGATTTTATGTTGAAATTTTCTCTATTGGAAGTAATTTTGCGTTAATTTCGCGTAAACTTTGATGTAAAATTATTCTTTTCTAGAGTAATTTTACGTTACACCAAAATGCGTAAATATTTTGTGTTACACATGCAGAGTAAATTTACCACGATTATCGATGGTAATAAATTGCCATCGATAATCGTGGTAATTTTACATCAAAAACTTTCTAGAGTGCAGTTTATTTACGTGAATGATTAGAATAGTTATGTATAATATACATTATCAGGGGGTTATCAATATTATGTTTCAAGTATAAGCTTCAATCTAAAAGCTTACTTAATCATGTTCCTGCTCTATAAAAATTAAGTAGTACAAAAATTTTTTTTATGATTTTCTGTAAGTAGACACACTGAGCTTTGTTAAGATTTATAACTTTGGTTGTTATAATATCAACTATAGCTAGTACGTATAAGCATTGTTTATATTTATAAATGTGTTCTGCTATAGTTGTGCACTAAGCTTTGTACACCCAAAAAAAATTTTAGGTTAAATTGCTATCGATCCAAAAAAAATTTTTAGGCAAAATTTTTGGGTTGATTTTTTGGTAACCAAGAAATTTACCACATAACTGTCTTTAACCAAAATATTTACCAAAATATTTCAAAATATGCTTAAAATTTCTAAAAATATTTTTATTTACCCAAAAATTCACCAAAATTTAACTAATACACGGTTTACAACAACCACAAGTTTAACCAAAAATATTTGCAGATTTTATGTTAAGCTTTTTGGTAAACTGAAAAATTACCAAATAGTTCATTTTAACCGAAATAAGTATCAAAACTTTTACTAAAATATATATATATATATTTTTTTTTTTTTGTTCTTTTTGAGTACCTAATATTTCAATAAAATTTCACCAAAATACTCTTTGTTACCAAGTGATAACAAAAAAATTAGCAATACTAAGGTTGCCTGACTGATCCAACTATAAAATTTGTTTTCTCGGGGATTTTTTCTTATCTTGGACCTTTTTTCATTGCCATAATAAAAACAGTTTAAACCTAAATGCGAGAAAGCACATAGAACTCCCGTTCTTGCGATCTAGCCTAACCTTACCTAAAATTTCACCAAATTCATGGTGATTTTATGGTCCTTTTTCGGTTACACCAGAGAATTTATATTTTTTTCTATTTTAACCACATACATAATTTTAATACTATAGCTCAGTGCAGGGCCGTATTTATGGGTGGAGTGAGGGAGCAACCAATCCAGGCGGCAGAATTATACTGAAAAAAGGCGCCTCTTCTCCCAAATTTAATTTGTGTCGAGATATTTTTTCTAATAAAACTATCATACTAAACCTCGGAAGAATAAGATATATGGAAGTGCGATAAAAAAAATTTGTATGGAAAAACAAAAAAATATGCGTTCCCTATAATATGTCAAACTAATTTTTAAGAAAAAAAGTGCCGACAGAAGCATTTTTTAAATTGGAAAATTTAATGTTAAAAAACCTCTAATTTCCTAAAACTTTCCATTAAATTTATTTAAAATTTAATAAATTTTTTAATTTTATTAAGTTGACTTTGTATTTTCCTCATTTATCGATAAAAAAACATTTTGAAGTTAGGATAAAAAGTGAAACTTTAGAGCAAAATATCTTCTTGAAATTTAAAAAATATTCGGAAAAAATTTAATAAAAGAAATATATTGAATTAACTTAAATTTTGGAACTTATATGGCTACGTAAATTTCTATATTAAATTCAAAAATTGAATTTTAATTGAAAAAAATACCAATTTTAAAAAAGTTTGTTTATTTTTTCGATTCGCCCTTACATAAGAAAGAGGTAATATTTAAAAATGTAATCTCGATAATAATAATTTTTTTATTTTTGTCCTTAATGCTCTTGTGCTTCTCTAGAAAATTTTACTGATTAGAAATTATACTGATAAAAAGCTCCTGAAACAATTATTGGCTTAACAATAATAATTTTATCATCTTTATTGTTTACGTGAATGTAAAGCCGTATGCAACTAAAATAGTAATTTTCTTTGTAAAACATAATATCGTGCCCCTCGACTTAAGTAATTTTAAACCGGATGATTTAAGATCAGCTAATTCCTAAGATATTAAAAAAAAATTAGTAATTTTCCAAAAAAAATTATTCATTTTCTTTTTTGCAAAAAAAAAAATCGAATAATTTTTTTTTAGAAAAATTACTAATTTTTTTTTTTATTATTTTAGGAACTAATGGTCTTCTTAAATTTTATTTAATTTTATTTTTAATTATTAAAAAAAATAATAATAATTTTATAATTTTTTTTTTTTATAATTAAAAATAAAATTAAATAATAATTATATAATTATAATTTATATTTACAATAAATAATCTCCTTGTTGCTGCCATTTTCCTCGTTTGTTGATAAAAGAAAAAAAAATTCTTACTTGACATTTGACAATTGACAGCAAACTTTATAATTACAACAAAGATATTTTCAGGGTTACCATTGTTCTATTTTTATTCATTTTGTTTTTTTGAATAAAAATAAGTAAAATTTTTGAAGTGTGGTTTAAATTTTTGTACTAAAATCCAACCACACTCGTTTAAAAATTTAGTAGTAGAGGTTCGAAGATCCTTTAAAAATAGTAGATTGAAACACATGTTAAAGAAAATTCATCGACTGATCGACTGGCCGCTTTTTAGAAAAAAAAAAAAAAAATAGCCGCGTATTTTTTTATTGGTTCTTTTTTTTTTTTTTTGTTTGCTCAGATGGAAAATATAGATTAGCTCAGAGGGAAAATATAAATTTTTAGCATTATAAACTAAGCTTTGTTTGACATTGATATGATGCATGGGAGAGGTATACATTTGCAATTTTTTTTTTTTTTTTTTGTATTTGTCTGTGTTGAAATATTGTGAGTGTGAGTGATATTATTTTTGTTTATAGTATTACGCAGTTCAAAATGAATAATGTAAATACAATATAGAGCAATGTAAATACAATTTACATCACAGGGAAATGTAAATACAATTTACATTCCTCTATAATTGCATGTGTATTGATGCATGTAATGTACCATTTACCGAGCTAAATTTGCGAATGTAAATACAACTTACCGAAGCCATGCGCATTAAAATCTATTATCTGCATGGGTTGTACTAAACTTATCTTTATATAATGCGCATATCTACATATAATCTCTATTTTGATAATTTCCGCTTTTCCTATACATAAATATATATTTCAGTATCTCAAATTATTTCAATGTGTTAAATTATATTTTATTAAACAAAATTCAATTTTATAATTTTTATAAGACTCCGCATTTCACTAAAATTGGAGAAATAGAATATTGGTATCGTCACTGTGAAGTGTTTTACTGGCTTTTTATTGGTGAAAATTCAAATTTAGACGTTTCTTTAAAGAAAATTTAAATTTATTCACATAGTAAACTTTGGCTTTCCAAAATATAGGAAAAACCAAATATGTATTCACAATTTTGTTATTTTGATTTTGGTTTTTGTTTATAACAGAAATATTCAGAGCAATCATATAGTTTTTGTGTTTTTATAGTTGTTTGTATTGTTATTAATTAGTAGGTATTTTTAATATCAGTTAATTTAATTGTGTTAATTTGTATAGAACTATTTAATTTGATTTCCACTTGAGAAATATTTATTTTAACTAACTTTACCTGTATCAGTGGCTTCTGGAGAACGCAGTTTCTCCGAACTAAAAATAAATAAAAATTATTTAAGATCATCAATGGGACAAGAAAGATTAGTGGGTTTATCATTGATGTCCATTGAAAGCACCATCGCTGAATCTTTGGATTATGAGGCTCTAATAAAAGATTTTGCAGAAATTAAGGTCCGAAGGGTGCACTAACTAATTAAATTTTTATTTTATTTACATAACTATTATCTGAAAATATATAAATGAAATTGCATAGTTTATGTTTTATATTTCTTTTTGATTTTTACAACAGGCGCCTTTTCAAGAAGTTTGCTCCAGGCGACAAAATACTGGCTCAGTGGGAATGATCGATTGAAATGCCAAAGAACAAGGTTCGAATCCCGAAGAAGCTTAATAAAAATAAACAAAAATAAATAAAAATGAAATAAAAAATAAATAAAAAAATTAGAATTAAAATAAAAAAAACTTTTTGCTCTTTTAACCGAAAATGACAACAAAAAAAATTACCTAAAAATTTACCAAATTTCAAAAAAAATTTTCGGTTGGCTGAACTTTTACGGCATTTTGGGTTGATTTTACCAAATATTTTTTTGGGAAAATATGTTTTCAATGTATTTTATGGACTGTTTATCATGGTGAATTATCTATATTTGTTGTAATGTATAATACTATCTACATAAGTATTTTTCATATTATTAAAGATCTTTACAAAAAAGTTTATGATAGCTTATGCGCCCGCTAAATTACAGTAAGATCATAGGAAATTAAAAGGCATCATAATATTAAAAAAATTATTTTATTAGTGAAATTTGCAGAGTTTTTTTTTCTACTAAATTTAATATATTTAATGTCATTCATATAATCATATATGTATGTATGTACATATTTTCTCACCTTGTTTACGAAATCAAAAATATGTTTTAAATTTTTAATGTTTGAGAAGAAAAAACTTTTTTCATATTAGAATTTTACATAATAAAAATGTACTCAACAATATTTACCATGTTCTCATTTACGTAAAATTATATAATAAATTCTTGACATATTCTTTCTCAAAATTTACACACTTCCGAACATATTTGTTGTATTTTTATATATTTAACATATTTGTTAAATATATATTAACATATTTGTTGTATTTTTATATATTTTATATATAAAAATATACATATTGATATTATATTCTTCCAAAAAAAATTTTTAAATATCTCAAATCCATTTAAGTTTAAATAATTTTATGTGAAAAAATTTAGGGGAACTCCTTTCATAATAAATTCTTTTTTTTTATGAAATTAGGTGACCATCAAAAATTTCATAAAAAAAGTTAAAAAATTTATTATGAAAGATGTTTATCTGTTTTGTGAAACACATTAAGGTAGTTTGTTCGGTCGATTTAAAAACATGTTTTTGTGCTCAAGAACATGTTTTTCGAGTTCAATCTTTCAAATTGATTAATTTAATTTACATTTTGTACTGAGCAGCCCATCATTTCTGTGTTCAAAATCCAGAAAGTCTTATCTGCAAAATCTTTGTTTTGAGTTTTGAGTTTTTCGAACTCGAATGTCGAATGAGTCTAGGAAAATAAATTTTTACCCCCTACAGAATAACTCAAATATATCATACAACGCGCCTAAAAAAGTATTAACTTCACAAAGTAGGTTTATCAAGGAAACATCTTAAGTGTCTTTCAAATATTTCCATCATAAAACTTTTCTCATTATCATAATGAAGATTAGCACAATAAAATAAGTCAGTTGAAAAGGTTTTTTTAAAGAGGGTTTGTTTTTCAAATTAAATAAAATTACAGAAAGTGAAAAATAAAATACGAATTATAACATATATAGTATAACATATATACATTATGGATTATACATAATGCTTCTGAACAATAGATTAAACAATAATTCTTGTAAGCTTCATTAACAAATAATTTAATTACCCTTTGTATTATAAATTTTTAAAGGACTTCCCATTTCTTTGAAATTTTCACAATAATATTATATTAATATCAATTGTATTTTTTTTATCGAAGAATTTATTATTGTTGTAAAGTCAATTTAAATATTTTGCAATACCTGAGAGATAATTTTACTCTGGGTCTGATAGAGTGTTAGAATATTGTATATAACAGACAAGCTCAAACTGCGGCTCATGAGCCGCATGTGGTTCTTTGACATTTTTTTTTTGGCTCAATAAAATATTAAATTGTAAATGAAATTTTTAATTTTGAGTTTTATTATACAATTTTAATATAATTTTTCATATTTTCGTGCACATATTTTTGAAATAATTTTTAAATATATTAAACGTAATTTTTTTTATTTAATAAATTTAGTTATATTAATAAATTATGATAACCAAATTTAATATCGCATTGAAAATTTTGCGGCTCTATAGTATTTTACGATTTTTGAATATGGCATACATAAACCTTTGAGCACCCCGGGTATATAGGTATTATATTTTAATAAAATAATGAAAAAATTGTAAAATAGTAAAAATATTAAAAAAAAATAAATAAAATAGAAAAGAAATATGAAGCCCGTTTTCAATATTCCAATTTAAAATATTTTTTTGATTTTTTATTTCTATAATCCAATTTTGATTGAAATTCACCTCAGCTCCCTAATTTAACAATAATATAACAAGTTTGAAAATGAAAATTAATAAAAAACTGTTGAATACGTTTTTTTTAATTACAGTATTCATGTTGTTAATTTTACTTAAACCATTATTAAATATGACTCTTTTTTTTTTTCTGTAATTTTGCTGCAAATATTTTTCTCGTAAAGGGCAGAACCGCCGTAAGGACAAAAACTTATATTTTTTTTACAGGTCTATCGCCCTCTTACAACATCGAAAAAATATTATAAATGCTTTTGTGGTAAAATGTTTTTGTTCTACTTTTCAATTTTAATTTTATAAAACATTTCATAGGAAAAATAAATACCTTCAAAGGTTTTATTTAATTTTTTCCTTCATTGTTCTTATTCCTTATTGTCCTTATTAAAAAACATAATATTTATATAAATGAATGACATTAAAAATATTCATTCATTTACACGAAGGAGTGTTACTACCTACGAATAAATACTAAAGGCAGAGTACATCCAGCTCTAGAAAGAAGTATCTCTCTTACATATGTAGTGAGACCAAACATTAACAGTACAGGGTGTTTTATATAATATCACAATATTTTTTTTCACTATTTTAGATTTTTTGTTTCCACACCTTTGATTTAAAAAAATAGTTCCGATTTGCCCTTTTTTCGTCGGAAGCAAAAAAACCCCTAGAGGTTTGAGGGAGGCGACAGCTGCCCCTCATTCAGCATAACAGCTTTCTATTTCAAACATTTTTATACATTATGAGGGCCATATCTCTGAAACCCGAAACCATTTTTGGATTTGGAGTTTATGGAGCCTTTACCCCCTCAACAAGTTTCAGCCAAATCGAGCTTGCACACGTAAACTTCACTTACAACTAGAGAAATTTTTGGAATCCATTGACTTTATTTTGAAATAAAAATAATTTTACACCTAACCTAATCCGATTCCTGTAACTAACATTTGATTTAAAAAAATTAAGCTAATTACTCTGTATATTTTCTTGACTGACATTTTGGTTAGTGTTTTCAACCCGGGTACCCGGGTGTCGGGTACCCGTAAATTTGACCATTATTTCGGGTATTTCAAAACCCGGGTAGTAACATCGAGTATCCGGGTATTAAAGTTTTGAAATTCAAAAAGCAAATTTCAAAACCAAATTGCACAGTCATAGGCGAGCTTAAAAAATATTTTCGCATTCGAAAATTTGAAATATTGACTTACATGTTACATGTTTTATAAGTAGGTCGTAATAAATTAATGCTTAATTGAATTATTTTTATTTCAAAAACATAGAAAAAAAAAATAGAAATGTGTTTTTCTGAAAAAAATATTCTTTGTGCTTTTGATTAATCAAAATACTGCTGAGCTGAGGAAGTGAAATTAAAAAATCGTAAGTGAAGAAAAATTATGCAAATTGATGTTATGCGCTCGATTGAATTTTTTGTTCTTGCAGCTTGTAAAATGTCTCGAGTCTGGAATTACTTTGAGAAATTAACATCAACTGAATCACTCGGAGCGTGTTTTTTCCATTGCTGGAATATTTTGTAGTAAATTAAGTAATAGAATGAGCCCAGATACATTAAATGCTTTAATTTTTATAAAATATTATTTTCTTAATAAACAAAAAATTTAAATAATTAACGTGTTTTTTTGTTTCCAGCTTTTTTTGCAATATTTCTTAATACCCGGGTAGCCCGGGTTACCCGAAAACTTTGAAATATTACAACTCGAGTACCCGGGTACTTTTATTTCCGGGTATTTGAAAACACTAATTTTGGTGCACTTTGTTTTATGTTAAATATTTAAAAATATTGGAAGTAATTAGAAATCTGAACCGAGCTAGCCGACGCGAAGATCTGAAGAACTTTAGTTTGAATAAAAGTTCAACTCGCCGATTCAAAAATTTTCAAACCAGAAATTTAATTCGAAAACAAAAAATTAGGTATATTTTTTAATTATTTTTTTACTTTGAACGGGTTTTTAAATTTATGAAATATTATTTTTCGTCTAAACTGGAAGCAATTTGTGAATTCCTATTTTATAATTGAGTTGATTTTATCCGGTTGTCGCTATAGCACAGATTGCTCCAATAAACTAATTTGCTCGCCAACTCAACGGCATTGATAAGTTTATTTTTTGAAATGACATTTTGGTCCAAAAAAAACTTATGTGAAGTACGTCAACGTTTATAGTATAAAAAAAGGACAACATCCTTGGTTTATATGCTTAATAGAAATAGAAGCGTATTCTGTAATAGACCAAATTTATATTTCCTACTACGATCTATCTACCTCTGACGTTCGTTTATGAATGACCATCATTACTCATTTTTCCTTACTTCATTTTATTTTCTATATCTCGCCAACTATGATCCTATATCTCGCCAACTATGATAAATTACAAATTCTTACGTAATCTTGCAATAGCTTAGGTAACTTAAATTAAATATTTCATGGCGTCAACCATCAGAGGTAGGAAGATTACTTCTTTTAGTTTTTAAGGAAACAATAACAACAACGGGATTTTGTTGCTTACAATTCCTTTTTTTATATGAAATTATGAAAATATATTTAAATCCTTCGCCCTAACACCTTTGCTAAATATAAAATTTTCATTTTGGTTTCATTAAGAGCCCGTTCCCAAACTGAAACTATTTGAAATAGTAAAATATACCTTTTCTGCTAAAGAAAATTCCTTTTTTTCAGAAATTGAAATAGGCTTGACATTTAATCTGTATCATCTGCAACGTCTGCTTAAATTTTAAATTTTTTGTTTTTTTTAAAAATGAGGTGCACTAAAAAGTACACCTATAAACTGAGTTTGTTATGAGAAATTTTAAATTTCCCTTTGCAGATTTTTAAAATATAAAATATCATTTCGGAACGATTTTTACGTCAAAAAATCTTGATTTGTCAAATAATTGTAAAATAACAGCTGTAAAATCGTGTCGTTCCAAAACTAGAAATTCTAGAAATTAAAAAAATTAGCAGTTTCTAAAATAGTCTCAGTTTGGGAACGGGCTCTAACCTTTATGAAATATATTAGCCTTTTGTATCAAAAAAAATTTTTTTTATCAAAATTTAAATTTTGAGAAATATCAATTATTGGAAAAATCTGCGTACAGCCGGTTTTAATGCCGCGTCTCCAAAATTAACTAATAATGGCATTTGAAAGGCAATTGAATGTAGATAATTTTGCGCCATATAATTTTATCCCTACGATAAGTGAAAGTGTCAAAAATCGCCTTTGAAAATCATAAAAAGAAGCGGTTCTAACCTATTTTCCAGCATTTCTAAGCTATTCCTATGACTTTCAAAGACAATTTTTGACACTTTCCCTTATCGTACAGATAAAATTATATGGCGCAAAATTATCTACATTCAATTACCTTTCAAATGAGATTACTAGTTAATTTCTGAAACGCGGCATTGAAACAGGCTGTACTCAGACAGTTCAAAAAATGTATATTATTTCTCAAAATTTAAATTTTGAAAAAAAAAAAAATGTTTTCACAAAAAAACTTTTTTCATAGAGTACTTTTAAATGACATCAAAAACTGGGAACATGTTGAACAAAAAATAAGAAACGAGCCCGTACGCAAACTTTTTCTACCTAGTGTATACCAAAAAAAATATTTACATAAATACTATGTTGATTTTATTCTATGCTGAATTCTTATTTGCACATTATACAATGTGCAATTTGATCACGGTATACAAAAAAAATTGTATACTGTGTTGATTTTTTTCTGGGTAGAGTTTTTTTGTGAACAGTAGCACAGTAGTCAATTTCGAATGGATTTGCATGAACTTGACTACAAATCAATTGGCGCCCTATTTGTTAGGCGCCCTGTGCAAGTGCACATCATGCACATATAGCAGGACCGGCCCTGTGTGCACTAAAGAAAATTATTTTAATTCTCCTCTTATCTTTCTTTTATACATTGTTGCGTGATTTTCACTACTTTTTTCATTAACTTACAATAGTCCTTTAATTATTTCCTGACTCCCTGATTGCTGATATCAGTTTCGTGTGGTTAGTATTTATCAATTGGGTGGTTAGTATTTATGTGTTCAAAATTCAGAAAGTCTTATCTACAAAATCTTTGTTTTGAGTTAGAGCGGAATAAAAGTTTTTTTAAATTACAAAATATGTATTTGTTATAAAATTGTAATTTGTTTAGAAAAGTTTTGAGAACAAATTTGGTTTCAGTTTCTTGTTTATAAATTATCAAATCATTAGTTTAAACTTCTGTTATTTGAATAAGAAGTAAATAAGACGTTTTCATAGTAAACTTAATATTATTTTCCAAAAGCACAATAAAAAAATTTTTAGTTAGGACGTTTGTCCAATGTCTATAACTTCTTAACGGATTGTCATAGAAGAAATAGGGTAAGGACGAAAATAAACTACATAAATAAAGAAGCAACTTTATAATATTATCTCAATTTTGTCTTATCATCATTTAAGACGTTTCGGCTTTTGAACACAGATTTATCAATTGGACGTAATTTTTATTAGATAATTTTTGTTTACTTATTTTTGAAGTTAATACTTCTTTAGGCGCGTTGTATAATATAATTGAGTTATTCTGTACGGGTGAAAATTTATTTTCGTAGACTCATTCGACATTCGACTTCGAAAAACGCGACATGGTTTTTTGACGTTTTAACACTCAAAAGAAAGATTGGTCCACTCAATAACCATTTTTGTCATTTATAAAAACAAAATAATTTGGCGCGAAAAATTTTAATTCAAATTATTTTTTAAAAATCTTTTTATTTAAAATTAAAATTTTTTTTGAAGTTTATACTTCTTTAGCGGCGTCTGATGAATTTTGGTAGAGGGTAAAAATCCATTTTCATATAGAATTTTTCTGAGAATGGTCATCATTTTTCTCAGAAAAATTAGAATAAGAATACTTATTTTTTTATTATATTTAAGAAACCCAATATCATATGGACAATATGGCTTAGTGGCTAGAACATCGGACTGTAAGTCTGAAGGTGCCTGGTTCGATTCCCAATGAAAACTTTTTTTTTTAATTTCAAATATATGTATATATAGGGCCCAATATTACAAGCAAAAAGATTACATATTCAACCAATAAAAAAATTATGGTTAAAAAAAAATTAAAAATTATTATGTTCAAAAAAATTAAAAAAAAATTAAAATTCATTGGGGAATCAACCTGACACCTTCACTCTCATAGCCTGATGTTCTAGCCTCTAAGCCATATAGCCCATATGATTTTGGATTTCTAAAATATAATAAAAAAATTCTAATAAACCATTCATTTTTTTGTTTTTATTTTATTGTAGGAGAATATGAAATAATACTCAAAAAAGAAAATAAGAAAAGAATTAGAATACTCAAAAAACGAGTTTGAAAAATTAATACAACACAAAATCTTCATCGTTTTTTCAATAAATTGAGATTTAATATTACTTAGGAAAATAAATCAAAAATATTTTTTGTATTTTTTTAGAAAGCTAAACTCATATAGACAATATGGCTTAGTAGTAGAACATCACTCTGTAAGTCTGAAGGTGCCTGGTTCGATTCCCAATGACGACTTTTTTGTGAAATATTTTAATTTTTTTTTTTCATAATAATTAGTTTTTTTGAGATATTTAAACAAACCAAAATGTTTTTATCAGCCACTAAGGCCACTAATTTATAATTTTTATATATATTCTATTTTTGAAGCAAAACACAGAGCTAAAATTGTAGCAAATTTGGTGGCAAAGGTTATTTTTTGGTTCAAAAAAATTTTCAAATTAGGCGCTCTTTGGTTTTTTATTTTAATTTATATAAAAGGAAAAAACTTTTAATTAATAAATAGTGTTTTATAATTTTATAATACATATTATAAAATTAAAATGTAGCTAAAAACTTATTTGAGAACTTAGTTGAAAACTGTATAATTTCATATATAAATTAATGCAATTGAATATTGCTATAAAATGGATGTAAAAAATATTGAAAACGTTGACAGATGCATAAATTTAAGTATCGAGATCCTATATTATTTTAAAAATTTAATTGTGAAAAAAAAAACTATCCTATTCAGAAATCAGTTTTTTAATAGCGAGTTGAATGAACTATTTTTCAATATTGTGGGCAGCGTACTGCCAATATTCACAGCTTTTTCGTGCAATCTTATTTTCACAATAGAATTAACATAATCTTGTGATCATTCATAAAAAATTTAGACACCGGATAATAGGTATATCACTAAAGTTCCAACTAATTTTCAAACATGTTTTACCACTTACTATGACAAGACAGTTATATGTATATATATGTATTTAAACAAGCATTTGTTAATCCTGTTGTATAGTTAATAAGATAATAAACGCTAAAAAAAGTACGAATTTCCCGGGAGAAAAATAAGTAAGAAAAGTGATCACATTTCATTTCATGTTTCATGTTTTTGTTTTATTTTTTTTACAGAGATCATGTAACCACTAAAGTTATAAACATTATATCCTATAAAACAAATTTATAATATTGGACGCACTAAACTGGTTACAAATAGTTTTATTAAAGCCTTGAGAAACAACATCGGTATATTTTGGCATTGATAGTATAGATATCGATCAAGTAATTTATCATTATAGGTTTTCCCGGCTCCAAATATGCAAAAAAAAAAAAACACGAAGCAGTCATAGAACTGCCTACAGAAGTTTATACTTAAAAATTTAAAGTATGAAATAACAGTGGCTACAAATGATAGGCTGCTGAGTATAAAATGTAAATTAAAATAAAAATATTTTAATTAACATTTTGTACTGTCATTTGTAGGTGGTTTAAATTTTTTAAGTATAAACTTCTGTAGGCAGTTCTATGACTGCTTCGTGTGTTTTTTCATAATATGTAGTTCTGATGAAATAAAGATTATCTGACCAAAAATTTTGGGTAGGGATCTACGGTTAGGGCCAGGCTCAAAATGTACAAAAAAAAATTTTCAAAATAGGTGGCTCTGGTGAAATAAAGATTATCTGACCAAAAATTTTGAGTAGAGAGTTACGGTTAGGGTCCGGCTCAAAATATGCAAAAAAAAAAAAATTTAAAAATAGGTAGCTCCGGTGAAAAAGATTACCTTATAAGCTATTTCCATTCATCCAATATATCCCACATAAATTCCGTTATTTCACTTACCGTTTCCATTACATTAAGTGGAATACGAAGTGGAATATATTGACATTTAAAAAAAAAAAAAATTTAATAATTTTTTTTTTATTACTTTTTCATACAAAAAAAAATTTATTTATGTTTTTTTATTTATTTTTTTGTCACTTTGACAAAAAAATTTCTGACCAACCAAAAAATAATTTAAAAAAGTACCTAAAAATGTACTTTTTTTTATAAATTATGTACTTTTTTTGATAAATTTGGAATCCGAACCCTAACTTAAGTGGGATATGTAAAAGGGAAATAGAAATACAGGAATTTATTTTTATATGGAAATTTACCTGAAATATTCCGGAAAACTGAATATTCCACAAATATTCCACTAATAGAAATAGGTTATTACCAAAAATTTTGGGTAGGCAGCTACGGTTAGAGTGGCGCCGTAATATTTGTCCTCGATGAAATTTGAAATAACAGTGGCTACAAATGATGGGATGCTCAGTACAAAATGTAAATTAAAATAAAAATCATTTTTATTGAAGGCATGATTTTCTATTGTTACTTTTTATTTTTATACTTTAATAACATAAAAGAGTTAAATTTAAAATTAAACAAGTAACAATAGAAAATCAAACCTTCAATAATAGTAGATTACAATACATGTTAAGAAAATTTGTTATTCTTGCGAGTTTTGTATACACACAAACACATAGACACGAGTCATGTTTATATCACGAGACCGAAGGTCGAGTGATATAATATTGACGAGTGTCTATATGTTTGTGTGTATACAAAACGAGCTGTATAACAAATTTGATTAACATGTATTGTATACTGCTTTAATGTGCATGTGAGAGGGAGTTGAAAACAATACATTTATAATGAAAAAAATAAACAAAAAAGTTCAAAATGAAGCAAGGAAATAAAATTTAATAAGGAAGTTTATTTATTTATCGAAATGATTTCAAACCGGAAGATTCGTAAAATATTAAAAAAAAAATTAGTAATTTTTCCAAAAAAAAATTATTCATTTTCTTTTTTGCAAAAAAAAAAATCGAATAATTTTTTTTTAGAAAAATTACTAATTTTTTTTTTATTATTTTAGGAACTAATGGTCTTCTTAAATTTTATTTAATTTTATTTTTAATTATTAAAAAAAATAATAATAATTTTATAATTTTTTTTTTTATAATTAAAAATAAAATCAAATAATAATTATATAATTATAATTTATATTTACCATAAATAATCTCCTTGCTGCTGCCATTTTCCTCGTTTGTTGATAAAAGAAAAAAAAACTCTTACTTGACATTTGACAATCACAGTAAACTTTATAATGATAACAAAGATATTTTCAGGGTTACCATTGTTCTATTTTTATTCATTTTGTTTTTTTGAATAAAAATAAGTGCAATTTTTGAAGTGTGGTTTAAATTTTTGTACTAAAATCCAACCACACTCGTTTAAAAATTTAGTAGTAGAGGTTCGAAGATCCTTTAAAAATAGTAGATTGAAACACATGTTAAGAAAATTCATCGACTGATCGACTGGCTGCTTTTTAGAAAAAAAAAAATAGCTGCGTATTTTTTTATTGCTTCTTTTTTTTTTTTTTTTTTTTGCTCAGAGGGAAAATATAGATTAGCTCAGAGGGAAAATTTAGATTTTAGCATTATAAACTAAGCTTTGTTTGACATTGATATGATGCATGTGAGAGGTATACATTTGCAATTTTTTTTTTTTTTTTGGTATTTGTCTGTATTGAAATATTGTGAGTGTGAGTGATATTATTTTTGTTTATAGTATTACGCAGTTCAAAATGAAGAATGTAAATACAATATAGAGCAATGTAAATACAATTTACATCACAGGGAAATGTAAATACAATTTACATTCCTCTATAATTGCATGTGTATTGATGCATGTGATGGACCATTTACCGAGCTAAATTTGCGAATGTAAATACAACTTACCGAAGACATGCGCATTAAAAATTTTTATTTTGATTTACACATTCTGTACTGAGCAGTCCATTTTTTGTAGCCACTGTTATTTCATAGTTTAAAGCTTTTAAGTATTAACTTCTTTCGGCACTTCCTACGACTGCTTCGTGTGTTATTTTTTGTTAAATTAAATTTTTTTTTAACATTATTATAAAACCTAAGACTTATATTCGTCAAAGATGTTAAATGTTTTATAATTTACCATTCATCATTCACGGTGGTGTTATTTATTTATATTCATTAGATTTTATTTAAAATTTTGGACTTATAAACATATTTTTCTTTTGGAGTCCCTTCAATATCATTATTCGATATATGTATATAAATATAAAATACGAAGAAAATATAATAATAAAATAAAATATAATAAAAAAAATTTTCAAAATTGCTTTTAAGGTAATTATGTTAATTCTTCGAAATATGTGCAAATTTGTAGCAAAAATTAAAATTTTGTGTCATTTTCTAAACTGCACTACCATTTTCAAGACTTTATTGTTTTTGGATTTTAAGTTTCTTATTGATTTCTTAGACTTAGAAACTATGGTTAATAACTAATTTCGAGCAAATTCAGACTTATTATTAGTATATGGAGTGTAGGGCTTAGTGATGTAGGAATTTAAATCTCTCAGGCGCATATTTATAATTTCTTTCAAGTCGCACGATGATGCTGTTAAAAGGTATATAATTTACAAATTGAAGCTTGTAAAACAAGTATAATATTTGAATGTAATTCGAGGAAGAGTGGCTATTATTTTAAAAGGATTTGAATATTATTTATGGCTGCAATAAATTAAAATTTAGAAATTGATCTAAATTTGATAAGATTTTAACTTTCTTCCGAAAAAAAATTACAGAATATTTTTTTTAATTTAAAATTTCTTTAGTTTCTAAACAAATTCTTCAAATTAATTTTCCAAAATTCATAAAATACATATCGTTCTTCCCAGTAAGACTATTGTAACTCGAAAACGATAGTTTTGAGATAAATCAATTTGAAATTTTTAAAATGTTTTTTGGTCATATTTTTTTTTGTAAGAATGTTTTTGTAAATGTGTAAGTTTTGAAATATGTACTTTTGGAACAGTTATTGGACCCCACTAATTTAAATCTAAAAAAATTATTTTTAATGTGATTTTTTATTAAATTAATATTTTAACATTGACACTTTTTTCTTTGAATTTTTTGTAACTCAAGTTACAATACTTTTGAACTTAGTGTTTAATTATGATCTATAAAAAGTCAATTTACAATATTCTTGAAATAATATTTAGATTTTTTTTTTTATTGAAACTTCAGTTACAATATTTTTTTTGCTGTAAAAAATATTGAAACTAGTGTTACCATAGTAAAATATTTAAAGAAATATTTCTAAAGTATTGTAACTACAGACTTACAATAACAAAGAAAATAGAATAACAAGGTAAGAATATTGTAACTGAAGTTACAATAAAATAAAATCAATTTTTTTTTTCGAGACTATTGTAATTCGAGATACAATAATTTAAAGGAAAAAAGGTCTTGGGATAAAACATGAAAAGCATTTTTTTCAGAATTTATAAATCGTAGAATCAATCGGGTTACATGTCCAAAAAGCTAATTTTTTTCTCTTTCTAACTACATCAACAACTCAAAAGTATTGTAACTCGAGTTACAATAGTCTTACTGGGAATAACGATATGTTAAATTTTAAAATATTCTATCTTTTCTGTTCATGTTCATTATGAACATATATTTTCATTTTTATTAAGGTTTAAGAACATGATGAAGCTCAATTATATTTTGAATAAGGATGAGGAAAATAAAAATAAACTTATTGACTAAAGTACATTCTTTAATCATTTAATAATATTGTACAATAATATATTTGGAATAAAAATAAAATGATAAAATAATTTATTTTTTCTTTTAATCTTATTTAAATTTTCTTTAATTTTACAATCAACATCATTTTAATAAAATCGTGTTAAAAATTTTTTTCAATATATTTAGCTTATGGGTTTTAAAGTGCAAAAAAAATTTTATGTCTTTACTTTTAAAATTATCTTAAGTGGCCGCCATACCAATAAATCAAGAAATCTTATATTATCTCTGTGCATAATAATAAACTTTGTTCTTCATTTTTTCTAAAAACTTAATTGTAAAACAAACGAAAGATATATTCTTTTATTTATTTTTTGTTGAATTTTCTGTATTCATCCGCAGTTGATGGTCATTAGTTAAGATTTTGACCTAATTTAAAAATGAAGAAAATTATGACCACACACATTTTAATTCTAATATCTGGAATTAATAGAAAACTTAAAAGAACTTAATTAAGCATAATGAAAATCAAACAAAAGAAAACTTAGTATTGTCTGAATTAGATGAATTAAAGAAATATTCAACCATAAGTTAAAGGTAATTGGGTATTGGAATAATAGAATATTTTTAACATAGGAATTAATTCATTCAAATATTGGAACGGAGAGTATTTTAATATAATCTTTGTGACACGGATTTGTGGCAACTGTTTTTTAGAAACGCTTCAAATATTTTAATTAAACAAAGTTTGTTTTTCATTTTTAGAAATGATTGAGTGCATCTATTTTATTTTATTTTATATATTCTGCTTAGATTTAGTTAGAGATCCAGTTTCCTCCCTGTTATTTTTTATTCTTAATAAGCCGTAAAAGACTATATTAAAATACCACTGAAAACGGTAATTATTAATAAACTAATATACTGATAATAAAAACAGATTATTTCAAATACGCTGTGCGTGTGACTTTTGAAAACAACTCTTTTGCGCACTATTCTGCCCAATTATATATATATGTACTTCAACATAACGAACTACAAGCGAAAAATATATTGAACATAAGATATATCTCAAAAATATCATTCACTTCAATATTTATTATTCTCATTTATTTATCCTCCAAAAAAACTCATGAATGAAAATCACATGAATAATAAATTTGTGTTCAGATAAACACGCAGGTAAAAATATAGATATGATTTTTTTTCCCAAACTTGTGTTAATTTAAAAACAATTTTTTTTTACTAATTTTGAATTTAAAATCAAGTATTTTATTGGAATCAAATCGAACAATATATTTTTGTTGAAATGAATTTACTTTGCAATTTTTTATTTCCGATCTCAACTTTTACGTCAACAAATTCAGTGACTTCAATAGACTTTTATAACATATGTATATATTAAACGATTGTAAATTAAGATTTGGGTCCCCACACGTGGTCCGTTGTTGGGAGAAAACTCGATTTTAATATATTAAAAAAGGACTAAAAATCATTTTTTTCGATATACCTCACGAACAACGTTGACTCAAACATAGCCCCGTTTTCACGGATTGCTGCGACCTCCGTGTGGGGCCCTTTCGACATCCAGTCTTTTAAATAGGTGTTTCGGGTCCAATGCTACAACACTTTATCCGGATATAACTATATTTCAAACAGGTTTTTAAAATAGCCAATGTTGGGATCTCGGATCAATTTTTTTATTGTCCTACTTATGTAACTTCAAAATTTTGGTCAAATCGGTTCAGCGGCTTAGGTGTTATTGAAAAATGGCTACATGACATAACCGCGAATGTCATAACCGCGACTTTTTTGTCATAACCGCGAAATAAAAAATAAAAGTGTCATAACCGCGAAAAATGTCTTATATATTTTTTTGTCATAACCGCGAAAAAATATGGCAAAAAATTGAAAAAATTTCGTACAAAAATTTTTGTTATAACCGCGAAATGATAAAAATAGAATTTTTATGTTTCGCGGTTATAACTTTTTGTTATAACCGCGAAAAACTTAACTTTTTTTTTGTCATAACCGCGAATTATTAGTTTCGCGGTTATAACCAAAATTTTTGTTATAACCGCGAAACTCATACAAATTCTAGTTTCGCGGTTTTGAAAAAAAAAAAAAGCGCTTATGACATTCGCGGTTATGTCAGTTCACCTTGAAAAATAGGCAGTAAATTTTCATTTTTATTTATTATAAATTATAATAAAAAATTATTAAATTCATGACGTTGAGGTCATATGAAAAAAAAACTAATTTGATTAGAAAACTTAATTACATCTACCTATACATTATTTGATTATTTCTATTTGAAAATATATATTATGATATTTACCTATTTTAATTAAATTCAATGTTATTTTATTTTTATTTATTCCCACCAATATGCAATATTTATTTACTGTTACCCCATTCGTGTAATAGTTATATCTATATACGAATATCAGTAAATGCTTGATTTTTTTTATTACCATTATGTTCTGCTCTAGATTTTGTTTCAATATGTTTCAATGTTTTTCCTTTCAAATAAATAAACGTAAAAAAAGTAATTTTACCTATAAAAACTGGAGCTATCTTATGTTAACGATATATATCTACTTTTCTTCTTGTTTTTTTTTTTTTTTGTTTTTTTTTTTTTGACTTAAATAAAATCCTTTTTAAATTTAACACACGATTGCAATTTTTATATTGACCAAGTTGTTTGAATTTACCACATTTAAACGTTGATAGTTATAATCCAAATTATTTTACAATAATCCACTTACCACTATTTGTTACGACCACTTGTTAAAATTCTTTTTATTCGTTAAAGTTTACATTAAATAGAAAAACTATCAATGAGAAACAAAACAGAAATAATAATTTTTAATTTTTATCTTTTATTTAATGACGTTTATTTGCATGAAGAAGTAAATTTTGAAAATAATAGTCACAATTTAGATTTTTTGCGTAAGTAAATGAAGAAAATGGTTTCAAATTGTTGTAATGGCATTAGCTTTATAGCTAATTTATTATAATAATTTTATATATACATAGTATATTTCTATTCAGCAGATATCTTTTGATAAAATTTGAGTCCCAAAAATGTTTATTCGTTTTTATGGTGTTTCGTTTAGAAACATGGCACTCGACGAAAGTGTTAAATTTATTAATGTGTTGGTATAGATAAAAGCTAAATTTCTTTCACGTTATTTACAAAAAAACCAATGGCAACCAAATCATTCATTTTGAGTATAAAATATTTATGAATACTGGGTTAGATGAGATGAAAATTATTAAAAATAAAATGAAATTCATAGACCTATTCTCCTTTTTTTTGTATTTAAAAGATGATAACAGATTTTTAATTTCATTTATATTTTATTTTTAAGGATTTTCGTAGATTTTTGTCAGGTTGAGTCAGCAAAATAAAAAATCGAAAAAAGAACAGTAAAAATTTTGGTGAAAAAAATTGTTTTTTTATGGAAATTATTTTCTAAAAGTATTTATTGAAAATTATTTAAAAATTAAATTTACGTACAGAGATTTCTATTAAAACAAAATATCCCTATGGAGCAGAATTTCCCACATAAATAGAATATTTTGACACAAATATTTTTTCAATTTTTAGTTTAATCCCCTGTGAACAATTTTTTTTTTGGCATGGTTACAGGTTAATATACGAACTTTTTCAATTGGTATATTTTTTATTTTAATCAAACTTTTTTAATTTTCCTGTAAACTTTGTTAATAAATCCAATATTGTGTTTGGAATAAAAATTACTCTAATTGATTAATTATTTTTTGCTCACCGACATAAAACATGAAAAGGTTATTGATTCTTAAGAGGTAATCCAGTTATTCAGAAATAAATAATAAATGGAAAATAGTCTTTATACCTACTCTTTATACTACTTACAATTTACTTATTTAATGTTTATACTAAATTTGAAGTAATTAAAGTGAAATATAAATAATTAAATTTTTGAATGAGATATATATTTTAATGTTGGTGGTGTATTTTGAAAGGAAACTTATTTATGTATGTTTATTACTTTAAAAATTTAATTTATAATTTTACTAAACAAGATAGAAACAAACGCGGTATCTAAATACAGTCATTACGACAATATGAAATTACTATTATGTATATTAAATAAATAATTTCTAGTAAAATAATTAATGGAATTTAAGGATCAGAATCGTATTAAATATATAGCTATCATATTTATAAAGTTTACGAGGTTAATGTTTTATACAAAGAAATTCCAGAAAATTTTAATTATCAACGATTCGCATTAATTTTATAATATATATATATTATACATAATTAAGAATTTATGCAATATTATCAGCAGAGTATTTCTATAATAAAACGAGTTCATATTTACTAATTCACATTAGTTGCGTTTTTTATTAGATTTTATCAATTTATCGATTGTCGCAACTAATTAATTAAATTGAAGTTAATCATTTAGTATAAAATTAATTAATTTAGTAATTATAATTAAAATATTAATAATATTGAACAGACTACTACATAATAAAATAGTTGACATATATTCAACATATACAACATCAAAAATAGTAGAGTAGAATTTATGGATTTGTAATTTCTTTTTTACTAAACAGTTTTTTCTAAATATTACACAATACTAACATCTATTAGTTAAATTCCTATAAAATGGGGTCTATTAAGAAGACTGGACGTCGAAATACCCATACCAGAGCTCTTCAGAACGCTTCGAGGGGGAAAGCTATATATTAAATTTTGAAATATGTTTACCGCTGGACCGATTCGGCTGAAATTTTGAAATCAAGTGGCCTAGGGATCCAAGACGTCAAAATTCGGCTCGCGGGAGGTACTCCAGAGATATCTGAAATAAAGGAATAATTTCAAAATATTTATAATAAACTTTGTTTATTGATTTTACAATAAAAATATATAAGGAATATGAAATAAAAAAAAATAAGTGAATATATATAAATATACTAAATAAAAAACACACAAAGCAGTCATAGGAACTGCCGAAAGAAGTTAATACTTAAAAGCTTTAAACTTTGAAATAACAGTGGCTACAAATGATCTTTAACCTCGTAAAAGAATTAAGAGACATAGATTCAAAAATAACATTGTACATATTTTCAATTAAAATAACTATTTTTCAATATAAAAAGTTCTTCCTCAATCATTGGAAACTAAAATATTAATCCCAACTTTTACAGAGAATAATACATATACCAAAATGTACAGTTCATCATGTGTAAGATGTAGAATCCAAGTATCTTTAAAATGTGTCTAATATATTATAAAAGTACACACTTTCGTATTTTTGAATATACATTTAATATCAGAATCACTTCTCCCTTTCGCGGCACAGTCCGGATTCGGAGATCCCTGAAATTGGGAGATCCCTGCAATGAGGAGATCCCTGAAATGCAAGAATAATTTCGAAATATTTATACCTAAATTTTAACAATAAGTTTACAATATCTACAATAACATAAGTATGAAATAAAGAAATTAGAGAATAAAATAAAAGTTAATTAATTAGAAAAATTTGATTAAATTAAATTTATTATTCTAGAAATTTATTTCAGTTTTCTGAAATAATTCTATCTGCTAAGTACGCTATAAATATCGATTGCCAATTTGACAGACTAATATAATTGATGGCTTATATTTTAAATATTTTTATTTTATTATAATTTGGATTTTTTATGTTTGTTCGAAATATTTTGGATTAATTAAATTCACGTTTCAGCTGAATGAATTTAAAATAAGTCCATATAAAAAAATTACAATCAATTTAATTAAATGTGTCCATCTTGCAATGTTTTTATTTATTTAATCCCATTTTCTTACTCTTATTTAATTCCGACACTTAAAATAATTTGCTCCACAACTCAAATTAGTCACAGTACAATATTTATTTTTATTGCGTTATTAATTTTAATCTATTCATTTGTAATTGATACCAAACTCACCAAGTTATTTAAAAGATTTTTTAAATTTTCTAAAATCTTAGTTAATTTCCAAGATCTATTTGACAGTGAAATTTTTGTGTTAGTTGTTCTAAAATTTTTAATTTTAATTATTAAAATTAACGATTTGGCTAGACAAATAATTTATTTTTATTTTATAATAAAAAGTAAGGGTCTAAAACATTTTGAATCCGTTTTTATTTTTCTAAGCCATTTCACTAACTTATTCACCCCATTTCCATCTTTTTGTATCTTTTTATTCATGGGGCATGCAATTCAAATAATTTCTTATAATTTCGATAAGATATTTATTTCTAAAAAAGATTGGGATAGAAAAAGCATTAGGAAAATAATGATTTTATCCAAAAATTGTTATAGAATATTTAATAAATTTAAATTAATTTACCAGTTAATAATTATATGCTTAATTTTTGAAAATGGAATAAGTCTATTTCGTGAATTTTATACTTTTTTCGTAATTTTTGACTTAGAAACTTTTTACACTGTATTAATAGTTTGGATTGAATTATTTTTGATTTTATATTCTTTTGATTCCCCAATATCGAGATATACACTTTTGAAATCTTCAATAAATTTGCACGCCTGGAAGTTTTGTGAAAATGAGTCTTTTGACAGAGAGGTAAATTTATATGCTTAATAAAAATAGTTATAAATTTTTTTTTAAAGCTTAAAGCCTATGGCACAGGAGAAAAATATACTTAGTTAAAGATACAATTTTCTTACAGGACCCTAAAAATTTTTATTTGAGAATGCAAATTAAGTAAAATATGAATCAAGTTTTTTTTTCCATGATGCATTAATAAGTACAGTTTTTTCAAACATACAAATTTTTCGTTACGCTTGTTCTTTGAAAATTGATATCTAAAATATTTTTTTTAATTAATATTTTAGTTATAGGTATACGTCATCAAATCATATGATTTTATTTTTAGTTCGAACAATGTTTACGTCAGTTTAAAATCGTACGATGCGGTTTGTTTGAAGTCAACAAAAAATTCATTATAAGTTTCAGTGCTTCAATTATTTGTAATGCTTTAACAATTATTCAACTTCATCTTGTACTTTAGGAAAATGGGATACAACAGGAACTCTTATATATAAAATATTAATTCAAATAACATAGTAAGTATTTTATGAATACAACGTAATTAAATATATTTTCTTTAAATCGAATTATTGATGACATACACACTGAAAAGAATGATAGCTGCGCACCTATACAACCCGTGCTTATTATACAGGTCAAATCGAACTTGTGGATGTATAGTAGCATCTGCACCAGGCCTACCTAGATTATCAACATCTTTTGGTACAGCTACACATGCAACTTAAGATTAATTTTTTTGAATTGTTTTACTAAATATTTCGTAAAATTTAAAAAATTTTCATTGATCCAATGATCATTAAATGACTTGTTTTATTTAATTCTAAAAATATCGTTAATAAACGATATTAAAAATTTGCTTTGGTGAAACAAACCAATCAAAATCACAAAACCAAACAGTCTGCACAAATTTGCTTTGGTAAAAGCAAAGGAATCTAAAATAACTTGACCCAACCAATACTTAACTCTACTCCAGAAATTATAAGGGAAAATACAATTATAGGAACATGGACATCCACCTGATAAAATCAACTACATAGATGGTGTTGCCGATGTAGCCATTACAAAAAACATTATAAATGATTAGTTATTAGAGTATATATACTATACACTTTAAGTATATAACTGTTCATCAAAATTTTTTTTTTGTAAATAATATTTAATTTTGGTCTTTTAATATATTTTTTTATTATATTTTAGAAAGCCAAAATCATAAGGACAATATGGTTTAGTGGCTAGAACATCAGACTATAAGAGTGATGGTGCCAGGTTCGATTCCCCCCAAAGAATACAGTTTTTTTTTTATTTTTTTTATTTTTTTTTTAAGAGGACTTGGTACCAGTTTCAATTTTTTGTCCCAAAATTTGATTGTAGGGCCGTTTTAGATTATTTTAAAGTTTAATTTAAAAAAAACATTTCATTCACAACCTCAAGAATGTTTCATAGTTTAAAATGACATAAAACTTTTTAGATTCGGTTAAGGCTAAGTGCTCGAAATCTCTTCAAAACCATTGTTATCTGTCACAAAATGGTTTTGAAGAGATTTCGAGCACTTAGCCTTAACCGATTCTAAAAAGTTTTATGTCATTTTAAACTATGAAACATTCCTGAGGTTGTGAATGAAATGTTTTTTTTAAATTAAACTTTAAAATAATCTAAAACGGCTCTTCAATCAAATTTTGGGACAAAACTGGACTTGGTACCAGTTTGAATTTTTTGTCCCAAATTTTTTTTGAAAAGCAGTTTTAGATTATTTTAAAGTTAAATTTAGAAAAAACATTTCATTCACAACCTCCGAACTGTTTGATACTTTAAAAGGGTATAAGACTTTTTAGAATCGGTTAAGGCTAAGTGCTCGAAATCTCTTCAAAACCATTGTTATGTGTCACAAAATGGTTTTGAAGAGATTTCGAGCACTTAGCCTTGACCGATTCTAAAAAGTTTTTTGTCATTTTAAACTATGAAACATTCTTGAGGTTGTGAATGAAATGTTTTTTTAAATTAAACTTTAAAATAATCTAAAACGGCTCTACAATCAAATTTTGGGACAAAAAATCCAAACTGGTACCAAGTCCTCTTAACATAATAATAGGTTTAAGAAACAAAACATTTTTTATTGGTAGGATATGTGATTTTTTTGCTTGTAATATTGGGCTCTATATATACGTACATACATATATTTGAAATTAAAAAAGTCTGAAAGTGCCAAGCAGCAGTAAAGTACGATAATTATGCAGTCCTGCCAAAAACTTTTGGTCTGGTAATCTTTATTTCACAGGAGCTACCTATTTTGTATTTTTTTTTGCATATTTTGAGCCGGGAAGGCCCTAATCGTAACTCCCTACCCAAAATTTTTGGTCAGCCAATCTTTATTTCACCGGAGTTACGTATTTTGAAAAAAAAAATAAAAAATGTATTTGGCATATTTTGAACCGGGTAGACTCTAAAAGTAGCTCTTTACCCAAAATTTTTGGTCAGGTAATATTTATTGCACCAGAGCTACCTATTTTGAATGAAATTTATTTTTTCATATTTTGAGCCGGGAAGACTCACAGTAGCTTCCTACCTAAAATTTTTGGTTAGGTAATCTTTATTTCACTGGAGCTACCAATTTTGAAAGAAATTTTTTTTTACATATTTTGAGCAGTGAAGATTTTCTTAAACCTATTATTATGTTAAAAAAAATAAAAAAATTTAAAAAAAAAAACACGAAGCAGTCATAGAAACTGCCGAAAGAAGTTTATACTTAAAACTTTAAACTATGAAATAACAATGGCTACAAATAATGGACTGCTTTTGGACTGATGAACTGATTTTTATTTTTATTTACATTTTGTACTGAGCAGCCCATCATTTGTAGCCACTGTTTTTTCATAGTTTGAAGCTTTTAAGTATTAACTTCTTTCTGCTTCGTGTGTTTTTTTAAATTAGGTGAACTATAATTGCTTAGGAACTTTACTGAAAAATATTCGACTACTGCCGATTTACTAATATTCCCGTTGAAAAAATAATGCTGAAATTGACTAGATCATAATTATCGTACTTTGCTGCTGCCTGGCACTTTCAGACTTTTTTAATTTCAAATATATGTACATATAGGGCCCAATATTACAAGCAAAAAAAATTACATATACTACCAATAAAAAAAATGTTGTTTCTTAAACCTATTATTATATTAAAAAAAAATTAAAAAATTAAAAAAAAAAAATTATTCTTTGGGAATCGACACCTTCACTCTTATAGTCTGATGTTCTAGCCACTAAGCCATATTGTCCATATTTTGGTTTTCTAAAATATAATAAAAAATTTTTTAGCATAATAATAGGTTTGAGAAACAAAAAAATTTTTATTGGTAGGACATGAAATTTTTTTGATTGTAATATTGCGCCCTATATATACATATATATGAAATTAAAAAAGTCTGAAAGTGCCAGGCAGCAGCAAAGTACGATAATTATGAATTCCTACCCAAAACTTTTGGTATGGTAACCTTTATTTCACCGGAGCTACCTATTTTAAATTTTTTTTTTGCATATTTTGAGCCGGAAAACCGTAATTGTAGCTCCCAAAATTTTTGGTCAGGTAATCTTTATTTCACCGGAGCTACCTATTTAAAATTTTTTTTTTTTGCATATTTTGAGCCGGGAAGACTCTAAAAGTAGCTCCCTAACCAACATTTTTGGTGAGATAATCTTTATTTCACCGGAGCTACCTATTTTGAAATTTTTTTTTGTGTATTTTCATCCGGGAAGGCCCTAACCGTAGCTCCCTACCCAAAATTTTTGGTCAGGTAATCTTTAGTTCACGGGAGCTACGTATTTTGAGAATTTTTTTTTCATATTTTGAGCCGGGAAGACTGTAACAGTAGCTCCCTACCCAAAATTTTTGATCAGGTAATCTTTAATTCACCGGAGCTACCTATTTTGAAAAAAATGTTTGGTTGCATTTTATCAAAAGAGTTTGGTATAAATATAAAAGTATGTAATAGTTTCAATTATATATAGATTTCAATTATTCATACTAGATTTTTTGCTCTCTTCGGGATTCGCACCTGCCTGCTTAGCATTGTTGGCGGATTGCAATGCTAAGGGCGCAGGTTCGAACCCCGAAGACGGCATAATAGAATTTATTAAAAATGTAATAAAAAAAATTGTAATAAATAATTACTCATTTTTTTGTGTACATTTTTCAAATTCGAGTCGTATTTTGAGTATTTTGTTTTTATTTTTCAGAGAAAAATCTCACGCGTTTTAGAGACTCGTGTTTGAAAATAGATGTTTATCTTCTACAACGCGCCTAAAGAAGTATTAACTTCAAAAAGTTTAAATCCACGTTTTTAAATTGACTAAAAAGAAGAAAATAAAAATTTTTCTCCGGAGGATTGTGGGCACACATACTTGAAACTGATTTCAACAGTCTATAACTAGAAACGTGGGGCGCATTTTTAAATTTTTTACCTGCGCACTGGCCCATCTATATTATTACCTCAAAAAAGGACCGCACGTTTCTAGTTATAGACTGTTGTAATCAGGGCCGTGTCCGAGTTCATGGCCGCATGCGCATGCGAGCAAGTCGGTAAAGCCGCCGCTAAGCCATATGTGCAAAATATAGTTCTTTTTAATTAGAAAATATAATATAAACCACAAACCATTTTGAATTAATTTTTATTAATAAGTTACACCTATTATTAATTTAATTTATTAATAAGGATTAAAAACATTATGTTAAATTGAACAAAATTAAAGATTAAGAGCCCTGACTGTGAGAAATATGTCTATGTTTTGCTTTTTAGGGTTAATACTGTTGTCTTAAAATGAACACACCTTAAAACTACAGTCCTTAAAACTACAGTACTACAACAATTCAGCAGATATATTTATTGTTTGCAGCTGTCAAATTGCCTTATGCAGATTCTCACAGCAGTTATAATCGGTGATTAAAATTTTTCTGTTTTTCGGGCTTCAGGCATCTGTTTTGTTAGTTATTTTTATAAAAAAAATAAATAACAGTGATTTATTTATTTTTAAATAACATCGCTTATTCCCTTTTAATCATCTATCAAGAAAAAAGCACACAACTAATAGTAGATTACAATACATGTTAAGAAAATTTGTTATTCTTGCGAGTTGTGTATACACACAAACACATAGCCACGAGACCGAAGGTCGAGTGATATAATATTGACGAGTGTCTATGTGTTTGTGTGTATACACAACGAGCTGTATAACAAATTTGATTAACATGTATTGTATACTGCTTTAATGTGCATGGGAGAGGGAGTTGAAAACAATACATTTACAATGAAAAAAATAAACAAAAAAGTTCAAAATGAAGCAAGGAAATAAAATTTAATTAATACGGAAGTAAATTTATTTCTCGAAATGATTTCAAACCGGATGATTTAAGATCAGCTAATTCCTAAAATATTAAAAAAAAATTAGTAATTTTTCCAAAAAAAATTATTCATTTTCTTTTTTGCAAAAAAAAAATCGAATAATTTTTTTTTAGAAAAATTACTAATTTTTTTTTTATTATTTTAGGGACATTGGTCTTCTTAAATTTTATTTAATTTTATTTTTAATAATTTTATAATTTTTTTTTTTTATAATTAAAAATAAAATCAAATAATAATTATATAATTATAATTTATATTTACAATAAATAATCTCCTTGTTGCTGCCATTTTCCTCGTTTGTTGATAAAAGAAAAAAAATTCTTACTTGACATTTGACAATTGACAGCAAACTTTATAATGATAACAAAGATATTTTCAGGGTTACCATTGTTCTATTTTTATTCATTTTGTTTTTTTGAATGAAAATAAGTGCAATTTTTGAAGTGTGGTTTAAATTTTTGTACCAAAATCCATCCACACTCGTTTAAAAATTTAGTAGTAGAGGTTCGAAGATCCTTTAAAAATAGTAGATTGAAACACATGTTAAGAAAATTCAACGACTGATCGACTGGCCGCTTTTTAGAAAAAAAAAAAAAAAAAATAGCCGCGTATTTTTTTATTGGTTCTTTTTTTTTTTTTTTTGTTTGCTCAGAGGGAAAATATAGATTAGCTCAGAGAGAAAATATAGATTTTTAGCATTATAAACTAAGCTTTGTTTGACATTGATATGATGCATGTGAGAGGTATACATTTGCAATTTTTTTTTTTTTGGTATTTTTCTGTATTGAAATATTGTGAGTGTGAGTGATATTATTTTTGTTTATAGTATTACGCAGTTCAAAATGAAGAATGTAAATACAATATAGAGCAATGTAAATACAATTTACATCACAGGGAAATGTAAATACAATTTACATTCCTCTATAATTGCATGTGTATTGATGCATGTAATGGACCATTTACCGAGCTAAATTTGCGAATGTAAATACAACTTACCGAAGCCCTGCGCATTAAAAAACTTTAAAATCTAGTTATGTATTTTCCACTTGCCATCTAAATTTTTGTGAAATAAAGTGGTCGTTTGTGAAATAAGTTTGTAAATACAAGCACATAATGTTTTAAGAGCATTGTCATAACAATTTTTTTAAATGAAAACTGAAAGCAATAATAGTACATTACAATTCATGGTAAGAAAATTTGTTATTCTTGCGAGTTGTGTATACACACAAAAACATAGACACGAGTCATATTTATATCACGAGACCGGAGGTCGAGTGATATAATATTGACGAGTGTCTATGTGTTTGTGTGTATACACAACGAGCTGTATAACAAATTTGATTACCATGTATTGCATACTGCTTTAATGTGCATGGGAGAGGGAGTTGAAAACAATACATTTACAATGAAAAAAATAAACAAAAAAGTTCAAAATGAAGCAAGGAAATAAAATTTAATTAATACGGAAGTAAATTTATTTCTCGAAATGATTTCAAACCGGATGATTTAAGATCAGCTAATTCCTAAAATATTAAAAAAAAATTAGTAATTTTTTCAAAAAAAATTATTCATTTTCTTTTTTGCAAAAAAAAAATCGAATAATTTTTTTTTAGAAAAATTACTAATTTTTTTTTTTATTATTTTAGGAACATTGGTCTTCTTAAATTTTATTTAATTTTATTTTTAATTATTAAAAAAAATAATAATAATTTTATAATTATTTTTTTTTATAATTAAAAATAAAATCAAATAATAATTATATAATTATAATTTATATTTACAATAAATAATCTCCTTGTTGCTGCCATTTTCCTCGTTTGTTGATAAAAGAAAAAAAAATTCTTACTTGACATTTGACAATTGACAGCAAACTTTATAATGATAACAAAGATATTTTCAGGGTTACCATTGTTCTATTTTTATTCATTTTGTTTTTTTGAATAAAAATAAGTGCAATTTTTGAAGTGTGGTTTAAATTTTTGTACCAAAATCCATCCACACTCGTTTAAAAATTAGTAGTAGAGGTCCGAACATCCTTTAAAAATAGTAGATTGAAACACATGTTAAGAAAATTCAACGACTGATCGACTGGCCGCTTTTAAAAAAAAAAATAAAAAATAGCCGCGTATTTTTTTATTGGTTCTTTTTTTTTTTTTTTTGTTTGCTCAGAGGGAAAATATAGATTAGCTCAGAGGGAAAATATAGATTTTTAGCATTATAAACTAAGCTTTGTTTGACATTGATATGATGCATGTGAGAGGTATACATTTGCAATTTTTTTTTTTTTTGGTATTTTTCTGTATTGAAATATTGTGAGTGTGAGTGATATTATTTTTGTTTATAGTATTACGCAGTTCAAAATGAAGAATGTAAATACAATATAGAGCAATGTAAATACAATTTACATCACAGGGAAATGTAAATACAATTTACATTCCTCTATAATTGCATGTGTATTGATGCATGTAATGGACCATTTACCGAGCTAAATTTGCGAATGTAAATACAACTTACCGAAGCCCTGCGCATTAAAAAACTTTAAAATCTAGTTATGTATTTTCCACTTGCCATCTAAATTTTTGTGAAATAAAGTGGTCGTTTGTGAAATAAGTTTGTAAATACAAGCACATAATGTTTTAAGAGCATTGTCATAACAATTTTTTTAAATGAAAACTGAAAGCAATAATAGTAGATTACAATACATGGTAAGAAAATTTGTTATTATTGCGAGTTGTGTATACACACAAAAACATAGCCACGAGTCATATTTATATCACGAGACCGGAGGTCGAGTGATATAATATTGACGAGTGTCTATGTGTTTGTGTGTATACACAACGAGCTGTATAACAAATTTGATTACCATGTATTGTATACTGCTTTAATGTGCATGGGAGAGGGAGTTGAAAACAATACATTTACAATGAAAAAAATAAACGAAAAAGTTCAAAATGAAGCAAGGAAATAAAATTTAATTAATACGGAAGTAAATTTATTTCTCGAAATGATTTCAAACCGGATGATCAGCTAATTCCTAAAATATTAAAAAAAAATTTGTAATTTTTCTAAAAAAAATTATTCATTTTCTTTTTTGCAAAAAAAAAAATCGAAAAAATTTTTTTCAGAAAAATTACTAATTTTTTTTTTATTATTTTAGGAACTAATGGTCTTCTTAAATTTTATTTAATTTTATTTTTAATTATTAAAAAAAATAATAATAATTTTATAATTATTTTTTTTTATAATTAAAAATAAAATCAAATAATTAATATATAGTTATAATTTATATTTACAACAAATAATCTCCTTGTTGCTGCCATTTTCCTCGTTTGTTGATAAAAGAAAAAAAAATTCTTACTTGACATTTGACAGCAAACTTTATAATGACAACAAAGATATTTTCAGGGTTACCATTGTTCTATTTTTATTCATTTTGTTTTTTTGAATAAAAATAAGTGCAATTTTTGAAGTGTGGTTTAAATTTTTGTACTAAAATCCAACCACACTCGTTTAAAAATTTAGTAGTAGAGGTTCGAAGATCCTTTAAAAATAGTAGATTGAAACACATGTTAAGAAAATTCAACGACTGATCGACTGGCCGCTTTTTAGAAAAAAAAAAAAAAATAGCCGCGTATTTTTTTATTGCTTCTTTTTTTTTTTTTGTTTGCTCAGAGGGAAAATATAGATTAGCTCAGGGGGAAAATATAGATTTTTAGCATTATAAACTAAGCTTTGTTTGACATTGATATGATGCATGGGAGAGGTATACATTTGCAATTTTTTTTTTTTTTTTGTATTTGTCTGTTTGAAATATTGTGAGAGTAAGTGATATTATTTTTGTTTACGCAGTTCAAAATGAAGAATGTAAATACAATATAGAGCAATGTAAATACAATTTACATCACAGGGAAATGTAAATACAATTTACATTCCTCTATAATTGCATGTGTATTGATGCATGTAATGGAGCATTTACCGAGCTAAATTTGCGAATGTAAATACAACTTACCGAAGTCATGCGCATTAAAAATAAATACGTAATAATCGGTCAACAAATATGATTAAGGCCTTATAGAGTACGCAAGAATTTCTGTGAATGTGTTGTTTTGTTTTTTATTTGACTCACAAGAATTATTTTAGTTTTTTTATCAATTCCTTCATTCTCTTTGCCGAAAAGCGACGAGCGAGATATTTTAGAAACATAACATAGTGAGAAACGCCAAAAAGGGAAAAATTAATATGTATCTGAAGCTAGCATTAAATTCGCTTAAATAGCCAGCATTAAATTTGCTTAAATACATCAGCGCCACCATCGCTTAAATTTTGAACCTTAATAGAGGTAAAATGTTAGGAAAAAAATACTAACAAAGTAATAACAATATATTTAAGGAAATTTAATGCTAGCTTCAGATACATAAAATGAATAACAAAATTTTGTGAGTTACAAAAAAAAAATGTAAATAACGAGAAATAGAAGAGTTTTGTGATTTATTTTGTGATTTATTTTAGGTTTTTTGTAATTTATTTTAAACACTGGTTATAAATATGAAATCAAGAAAGTCATCACTACTTAGAATTCATCAGATCATCAATCAAATTAAACTAAATAATTATAAAGTTATAATTAAATAAAAAAACTAATTTAATTTTTTAAAATAAAAAAAACAACATACTTTTTATTTCAAAAAACGGCATCTCTTCTTAAACAGCTTAAAGGTCATCAAGACAAAACATGGTGTCAGAAGAAAAAACCGATTGAATTTTTATGAATGGAAAATTAATTAATTATTGAACCAGTAAACCTGAATTATTGAAACGCACGACCTAACCGTAGTTCCCTGCCCAAAAATTTTTCGGCTGGTAATCTTAATTTCACCGGAGCTACCTATTTAAAAAAAGAAAATTTTTCGCTCCGGCACGACCTAACCGTAGCTCCCCACCCAAAAAATTTTTTTCAGGTAATATTAATTTCACCTGAGCTACCTATTTCGGAAAAAAAAAAGTTTGTACATTTTGCGTCGGCAGGACTTAACCGTACCTCCCTCCCCAAAAATTTTTCGGCTGGTAATCTTAATTTCACCGGAGCTACCTATTTAAAAAAAAGAAAATTTTTCGTATATTTTGCTCCGGCACGACCTAACCGTAGCTCCCCACCCAAAAATGTTTTTTTAGGTAATATTAATTTCACCGGAGCTACCTATTTCGGAAAAAAAAATTTTTGTACATTTTGCGTCGGCACGACCTAACCGTACCTCCCTGCCCGAAAATTTTTCTGCAGGTAATATTAATTTCACCGGAGCTACCTATTTTTAAAAAAATAAATTTTGCGTTTATTTTGCTCCGGCACGACCTAACCGTAGCTCACCACCGAAAATTTTTTTTTCAAGGAATATTAATTTCACCGGAGCTACCTATTTTAAAAATTTTTTTTTTGTATATTTTGCTTCGGCACGACCTAACCGTATCTCCCTGGACAAAAATTTTTTGGCTGGTATAACGCTTTCAAATTTTTTTAAATTTACGCCAACCGAAATTTACCAACTTTTGCTGATGCCCGTGTTTTAATCTTTACTAATCGCCTTCTGATTCAAGAATAAAAACTAAACTCCTTCTCTAAAAATAATCTACCTCGTTAACTTTTAAATATCTTCTCTTTCTTTCTTTCCCTACATAACTATCTCATTTGCACATGCGCTAATAATTCCTGACGACTCATAATAATCTGTTTAGTCAGTTTCCTAGCTAAATCGTATTTATTTTGCGTCACTACGCTGTACAGTCGGCGCCGTTGGAGATTATAAACCATCAGCAAAAGAAATCCATTCGGAATTTGATTGACTTTACGACCATGATCAGTAACAACCTCGACGGGATTTTCTCAGTTGTTACAGCTCGGCCAACCTACTCATTCACTGTCCTCAGTGAATACTTTATTTCTCAGTAAACATTTCTAATATATTCACAACACTCAATATTTTTACTTATGTACATCTCACATGAATATCGTATAATTTACATATTCAAATACACAACTTTTTTTTAACTTCAAATCTTTTCTTGCCTTTTGATCATAACATTCAGTTTCATAGAACTTATTTAGATGAACTGATATGATTGAAACAAAAGGTATAAAATTATGCTTGCCTTGCAATCATAACATCATAAATGTCTGGTTCAAGGTATACTAAAATTCTTCGCTTCAATATCACTCAATATTAAACTAACATAACTTGTTTCTCTTACTTTTCCATCTGATCTCTTGTCTTCGTACTTGCCTTGCAACTACAAAAGAAAAAAAAAAATTTAAATTTCAAATAATAACTTCCGTTTTCCTTTATTTTTCCCATCAATTTTTCAAATTAAGCTTGATTAAATTTATTGTTTTTTTCTTTTTCTCTATTATTCAGCACTATTATCATCTGATACATCACTTTCATTTATTTACTTTAATTTTTGGATGATATTCATTATCTGAAAATTTATTAAATCCCAACACATCAACATTCATAACCTGATCATTATTGCAATTTCTAGCAAAATGTCCTTCCTTCCGACAACGAAAACAAAATATAATTTTTTTCCGGCATTTATTCGCTAAATGGCCAACATCATTCCAAACAAAACATTTTCTATTTTCAACCAGAACCGTATTCTCTTTTTCTAATTTATTTTTATGCAATGAATTTTCGAAGTTTGTATTAGATTTGAAATTTTGATATGGTGAAAATCGATTTGAATTATAAATAGCAAGAGGCTTTGATTTATTATTTCCAAAATCTTCTGAATTATCAAGTTTATTTCGATTTCTGCTCTGATTTTCTATATCTTCAATTTTTTTCATTTGTTTCAGCAGTTCATGAAAATTTTTACAGTTACTTGCTAAAAGAACACTTTTCATATTTTCGTTCGTCAATCCCGAAATTATTTAACGCATGATTGATTCATCTGGTAAATTTATTTGTCGACATAATCCTACTATTTCATAAAAATATGTCTCTATACAGTCGTTAGATATTTTTTTCCGGCTCATTATTTTAAACAATATATCACCATCGTCATTAGTTACAGGAAAACTCTTTATAATTTCATATTTGAAATTTTCCCATGTTCCCAAATCTTTCCGGACAATCGCAGTGAAGCGTAATATAAAACCGTTTGATCGTTCCACGAATAGATACCCTTTAATTTTTCTATATTACTTATCCAATTTAAAACAGAAATCTTTGAATTTTCGGCTGGGTTAAATCCAGGTATAAATACGCTTACCTCTTTTAATCCCATCACAACTGAATTGACATTAGATAACTGATTGGACATACCATGTTCGTGATCACTGCAACATTCACTTGCATTTCTCCGATTACTTGAACTACCACGCATTTCATTTCTCTCCTTATATTCATTTAAATCAACTAATTTATTTTTCAAATATTTTATTTCTTCTCGTAACTCTTTTATCTTTCTATCTTTACGTACCAATTTACTCTTTTTAGTTCACTTTTCCTTGACATTTTTATCAAATTTTATTTTAACTACCAAAAATTCGAAAAAAAATTTAAAATTTTTAACGATTTTTTTTCAAATTCTTCACTAAAAATTTCCTTTTCAAATTAGTCAAATTTTTTGTTTTCCAAAATTTTTTTTGAATAGTTTATTCAAATTCTTTTCTTTTTTTTTCCAAAAATCGTTTTTTTTTTTAAATGTTTAAGCACAACTCTGAGTTTTTTTTTAAATGTTAGTTTTTTTCCAAATATTTTAATCACAACTCTTAGTTTTTTTCAAATTTTTCATAAGCACAACTCTTATTTTTTTTAATTCTTAACAAGCACAACTCTTAGTTAGTTTTTTTTTTCTCAAATTTTTAAATTCAAAATGTTTTTTTACAAAATCCTTTTTTCCTAATAGTCTGTTAATTTTTTTTTCCAAAAACCTTTTCTTTTTAACGTTTTAAGCACAACTTTTAGTTTTTTTCTTTTTCACAAATATTTTTAACACAACTCTTAGTTTTTTTTTTTTCCAAATTATTAAATTCAAATTCCAAAAATTTTTGAGGTTTTACCCCACACCTGAACTATAACGCTCTCAAATTATTTTAAATTTACTCCAACCGAAATTTACCAACTTTTGCTGATGCCCGTCTTTTAATCTTTACTAATCGCCTTCTGATTCAAGAATAAAAACTAAACTCCGTCTCTAAAAATAATCTACCTCGTTAACTTTTAAATATCTTCTATTTCTTTCTTTCCCTACATAACTATCTCATTTGCACATGTGCTAATAATTCCTGACGACTCATAATAATCTGTTTAGTCAGTTTCGGGTCAGCGCAATAACTCATCGGTACTTAACTCATCGGTCGATTTTGGATAAGTTATATCCGTTTTAACTCATCCGAAAATTCGCCGATGATTTATATCCTTTGCAATGCACATAACTCATCCATCGCTGATAAGTTATGTGCTTTCAGAAAAATAAAACTGATCTGGCAACTTTTTCGGATAACTTAAATCCTTTTTAAAACACAAAACTCAACCGCAAAATTATGAGCGAACATTGTCAATCGCGGACAAATGACATTTTGCAAAAATGACATTTGTCCGCTAAAAATTTAAAAAAACAATCGCGGACAAATGACATTTTGCAAAATGACATTTGTCGCTAAAAATTTAAAAAAGCAATCGACATTTTGGAAATGACATTTTGGAAAATGACATTTGTCCGCTAAAAATTTGAGGCTAAAGTGCAGATGACTTGAACCAATCAGAATCGGCACAACGACAGAGGGGGCGGCGGGCGGGCGGGTGGACTGGTGGTTGGTCAGTGGGATTTGCAAATCCCACTGACCAACCACCAGTCCACCCGTCCGCCCACCACCCCCCACCCACCTCTTTATGTGGCAAATCGGGGAAAAAAAAATTGCATATACAAAATGTATGAACAATTTGGGGGGACTCTACCCCTCTTCCCTTTTCCAAGCTTCAGACGATGTGCAGTCTCTGCAGTATCTCAAAAAATGAAAAATCAATCGCGGACAAATGACATTTGTCCGCTAAAAAAACTGAAAAATCAATCGCGGATAAATGACATTTGTCCGCTAAAAATTAAAAATTTCAATCGCGGACAAATGACATTTTGCAAAATCGCGGACAAATGACATTTTGCAAAATGACATTTGTTCGCGAAGTTTTCCATACAAATTTCATCGCGGACAAAAGTCCCGCGGACAAATGTCACAGCGCCTTTACGACCATGATCAGTAACAACCTCGACGGGATTTTGTCAGTTGTTACACCGGAGCTACCTATTTAAAAAAAAAATGTTCGTATATTTTGCTCCGGCACGACCTAACCGTAGCTCCCCACCCAAAAATTTTTTTTCAGGTAATATTAATTTCACCGAAGCTACCTACCAATTTGGGGAAAAAAAATTTTTTGTGTATTTTGCGCCGGCACGACCTAACCGTAGCTCCCTATCCAAAAATCTTTCGGCAGGTAATATTAATTTCACCTGTTTTGAAAAAAAAAAAAAATCTTGTCATTGGGAATCGAACCAGGCACCTTCAGACTTACAGTCTGATGTTCTAGCCACTAAGCCATATTGTCCATATGATTTTGCGTTTCTTAAATATTATAAAAAAATAAGTATTCTTATTCTTATTTTTCTGAGAAAAAAACTGACGATTTTTTCTCAGAACTCAAATCGAAAATAGATATTTACCCTCTACCAAAAATCATCTAACGCGGCTAAAGAAGTATACACTTCAAAAACTTAAAATAATTCCAAAAATGTATAAAACCAAAGTAACTCTTAAAGCATTTGGTGGTACAAAAATAGAACTATTTGGTGAATGTACTTTGGAAGTTAATTTTAACAATTTAAAGAAACATTTTAAAATTTTAATAACTAATTTTAATTCTCAAACAATTTTAGGATTTGAGGTGTGCAAAATTTTTAATTTGGTGACAATAATCAATCAGATATCAAATTCAAGAAAATTGAAACACCAGAATCAATCATTGAAGAATTTGAAGATGTGTTCCAAGGTCAAGGATTCCTTGAACCAGTAAAAATTTGGTTGAAAGAAAATCCAAGCTGTCACATTGCTGCACCAAGAAAAAGACCACAAGCTATGCAAATGCCAGTGAAAAAGGAGTTACAATCAATGGTAAATGAAGGAATAATTAAAAAGGTAGAAAAACCAACGGATTGGGTGAGCAATATGCACATAATTCATAAGTCTGATAAAATTAGAATTGTTCTTGATCCAAGGCAATTAAATGATAATTTTAAAAGTCCCAATCCCAACTTTAGAAGAAATCCATTCCAAAATGCATGTATGTAAAATTTTCACTCTTTTGGATGCTTAAAAAAGCATTTTGGCAACATCCCCTAGATGGGGGTTGGACATTTGTCCGCGGGACATTTGTCCGCGATTTGTTTTTGTATCGCGGACATAAAAATGACATTTGTCCGCGATTCGAAATGTCTTTTGTCCGCGATTAAAATTAATCGCGGACAAATGACATTTTGCAAAATCAATCGCGGACAAATGACATTTTGCAAAATGACATTTGTCCGCTAAAAATTTAAAAAATCAATCGTGGACAAATGACATTTTGCAAAATGACATTTGTCCGCTAAAAATTCGAAATAGCAATCGCGGACTAATGACATTTTGCAAAATGAAATTTGTCCGCTAAAAATTTGAGGCTAAAGTGCAGATGACGTGAACCAATCAGAATCGGTACAACGAGAGAGAGGTGGGGGGCGGCGGGCGGGTGGACTGGTGGTTGGTCAGTGGGATTTGCGGCGTCAGCCGCAAATCCCACTGACCAACCAGGTGTCCACCCGCCCGCCCGCCGCCCCCCACCACTCTCTCTTTAAGGGGCAAATCGGGCAAAAAAAAAAAATTGCACATACAAAATGTATGAAGAATTTCGGGGGGCCTCTACCCCTCTACCCTTTTCCAACCTTCAGACGATTCTGAGTGGTTCACGTAATCTGCAGTATCTCCAAAATTGAAAAATCAAATGCAAAATGACATTTGTCCGCAAAAAAACTGAAAAATCAATCGCGGACAAATGACTTTTTTCAAAATGACATTTGTCCGCTAAAAATTAAAAATTTCAATCGCGGACAAATGACATTTTGCAAAATGACATTTGTCCGCTAAAAATTCGAAAAATCAATCGCGGACAAATGACATTTTGCAAAATGACATTTGTCCGCTAAAGTTAGAAAATTCAATCGCGGACAAATGTCATTTTGTAAAATGTCATTTGTCCGCTAATTTTGAGACATTTGTCCGCGGCGGACAAATGACATTTTACAATCGCGGACAAATGACATTTTGCAAAATGACATTTGTCCGCGAAGTTTTCCATACACATTTCATCGCGGACAAATGTCCCGCGGACAAATGTCACGGCGCCGCCTAGATGAGCAAAGCTCTTACCTTATTACATTTACAACACCTTGGTATATGTGGTTAAAAATTCCATATGCCTTAGTATCAGCTCCTGAAAATTTCCAACCAACAATGCAAAAAATTTTTAAAGAAATTTCACAGGCAGGAATTTATTTTCATGATGTTGCTTTTGGATCAGTAAATATGGAAGAACATTGTAAACTTTTAAGAAAAATTTTAAGTATAGCAAGAGAAAATAATTTAAAGTTTAATAAAGAAAAAATTCAATTAGCAACAAACAAAATTCAGTTTTTAGGTCAGATTTTGTCGGATAAAGAAATTACAGCAGATCCAAGTAAGGTTGATGCAATAAATGGGTATTGAACACCAACGAATAAAGAATAAAGTCTTGCTCAAGGGAAGGTCGCTGGGAGGCCAATATATTTTTGTAATGTTTTTAATTATTTCGTCTTTTTATGTAGTAAATAATATAATACCACATAATATTACCTGTTTTATACATTACTTTTTCACTTTTTTTTACATGAAAACCTAAAAACAGCGATTTCAACTATTTTTTATCGATATAAAAATTCTTGATCCTTTTTTTCATTGGCCTTTTGGCATATTTGACATTTTAAAAATAAAACAAGTAATATTATTTTTGGTTTGCGACGTTTTTGTTGAAAAAGGAATGCAAAAAGGCATGAAACAAAGAATGCGTAAAACGGGTATAGGCATTAAAAATAAGGTCATAGATATATATTTGCTACACTAACATCATGTTTTCATTTAGTGTAATTTAAAATCGTCCAGGAATTAAATACTTATTTTTTTCTGTGGTATAGGTAAATGTGGAATAAATTTGAATAATTTTATTTTAATTAATATACATTTTTCTCCATGGCACATAATATATTATCTAACATTGTACTTACGTGTTACAACATTTGGAATATGAAAACCATTAGGATTATGAATATCCACCACTATTTTTCATTGACTGGGACTGAAATATATATAATGCAAAAGCTCTTGCAATAAAATTTATTTGAAATTGCAATTTACAGAATACATACATATATTGCAAATAATTCAAAAATGCTATAAATTCGTGATTACAAGAGTATAATAGATAAATAAAATATATTAAGCATTCAGTTTAATTTATTATTATGAGTGACATATTTTTGTGTCTGCAATTTATACAACATTATTAAAACTGAAAGCTCAATCTGACGGATTATTAATTTTGTTCTTATAATTTATGAATAGTATAGAACAAACTAGCGGCTCTAACCATAAATTTTTGTGGCTCAAAAAATTGTTTGCTTCATAAAAAACATACGGCTCAAGAAATTATTAATCCGTATTCAAATTTTGCAATTGGTTATTATAAAATAAAAAGATTTTTTTAAACCATTCGATTTACACCATTCTTTCAAAATTAATTAATTTGAAGTAGTTATTTAAAAATTTAAAGAAAAATTAAAGTCATTAAAAATTTTAATCATTTAATGTGAACTAAAAAATCCTAATAATTATTTTAACAGTAATAGCTTTATTCTTATTTCATTTCTTAACCACAGACGTCGTAAACTATTTTTATACACAATGTTAACTACCATAAAATCTTTCCATTTTATTATATCTGTTGCCGTATTTTTATTTCATCAAGAGATTAGAGAATATGCTTTTAGAAAAATTAAATTGGAATGATATAAAAAAATAATGAAAAAAAAGTTTGAATAAGAAAAGGTATACTTTTTTTTATTGTAAAATTTCCTAGTTAACATAAGATAATGTTAGTTTTTTCTTTTACCTTTGTTAAAAATTCTATTAAATTTATGATTCTCTTACTCATAATTATTTTTATTGTCAATAAATTTTGGATTTCTGTAGGAAACGACTCTGGTTTTTTTTTTGTAGAAAAGTTCCATTGACGATCAGGACCATTTCCCAAGATTTACGATAGTTTTTAGCGACGAAGACGTGGACTTCATTTGAACTGTAAAAAAATTTACTATAAACACTTAAAAATAAGCGTCTAGTTTGGATCGAAAGTGATCATTTCCGTCATTTTGCGACACAAACACAGAGCTACACTACACCTACTCAATGGTAATATAATCTTAACTACTTAATGGATGGCTATACATTGAGAAATCGGCTAAAACCCTGCTATTTGTTAATGATCTTTTAGCGAAATTTTTCTTCTAATTCATTGTAATCTAAAAAATCATAATATACACACAAATTACAATTTGATTCTTACTGTCGCAATAAAATAAACTAAAGTTGGAAGTCAACATCGAAGTAATTTTTGCTTATTTATAATTCATAGAAAAGTTCAAGTTATTAATGTTAAGTAATTTTCAATAATAAAATTATGTTCCGCAAATAGATGAAAAATTCATGTTTTACAATGTTAAATTTTTATTTTTTAAATTGAAATAAACAAAATCTTATAAAGAATATTAAATATACCTAGCCAGTAGTCACGTAATTTTATTTTTCAGATTATTATATAGATAATATAAAATAATATATAAATTACTCTTTAATTCGATTAGAGAAGTTTTTTATAAAATTATAAACATACAAATTAACCAAAATCAAATATAATTTCTATGTTGAAAGAAACAGATTTTAATATAATAATAACATTAAAAAAATTGAATTATAGATAAATATATGTACATTTTGTACTTATAAAGCTAAATTTTTATTTCAAATGTCTATATTGAATTATGCTTAGATAGATTTTAACGATTTCTTAGAACTTACAAAAACCATCATAAATTAGGTTAATCTAAGTTAATAAACGTTTTTAAGTTTTTATGATAATATAAATGATATGAAATCAAATTTATATTTTACAAAATATATGAAGCTAAACAACGAATCAACAAAATAAACTTTAATCAGAAGTTTTGCAGACGAATATTTTGAAAGTATTCTCTATCTTATATTGATTTAATTTTTTTACTTTTACGTCAGTCATCCACACATTTTTTTAAAGTAAAATTAAGATATTTCTGTTATTTTGCATGTCGCATAAAATTTTCTCTAAATTCATGAAAACTACATAATATCATATGAGGTAATAGTTGTGAAGAATTTATAAGGCTCCATGAATTATCGCATAATGACATATCACATTTTTTTTTTTATGAGATAATTCATTTAAAACAAATTATCGGGTAAACTTCCGAAAAGCACATACCTCCGATTGTTCTGAAATTTTGCCCTACTTTTTTTGGAAAAGGCACATTTTTTTTCCCCAGCTTCGTGCGAAGCGAATGGGACGCGGTATCTTTTGGAAGTATTTGTATTATCTCATAAAAAAACTTATGTGATAATTCATTTTAAAAATTATGTGTTATGTAATTATGCGATAATTCACGCAGCCATTATTTGTACACTAATTCATTTCAACACGAATTAGTGCATAAATCTGCATTTTCAAAATTTATGCACTAATTCGTAAAAAAACGAATTATCACATAAAATATATTTTTTGGTTTTTATGTGATAATTAATTTGAAAACGAAATAGCACATAAATTCTAAAAAGAATTATGGCATAAAAAATTCGAACGAAAATCTAATGCACTAATTCATTTAAAAACGAATTATTACACAAAAGTTATGAGATAATTCATTTATTTTCAAATTCATTTTGGTTTTATATGATAATTCGTTTTTAAATGAATTACTGCATAATCTCATACAAATCGATTTTTATATGATAATTCGTATTTTTTGAAGTTATACTTCTTTAGCCCCGTTGTGAGATTTTGGTAGAGGGTAAAAATCATGTTTCAATTCGAGTTTCGATTCGAGTGTCTAAAACGCATGAGATTTTTTCTCAGAAAAATATTTTTTTTTTTTTCAAAATAGGTAGTTCAATAATCATTTGTTATTTATAAAAACAAAATAATTTGGCGCGAAAAATTTAAAGTCAAATTAATTTTAAAAATCTTTCGTTTACAAATTATTTAAAACTAAATTTTGTTTTCCAAAATAGGTATAGTACGATTCAAATCACTTGACCAATCCGTTATGCAAAGCTTTCCCTTTCCATTACAAAATTCCATACAAAATTTGCATGAGCTTTTTTCTTAAATAATTTCCCCTAAATTTTGTATGGAATTTTGTAATGGAAAGGGAAAGCTTTGCATAACGGATTGGCCAAGTGATTTGAATCGTACTATAGCTCCGTTAAAATAAAGATTACCTGCCGAAAAATTTTTGGGCAGGGAGTTACGGTTAGGTCGTGCCGACACAAAATATACAAAAAAAATTTTTTTTTTCCAAAATAGGTAGCTCCGTTGAAATTAAGATTACCTGCCGAAAAATTTTTGACAAGGAGCTACGGTTAGGTCGTGCCGGAGCAAAATATACAAAAACATTTTTTTTTTTCAAAACAGGTAGCTCTGGTGAAATTAATATTACCTGCCGAAAGATTTTTGGGTAGGGAGCTACGGTTAGGTCGCGGCGGAGCAAAATATACAAAAAATTTTTTTTTTTTAAAACAGGTAGCTCCGGTGAAATAATTATTACCTGAAAAAAAATTTTTGGGTGGGGAGCTACGGTTATATATAATATACGAAAAAAAATTTTTTTTAAATAGGTAGCTCCGGTGAAATTAAGATTACCAGCCGAAAAGTTTTTGGGCAGGGAGGTACGGTTAGGTCGTGCCGACGCAAAATGGACAAAGAATTTTTTTTTCCGAAATAGGTAGCTCCGGTGGAATTAATATTACCTGAAAAAAAAAATTTGGGTTGGGAGCTACGGTTAGGTTGTGCCGGAGCAAAATATACGAAAATTTTTTTTTTTTAAATAGCTCCGGTGAAATTAAGATTACCTGCCGAAAAATTTTTGGCAAGGAGCTACGGTTAGGTCGTGCCGGAGCAAAATATAAAAAAAAATTTTTTTTTTTCAAAACAGGTAGCTCCGGTGAAATTAATATGACCTGCCGAAAGATTTTTGGGTAGGGAGCTACGGTTAGGTCGTGCCGGCGCAAAATATAGAATTTTTTTTTTTTTTTTAGCTCCGGTATAATTAAGATTACCTGCCGAAAAATTTTTGAGCTACGGTTAGGTCGTGCCGGAGCAAAATATAGACAAACATTTTTTTTTTCAAAACAGGTAGCTGCGATGAAATTAATATTACCTGCAGAAAAATTTATGGGTAGGGAGCTACGGTTAGGTCGTGCCGGCGCAAAATACACAAAAAAAAATATTTTCCGAAATAAGTAGCTTCAGTGAAATTAATACTACCTGAAAAAAAATTTTGGGTGGGGAGCTACGGTTAGGTCGTGCCGGAGCAAAATATACGAAAATTTTTTTTAAAGTTTATACTTCTTTAGCCGCGTTGTGAGATTTTGTTAGAGCGTAAAAATCAAGTTTCAATTCGAGTATCGATTCGAGTGTCTAAAACGCATGAGATTTTTTCTCAGAAAAATATTTTTTTTTTCAAAATAAGTAGCTCAATAATCATTTGTTATTTAAAAAAACGCGAAAAATTTAAAGTCAAATTAATTTTAAAAATCTTTCGTTTACAAATTATTTAAAACTAAATTTTTTTTTCAAAATAGGTAGCTCCGGTGAAATTAAGATTACCTGCCGAAAATTTTTTGGCAAGGAGCTATGGTTAGGTCGTGCCGGAGCAAAATATAAAAAAAATTTTTTTTTTTCAAAACAGGTAGCTCCGGTGAAATTAAGATTACCTGCCGAAAAATTTTAAGGCAAGGAGCTACGGTTAGGTCGTGCCGGAGCAAAATATACAAAAAAAATAGGGTGGGGAGCTACGGTTAGGTCGTGCCGGAGCAAAATATGCGAAAAAATTTTTTTTTTTTAAATAGGTAGTTCCGGTGAAATTAAGATTACCAGCCGAAAAATTTTTCAGCAGGGAGGTACGGTTAGGTCGTGCCGACGCAAAATGTACAAAAAATTTTTTTTTTTTAATTAGGTAGTTCCGGTGAAATTAAGATTACCTGCCGAAAAATTTCTGGGCAGGGAGGTACGGTTAGGTGGTGCCGGCGCAAAATATACAAAAAAAAACACGAAGCAGTCATAGAACGACGCCCGGCTCGAGGCGTGTGCGAACTGTGCACTGCACAAAGGCGCCGTAGGCGCCAGTTATGAAAAGGCGCCTACAAGCCAATATGAAATTTAAATTTCAACAAAAATAATTTTTTTTTTAAATGTATACAAATTTTTTTTGATTTTTTAATTTTTGGAGCAAACGAACTACAAAATTATCTGAAATTGTTGTCTCGCAAAATTGAAAATGATATTAATCCAGAAAACATTTTAAACTGGATTTATAACAATAATGTTGAAGAACTCTTTCCAAATGCACTGATTTAAGGGTATTACCATAAAGGAAGTATAAATATGAGAAATTCATTCCATACAAAAAAATCAAATTAAAAAAATTAAACAAAAAATATGAAATCAAAAAATGAAATCACTATCCCATTATGCCTTGTTCGCATTATAATTTAAATTCCACTTAGATTCCGGAAAACAAATTGCCGTTCGCATTACAATATTTGATGAGAACTGGAATTTGATGATGTATAAAAAACAATTGAGAAAGAGAAAAAATGTTTGTTGTTGAAAATTTTGACTTTTTATCTCGCTTTTTATCAATTTTATTTTGTTTTTTCTTCATTTTGACTCGAATTTGACAAAAAAAATTGTTGCCACCTATAACAAAATTTTAAAAAGTGAGTGAAAGTAACTATAAATGTAGAATTCCAAACCTGACAAACTGGAATATAAAAGTGGAATATACAAATTCCGGAATATATTTTATATGAAAAATCCAGTTCATATTCCTGAAATATTCCGGAAAACAGCATATTCCACAAATATTCTCCGAATGCGAACAGCATATTACCGACAATTGGGATAGTTATTTCATATAGACCGACATTTTTTGTTTAGTTTTTTTAATATGAATTTTTTGTATGGAATGAATTTCTCTTATTTATGCTTACTTTGTGGTATTACTAACTTTACCCGTTTCAGTTGCTAAAGGTGAGAGAACTTTTCCAAAATTAAAACCGATCAAAAATTACTTCAGATCAACTATCGGGCAAGAAAAATGGAATTTAGCTAGTGTTTGCTTTTTGTAGTCTTTGAGTATCTAATTGAAAACTTTTTCAAAGGCGCCAATCATTCCTTGCACACACACAAAAAAAACCACGAGCCGGGCCTGCATAGAACTGCCGACAGAAGTTTATACTTAAAAGATTTAAACTACATTTTGTACTGAGCAGCCCATCATTTGTAGCCACTGTTATTTCATAGTTTAAATCTTTTAAGTATAAACTGCTGTCGACAGTTCTATGACTGCTTCGTGTTTTTTTATATGTAATGACATTATGCGATAATTCCCCTCACCATTTATAAATGTGTATGTTAAATGTGTTGTTTAACGATAAAAATATTTTTCTCTTATGCTTTATGCACGTTAGGGTGAAAAAACATGTGAACAATTTGATATTGGAAATTTTCTAAGAAAATTTGGATTTTAATGTGAAAATTAAAACTTTAACATAATGATAAAATTATTGTTTGATTAAAACTTGAAAAAGAAAATAGAATTAATAAAAATTATTGATTTAAATTTTAAAAGAAGAACATCATTATTTGTTTTCAACCGCATAAAGTGGAATATAGTAATTTTTTTACGGTTCCAGAAACTTCTATGTATTTTTTTATTTGAAAATAATTGACTTATTATTAAAAAAAAAAAACATTTGTTTGATAATATTCCTTCTCCTTCGAGAAAAAAGAGTTGAGCCCATAAATATTTTAATAAAATTATTTCAGTACTATACATGCACACTAATAGAAATTTTAAAGTTGATTAACTTTAGTTAGATTATGATTATGATTTTAGTCTGTGTGCTAATAAAATAAATTCAGCATTAAGACATAAATATCTTTTTTTTTTCTAAACTAACACGGAAGACGGAACTGAATGTAGCATACGCTTAAACTAAGTGTTTTATAATTTTTAATCAAAATTAATTGAGTTATAGTTTGCATAGTGAATTGTTACTGTTTTTCTTGCTTTTATTCAGCCTAATATAATTGTTGAAATCCAATGACGATATTTGAGGCAAAAAAGTAAGTATACTAATTTAAAAGGGCTTTCCAAAACATTTTATTTACGGGTTCTTGAAATACAAGTTTTCTGAATAAAAAGCATAGGATTTTTAAATATTTTATTCCTTTATTTCTATTTAAATTCCAACTCATATAACGGACACATAAATAGAGAGAGAGCACAATCTAATTATTTGTAACTACAAATTTTTTTTTTATAATATTAAACTTAAAAACCAATTTAAATTTTTTAACTTAAGTAATAATTTAAACTTTAGTTTCTTTTCTATGAATGAATAAATTAATTCAACCGAAATTTTGTTCTCCAATATTCTTAATTGCCTTTCGGAAGGTGTTAAGAAAAACATACACACATTTGTTTTGTTTACAATCATGATACACCTAGATACCGATTCACTGCACGTTTAATTGCTAAACATGTCTTTTCGACAGGAAAAATAAAATCTGATGTGTAGCAAGCATATGAGAAGAATTTTTTCAAGGGAAATTTTGTAATAAAAGAAGAATATATATATGCATTGAAAAAGAACATAGCCGCGGCAGATATATTATCTGTGTATATTTTTTTGCTATGTACATAGTTCAAATCGAACTAGTCGATGACGTTAGCAAAGTTTGCTTTTTGTCATGGGAAGGAATAAAGCTAAAAATTTTACTTTGTCATATATCTGTTAATGCTACAATATTTGTCACAAACAGTTCAGAAGCTCATAAAGTAATTAAAAATATTTTTTGTTATTTATTTTTTGCTAATAAAAACAATAAAAATTATGATAACGAAATAAATAAATAATTATTACTAATACCATTTTAAAATTATAACTTAAATTATAGTTGCAAATTAGTTTTCATATCTTTTGCGTTTTGATTTTATTTAAAAAAATTAAATACGATCTGACATTGAGCGAAACATAAAAATATACATGAATAGCAAAATATAAATACGTCAAATATTTCATACGTATTTTTTTTTTTTTGGGTTAAAACCCACGATTTTTTTATTCATTCTATGAATATGCGTGAGATTAATAAAAGTTTCATCTCATCATTAACATCAAGAACATATAAAGATCATTGCGTTTTTTCTTGATAAAAGAGTGTACTGAAAGTCATTCATGTTTAATATCCTAGAAACATACCATGAGTCAACATACTTGCAACGTTGCCAGAGTTGACTAAATTTAAGTATTTGGCAATACAAGTACCAATATACTGGTACTGCAAAAATACTGCAATATTTTTCTAGAATGTACTGATACTTAAAAAAATTTCAGTACCAGTATACTGGTATTGCAAAAATACTGCAATATTTTTCTACAATGTACTGATACTTAAAAAAATTTCAGTACCAGTATACTGGTACTGTAAAAATACTGCAATATTTTTCTAGAATGTACTGATACTTAAAAAAATTTCAGTACCAGTATACTGATACTGTAAAAATACTGCAATATTTTTTCACAATATACTGGTACTGCAAAAAAATACAGTACCTACCAGTATATTGAACTGTACAAAAATTTCTAAAATTGTTTGTCCGAGTCCCAAATTTTGAAAACTCGTCGAGTCCATTGTCCATATCAACAAAAAAATTACTAAAAATTTGAGTTATTTATTATATTACAACGCCTAGAACCACAACGTCAGGAACCAAAAATCTCAGGTAAAACTCTTGTTATATAATAAATAATTCTAAATTTTAGTAATTTATTTTTTTTACAAAGAGCAATAAGAATTGTTATTGAAATCTAATATATTAAAATAAAAATAAATTAAAAGGAAATGTAGTCCAATTTATTGTATTCATTTATTATTAAAAATTAACTTTAAAAACAAATAATATCTAGTAGATTTATTTGGATAGTTAGATTTTACTTTAATAATTATTTTTTCGGTCTTAATGTAGAAATGTTTCGGAAATGTTAAAGATATATAGATTTGTGCCCATCCGATTTTAGTACAAAACCACTATTTATTGCAAAATTTCGTTTGAAGTTGAAGTTGATTTTATAGAGGAAAGTGGGTTGTATACACATTAATATTACTTGTTAGCTTTCCAGTATTTCTAAAAATCACAAATTCTTGTTTCTAAAAAATAAAAATTTTTCGGATTCAGCTGCGTTTTTCAAAATTAAATCAAGTTTTGATCATTCTTTGAGACAAATTTTCAAAAAAAAATATAAAAACTTGGACTCTGGATTATCGGCGTCGAGTACCGAGTCCGAGTAACTTCCTAATACTCGTCGAGTCCAAATCCGAGTCGAATCGAGTCCAGAAACCCAATATGTGATGAACTAAATTTCTGTATAATGCAATCAATATTAAACAAATGTTCGAGTATTCAAGGAATATTGTATTAACTTACCTACATATTTATTTTATAGTTTGGTTTGAACCATTAAAATTTAATAAATGTGTTCCTAAAGTAAATTTTAACAGAATTGTAAGTAAGTTTTTGTCGCATATTAAATTTCTAGTACTTTTTGGAACGTAGTTCCTTATTCTACGCTCTTATGGAAAAATTTATTAAAAATTTGAACACTTTAGTGTCAGTACAAAGTGTCGGTACACACTCCGACGCGATAATAGATTTTGAGCGAGCAATGATTTTTTTTTTTTAGCAGCAGTTCCAAAAAATTTTGAAAATATCGCTACTAAACCGCAGCGATGATCGCGTCGGCGTCTGTCGGTACATGATAAACAAAAAAAAAAAGTTAAAAAAAATTATTATATTTTTATTATATTTTTTTAGGTATTTTAATAAATATTGTGTTCTTTGGTTTGCATTAATAATTAATAGAAATAAAACAAAAAGAATAGTAAACATCCGATGAAATTTATAAAATTAAAATCCAAAATTCTATCAATATTATCTGTACAAAATAATTCCGATGTTTCACATCTATCAAACGTCCCGCCGGCTCTTGTATTTTTATTGTACTTTGTATGCAAATTGATAAACTTAAATTTTATTTCAATTTATAAAATATTTATAAAATAAAATATTTAGTAAATATTAATTTTTTATTATTAACTAATTAATATTTTATAGTTCAAATAAAATTTAGATTTTCATACTAATGTTAATAAAAATCAATGTTAATAAAAATCTTGTATAATTTTGTCAGTATTATTTTGCCAATATAAAGGCGCTATTCGGTACCAAGGCAAGTCAAGTCATCTGCCGGCGTTAGATATTTCGATACTTTGCCATTTTGGCTATGATATTTGTTTTTTTTTGTGTTGTAAACAACAAAAAAAAAAAAAAAATTTATATGAAATTAACGATACCTGTTAATTTTTTTGGTTTAAATAATGAGTCGACGCCGTCGCATTTTATATGATTTGATGAAAACTTAAATTTTATTTGATTTTATAAAATATTAATAAAATACTTAGAAAATATTATTTTTTTATTATTAAATAATTAATATTTTATATTTCAAATAAAATTTAGATTTTCACACTAATTTCAATGTAAATAAATTTAAATTTTGTATAATTTTGTCAATATAAAGGCGCTATTCGGTACCAAGTCAAGTCAAGTCAAGTCGTCTGCCGGCGTTAGATATTTCGATACTTTGCCACGGCTGACAATTGTTTTTTTTTTTGTGTTGCAAAAACACCAAAAACAAAAAATTAAAATTTATAAGTATATTAACGATACCTGTTAATTTTTTTTAAGTTTTCTTTTCTGTACAAAATAATTCCGATGTTTCACATCTATCAAACGTCCCGCCGGCTCTTGTATTTTTTATTGAACTTTGTATGAAAATTTATAAACTTAAATTTTATTTCAATTTATAAAATATTTATAAAATTGAATATTTAGTTAATATTAATTTTTTATTATTAACTAATTAATATTTTATAGTTCAAATAAAATTTAGATTTTCATACTAATTTCAATGTTAATAAAAATCTTGTATAATTTTGTCAGTATTATTTTGCCAATATAAAGGCGCTATTCGGTACCAAGGCAAGTCAAGTCGTCTGCCGGCGTTAAATATTTCGATACTTTGCCATTTTGGCTTATGATATTTCTTTTTTTTTGTGTTGCAAAAACAACAAAAACAAAAAATTTAAATTTATAAGTATTCACTTGTTTAAATCTCCAAATAGCGACTCCTATGGCGAAAAAAGGCACATACTTATGTGTGAAAACAAATGTAAACAAAAGAGTCATACTTAGTTAAATATTCAAATAGTGCCCCAATGGCGAAAAATAGCACATACAGCAAAACAGTCAATATTAACGATACCTGTTAATTTTTTAAAAGTTTAAATAATAAGTCGACGCCGTCGCATTTTATATGATTTGATAAAATGTAAACAGTCCCTTTCGCGGCAAATAAACAGTCCCTCTCGCGGCAAATAGTAATAGTTTTTAATTGAACGTTGTATGAAAATTGATAAACTTAGAGTCACAATTTCTAAATTTAGGACGTAATTTTCTGCATTCTGTATAATCTGCTAAAATCAACTACTTGTAAAATAATATTTGGCTGACTGAAATCAAAAACTTATAATAATACGTGACCGACCGAATTTTCTTACCCATTTTTGCCACTTTTTTCTTTTCTATACAATTTTAGTTTTTGAATTCACCTACATATTTTGTTTGTTATGGGAAATTTTAAATTTCCCTTTGCAGAATTTTAAGAAGTAAAATTGAATTTGTGAACGGCTTTAGGACAAAATTATTTCATTTTTTTTAAATAACAGCAGTAAAATCGTGTCGTTTACAAATTAAAAAATCTGGAATATTAAATCCGATTTCAATTTTTTCAATAATCACTAATAAGTGAACAGACTCTTAGTTTTAGCTTTTTGAATTTTCGATGTGCAAAAAAGATCTTCGAAATTCGAAAAAACAGTCTAAAATTGCTCCTTAAGGCCGGTATTCAACTGAAGATAAAGTACAAGATAAATTTTATCTTGAAAAGGAACATTATTGAGTGGGATAAAAATTGACATATGACTTTCTGACTTATGTACTTGACATATGATTTTAAAAATAACAATAATTATTTAAAAAAAAGCATAATAATAAATCATAATTTCTAAATTGAAAAATGTTTGTTTACAAAAAAATTGTTTTTAAAAAAATCCGCCTAGAAAAATATATTTTGATAAAAACAACCTAAACAATTTTATTTTTAATTTACTTACCTCCCAACTTTCATCCATTTTATTTAATTAATTTTACCAATATTATTTAATTTTCTGATTTTTGTTTGTTTTCTTCAAACAACAAACGTCAAATTCTTTTTACACGACCTAATGTCAAAATTTATCTTGAAAAGAATGTTCAAAACATTCTTTACAAGATAAATTTTTGAAATAAAATTTATTTGAGTGAAAATATTTTCATACAATTTTTACTCAGATAAATTTCCATTTATCTTCAGTTGGGTATCGATAAATTAAATTCACTCAACTAAAATTTATCTCAGATAAAATTTTATATGAAAAAGTTGATTTTATCTCCAGTTGAATACCGACCTTTAAAAAAGGTTTCTTTAAATGAAAAAAATGCAAAATTAGAGAAAACTGGGAAAAGTAGAAAAAAGTTTCTTTTTAAATTAATAAAATTTTGAATTGATAAAAAATGAAAATTACTTATATGTACGCTAAGGAACTACATTCCAAACTGGTGTCCCATGACAGCTCTTTTGTTTTTTTATTCTCTACATAGAGTTTCACACAAATTATAATTAGCTTTTAGACGCACAAGTTCATTAAAATTTTCGTCAATATTCCTTGAATACTCGAACATTTGTTTAATATTAATTACATTATACAGAAATTGAGTAGTTCATCTCATATTGTGACAAACAATTTTAGTAATTTTTGTACAGTTCAATATACTGGTAGGTACTGTATTTTTTTGCAGTACCAGTATATTGTGAGAAAATATTGCAGTATTTTTACAGTACCAGTATACTGGTACTGACATTTTTTTAAGTATCAGTACATTCTAGAAAAATATTGCAGTATTTTTACAGTACCAGTATACTGGTACTGAAATTTTTTTAAGTATCATTACATTCTAGAAAAATATTGCAGTATTTTTGCAGTACCAGTATACTGGTACTGAAATTTTTTTAAGTATCAGTACATTCTAGAAAAATATTGCAGTATTTTTGCAGTACCAGTATATTGGTACTGCACATTGCTATCAGTACAAAAATACTTAAATTTAGTCAGCTCTGAACGTTGCAACATTTAATTGAAATTGCACTAAATGCGAAAGGAATTTGCATAACTTTATGATATTTATGCTATATGTATGTTATCTATTATTATTTTAAAATTTTCTATGCATTTGAGGACTATTGTCCTTTCTTTTCCAAAAATAAAACGTTCGCAAAAAAAATTTTCAACCATACAAATTGAAAACGAATGCTAAATTCCACAATAATTAAAAATTTTGAGAGAAACATAACATAACCCAATTTAAAAAACATATGTATGCTTCATATGTATGCTTCATTGTCGAGGCTTGCAGGCATGAACCTAAACGAATCTAAAAACCTCATGTCAAAATAATGGAATTTATCAATGTTGATTCGTTTTATTACCGAAATGTATACGAGCCCTGCATCATTAAACCTCGTACGGGTAAAAATTTTCGCTTAATTTTTATTTTAAGTGTCTGAAAAGTAAAGTTAAATAAAAAAAAATAAATTTTTTTTTATTTATAGCAAAAATATATATATTTTTCTTCAAATTCAATAAATAATATTTAAAAAAGCTAAATTAGTTATTTTTTAATTCCGATTCAAAAATATGCTAACTGCATCATTAAAGTTCGTACGGTTTATTTGATAATTATTTATTGAACTTAAAATTGGGTTACATCTCCCTTGGCTTTAATTACAGCTTTCATTCTTTTTGGGAGGGTTCTGTACAATGTATCACATTCTTCTGGTGTATTTGAATACCATATTTCGGCAATTTTTTTTTTCAAATCGTCCTTTGTTCTTGGTCGATCTGTTCTCAACCTTTTTTTAATAATTCTCCATAAATTTTCGATAGGAGACAAGTCAGGACTTGATGAAGGCCAGCTCAGGACGTCAATATCGTTGTCTTCAAACCATTTCTTCGAACTTTTTGCGGTGTGGCAACTAGCACCGTCCTGTTGGAACACATAATCTTGTGGACCAAAAAGCATATGGCATGAAGGAATCAAATAATCTTTCAATATTTGTTGGTATTTTAAAGCATTTACTGTTCCATCAATAAAGCATATATGTCCCACACCACGATTCGACATACAGCCCCAGACCATAACACCAGAAGCAAATTTTACGGTGCGTTTTAAGCAATCAGAATGATAAGCTTCATTTTTGGTTCTTATCACTCTCGACCTTTGATCGCCAACAGATAAATCAAACTTGGATTCATCACTGAATATTATTTTATTCCAGTTATTTTCGGTCCAGGTTGAACGTTCTCTGGCCCAACGTAATCTATTTTTCTTCTGTGTTGGTGTCAGAAGTGGTTTTTTCTTTGCCTTAAACCAACAAAAAAAATTAGTAAAAAAAATCATATTCAAAGTTCGTATATTTCTTACTTTATAAAACTTGAAGCCAAGTTTTTTGAGTCTTCTCTGGCATGTTGATGTTGAGACTGTCTTACGGATAATCTGACTCCAAACAGATTTGATTTCGGAGCTGGTAGAACGTCGACTGTCGGTGTTTTCACGTACAATTTTTCTTAAAATTTTGTCTTGTTTGGAAGAAGTTATATGTTACGGATGTTAAAAAAGATAAAAACAAAATTTTTTGATTAAAACAATTTCAAACCATATAATATAATATGATATATTACGATAGAAACAATTATTATGCCTTAAACTTGTTTTTGTTAAAACAATCAAGTTACGAGAGGAGAATCAGAACAAAAATTCAGAAAAAAAAATTTGATTCCTTGGACATTAATTGGGCATTCCCATTTTTGTATTTACCGAAAACATAATTCATGGAAAACACTATTCACCGCCGAATATACCAAATCACTGATCGAACTAAATCTGTCTATCAATTTTAAATTCAATTTATTTATTTATTTCATTACTTAACTCAAACAATTTACAAAAATTTAAATTTACAAAAACTACAATTACTTAAATTTACAATATTAACTTAAAATTAATTTTAAGTTAACATTTCAACAGTTTATTTTTTATTGTTTCTTTGTTAAAATTAAAATCTTATCTAATACATGGCTGTATTTATTACAGTTCATGAGCATCCTATTTACGGGTTTAAATTTTTCGTAGTTTGTTCGAGGAAAAGGGATGGTGAATAAATTTGTAGTTCTAAGACACCTATTATATTTAAAATCAATTGCAGAGGCAATGTAAGGGTACGAGATTTTATTGTTGATAATATCAAAAATGGACGTTATATCAGCGTTTTCTCTTCTCTTTTCTAAGGAAGTCAAATTTATAAGTTTAAGTCGATCATTGTAAGGAGGTAGTATAAGATTATTCTGCCATGGAAGATGTCGTAGAGAAAATCTAAGGAAGTTTCTTTGAACAGATTCAATTCTAATGCCTTGAGCACAGCTAATACCGCAAAGCAATTTTTGAAGGAATATTCCGTAAACCTGTTAGCTAATTTTACCTGAAAGCAAAAAAAATCAACTGAAAACAACTGCTTTTGTTTTTTTATAATATGATTGCGACAGAAAAATGCAGCAAAACCAAATTTCGATGCAATAGAAACGCTGTGAAAAAGCATCAAAAAAATTATTTTGTGTGTAGTTAGTCAATTCTTTTAGGAACAAAAAAAAAAAAATTTAGTTTTCTAATTGATCATCAAATAATTTTAAGAAATTCTTTTTACTAAAAATTAATAAAATTAATATCTTGCGTTTTTTATAATTTTTATTTAAAATAAATAAGAAATAACGCAGAAAATCGGTTTTTACGGTAGCTCTAAATTGCTTTGCGGTATTAGCTGTGATCGATGCATAAGAATATGGTCTTTATAATAGGGGGACCCGACTTGAGTTGAATATTCTAGATTAGGGCGTGCAAGATATAAGTGTTCAAGGATTACACGACGTAAGGATCATCGAATTCCTTATTCCATCGTTTAATAAAACTTAACATAGACCTACCTTTGTTAATGGTTGTGTTGTAATGTTCTCTAAATGTCAATTTTTCGTCAAATGTTACTCCTAAGTCCCTAATTAAATTTGTTCTTACAATGTTTTCGTTATTAAAAGAATAATTATTATTTAGAAAATTAGCACAACGAGTGTAACTAACATATGCACATTGGCCAACGTTTAATTTAAGGTTGTTGTTAACACACCAGTCAAGAAATTTATTTAAGTCGCGTTGAAGTATTGCTGCATCTTCACTTGTTTTTACCTCCTTTAATATCTTTATGTCATCCGCATATATATTTATGTGACAGTCAGTTATCATAGATACGACGTCATTGATTGAGATTACAAAGAGTAACGGTCCTCAATGGCTACCCTGAGGCACTCCGGAAGTTGTACAGAAGGAAGATGAAATGGAAGATCGAAAAACTACTTTGTACGTTCTGTATTTTAGGTATGAGGATACCCATTTTATTAACAAAAAAGGAAAACCTAACTTAGTCAATTTTAAAATTATGATATTGTACGGTAGTAGGTCAAAAGCTTTACTTAAGTCTGTATAAATAACATCCAATTGGGTCCCTGATTCCATAGAATTTAAGATTAATGACGTTGTTTCAACTAAATTCGTAGTTGTTTATTTCCATGATTTTTAAGTAAGTATTATTACAAAAATTTACTAGATAAGGATAGTCTTAATCGTAAACAACTTGTTGTTTTATGATTATTTTTAGAAAATGATATTTTACAGTAAAGGAAAAATGGAAGTAAAAAACCCTTGTATGAAAATTTATTTTTTTTCTTGTTTTATTTTTTTATTTTTTATTTATTTATTTTTTTTTTTTATTTTTTTTTTTTTTTTAATCTGTCTATCATTTTGAGTTTCGATGAATTGTTTTTTCGGTGAATTGTGTTTTCGGTGAATGGACGCGACACGAATATTTTCTTTCAATATTTTATGTTTTCAAACGTAATAAAAAAATCAAATATGTCTTATATAAATTAATTATTTGCGTGGTAGCTTTATTTAAGAGCAATAAAACCTTTGCGTAAATTGTTTATTTTTTTTTTTGGTATAATAAAATTTAATAAAAATAAAAAAAAAAACAAAACAAAAAAAAATTATAACGACGATTATATTATACTTTTATGTTACTTTATAAAAAGGCAAATTATTACTAATCATATTCATACTAAGTATATGCTATGATGGAAGAAGAATAAATATTTTAACAATAATTTATATTATATGTGTTATTAATATTTTTATATAAATAGAGAAAATATTTGATGTATATATGTTGTAAAAATATAGATACGTACATGTATAAAATCTTGTTAAATTTTACACACAATATTCTTTTATATAAAAAGAAAAACATATGTTTTGTCACTTCAATTTTATGTTTTGAAAAAATACATAAATTAATGAGGAAAATTTTGAGACAATTTATTTCCGTTGAGTATGCACATTTGTATACATAGTATACATAGTTTTAAAAAGTTCATAATGATAACTTGTGAAATTTTGCTTTTATTTTTAAATAAGATTCAGTCAAATTAACTTTCTAAATAATGTTTTTATGCAAGGTGGTTTTTATGCAAGTGCAATAAATATTTCGGGGGAAATACGTAAGAGCATACATACCCAGACAAAAATAAATTAGAATAATTGACTAAACATAATTAAATAAATCAGCTTTAATTAATGTTTTAAACAAATTAATTAATTCAATAGTTGAAAAAAAAATCAAAACTAAATGATTTTTCTAATGAAAATTCATTGATTTAAGTTTTAAAATACAAATAATTAACTGAAAGAATTAATAAATTCAATAGTTGTTTTTAACAATTCATTTATTTGAAATATTAAAACAAATTTGTTTAAACTAAAATTAAGGTAAATTTTGAAATTATCTAAACATTATGTGATTCAGCAAATTTAATTATTGGATTTAAAATAAATATTTCAATATATCAACTACAAAAATAGTAGAATTGTACAGTAACATTCTTTGACAAAAGAAGAAAGTTTTCATAGAAACCGATTTTATATTGTCTATTAATACATTGTTGTATATCACTGACATAGCTCAGTGGAAGACTTCACATTGAACACAGAAGGTTAAGCAACATCTCGTAGTGATAGAACTTAGATGGGTGACCGACCAAAAAAGCTAAAAAAAAAAGCAATGTCTCGTAGTGATAGTACTTAGATGTGTGACCAACCAAAAAAGTTTAAAAAAAAAAAGAAAAAAGAAAAAAAAAACCAAAAAAGTTAAAAAAAAAAATTAAAAAAAAATCAAAAAAAAATCAAAAAAAACATTTGAGCTGTTTTTTGTATTTGAGGGGTCAAAAACGTATAATGCAAATTAGATATTTCATTTAAATTAGTAAATGAATCAAATGTATATAATACATTTTTTATTTAATGTTTCAACAAAACAAATAATTACGATTTGTAGCAAATCATTTAATTAAGAATAGCTGGCGCAATTAAACAGTTTAAATGGCTAAAATTCAATCACAAACATTAGATGATTTTATTTAAAGTTTAGATAAAAAGGCTACTCTTTTTTTTCTGTGTAGAATCAGTGGCGCGTTATGACATTATGGTGCCCTAGGCAATCAAAATTTTTCTACATTAAAATTTTCATAACCTAATAAACAACTTTAAAATGATATGGAATGCTTTCTTCAATTCATATGCATACACATATATTTTTTTAATGATTTATGTATAAAAACAAAAAGAATTGAAAAAATTCAAATAAAATAATTAAATAAATAAAAATGAACAAAATTCAATTATACACTTATAAAATAATTCACAGCGATATTCACTTTCAGCTCTGCAAATTCATCAATGTCATTATCATAATTAATTTTTTTTCGCTCACTTTTAGAATTGTCAAGTTTGAAAGTTTTTCTTGGCCCATCGAATTTCTAAGGTAATTTTTATTCTTTTCTGCCTAAGCATTGGCAATATACATTGTTAATTTTTTTCTTAAATAATAATAAACTTAAATAAACAGATCCTACTAATAATTGAACTCTACTAAAATTACAAAATAATCTTATGTAAATTTTCACAATTTAAGATTTTTATGTTTTAAAAAAGTGCAGACAACTAAAAAAATTAGTTTAGTATTATATGTTTTGTTTTTTGGTGCCCCCTAAATTATGGTGCCCTAGGCAATTGCCTAATTTGCCTACGGTGTAATACGACGCTGCATAGAATGTATACGATGATCGTGTATTAATTTTTATTTTATACTTATTTTCCACCTCATTTTTCCAGCAAAAACTAAAAAACAAATTATATACCATATAGTTTTATATCCGACGGATTAATAAGCTTTATAAATATTAGACATTACACGGAAAGAAAAAAAACGTTTATTGCCCGTTTGCAGCAAAACAAATGTGTTTACTCTAAAAAAAAACAGTCATTGCAAAAATTTGAGTTTTTAAAACAAAAAAGAAATATTTACATGAAACAAGTCGGACTTGGCATCAAACAATTTTTATTTAGATCAAATCCGTTTTCAAATATGTTTAACGCAAACGTTTGGAAAGTTTAGAGTAAATTTGAAAAAACTCATTGCAAACAACATTTGTTTTAATTACAACTTAAGTTAATTGGACCCAAAAGAAATATGTATAGATGTTATTTTAAAGTTTTTAAAGCAAATAAAAACTATTTTGAATTGAAATTGACAGAAATTTAAACGTTTATCTTAAACAAAAAGCGTTTAGAGCTATGTAAAATTGAAATGCTTCCTTTTGGAACAAACAATACAATTTTGGGACTAATAAAAGATAATGTACTGCATTTGTCACAAGTTAAAAACTTTTATTGTAATTTATTTATTTTTACTTTATCAAAAGTTTTCTTTTACAGTAAAATAAATAATTTTTGGAGTGAAATTCAATAAAATTAAATTGTTTATCTCAAAACCAAAACGTTCGGGAAAACCAAAAACCAAAATTTTTTTGCTCTGTACAAGATTTGAACCTGCGTCCTTAGCTTTACAAATCGCCAATTTATATTTTCTATTTTATATACTTTTTAAATTTGAATACCGTAGCTGAGTGGTAGTGTTGGCGAATTGCAATGCTAAGGACGCAGGTTCGAATCCCAAAGAAGGGGCAAGCATAAGAATATAATTTAATAAAAAAATTCTAATAAATAAAAAAAATTAAATAAAAAAAAATAATTAAAAAAAAATAATTAAAAAAAAATTAAATAAAAAAAAATTTCTTTTGCAGCAAGAGTGCAGGAAAAATAAAGTATTGGCTTTAAAAGTAATCCACTTTTAATGCAATCTTATTTATTTATTTGCCTTTTGAAGGAAACTGCAACAATTGGTTTGCTTTTGCTGCAAAAGTACTAGGTATTGGCTTTAAAAGGAAGCTACTTTTAATGCAAAGGAGACCTTTGTTTGTCATAAAAGAAGACCACAAACGAACTTTGTTTGCTTAATTTTTCGTTCAGGAACAACGTTTTTTTTCTTTCCGTGTATAAATAGGTATATCTCAGAAATTATAAATGATATAATTTTGAAATCATGACTTCTAGAAATCATGCACAAACAAAAACAGATAGCTGCGGCAGCTATATTTTCTCTGTATACATTTTGCTACGTACCTAGTCAATAATGTTATCAAACTTACTATTTGTTATAGCAAAGGTAAAATAGCTAATTGTTTTACTTTTTAATATAATCTGTTCTTATGAATATAGCAATATATGTCATAAAAAATTTTTGAAACTCATATGGTACAAAATTATGGTTTGTAATTCATTTTTCGCTAGAAAATCAATAATACTATAATTTTGTAGTAGCCCGTTATTAAATATTTAATAATAAATGTAAGATTTTTAGCACATATTATAACCCACAAATAACGCAGTTTTAGTTACAATCTATCTGCTACATTTTATAGCTAGATTATCCACCTACTTTTTATTTCGGTATAAAAAAACCAAAATTTTAGCAAACTCTAAAACTAAATGTACATTGGGAAGATATCTTCTGACTTAAAAAAAAAGAATTAAATGAAAATAATTTTTTTCTTAATAATTGAAGTAATAAAAAAAAGAGTTGTTTTGTACCAGTTTTTCATTAAATTCATTTAATTTGTTCAATGAGAATGGCAAAATGAAATTAAAAACAATAAATTCCTTTTATTTGAAAAAAATTAAATGAAATCATTTGGAAAATTTCGTACTTGTTGACGCTACTAGACTGTGAAATTTGGTCTCAAAATTAATTAATTATTTTTTCCTTTCATATAGTTCTTATAGTATATACATTTTTTATTGCATTTTATCTGTCTATTGTAAGTGTTGGAACTATATAACAATTCATATAAGTAAAGGATTCATTAAGCAATTTTTTTTTCTAGAAAAAAAACTATATATTTATTATATCAAATTACTCAATCGTTCAACTTTTTGAAAATTTTAATTTAACAACCATTCTGCCTTGTGATTAATATTATTTCTATATTCTTCATTATATATAAAATATGACCGGATTAACTTTTGCTATGTATACATAGTTCAAAGCGAACTAATGAATGCGTCCTTATCAAAATTTTCTATTTTCTCATAGCAAGCAAAGAAAAGTTAATAATTTTATTTTTTATATATATGATTATAGCAATATTTGTCATAAAAATTTCAGAAACTCATATTGTATAAACAATTATTTTTTAATATTTTTTTCCTCTAGAAAAAGAGTAGCAAATTTTGCTACAATTCATTTGTTTTATATTTTTGGACGCGTGTATTTGATAAAAAAAGCAAGAACACCTACTGCCAGAAAATATTAAAGTTTAAGTTATAACAGCTGGTTATAATAGGTAGAAATTTTCCAACAAGTTGTTTTTTCAGTGTGTAGTTCGTTTTTTCATTCCTGATGCGGAATGAGCAAAAAAACAATGTTTAAGTACTGAAGAATTGTTTTTCAATTCGGTAAAAAAAAAAAAAAAAAATCTGGATTAAGATAAAAAATTATTTGTAAAATATATGTGAATAAAATAATTTCTTGAAATAAATAAAGTAAGGAAACTTTTTAAAAAGAGAAAAATTTTTAAGGATGATCAATTTAATTTTTTAAATAATGAGGATTAATATTTAAGGACAAATTAAAATATTTACAAATTTCAATTTATTTAAAACGCACGATTTTTTTGAACTTAAATGGTTTACATCAGACTATGGGTTTTAATGATTGTTAGCAATTAAACCTGTTTAGTTGTTCTTTTATTGCTGTTTTATCATACAAAAAATATTAGTGCTTTGATTGAGTTTTAAAAAAAATCAAGTCAAACAATTAATTGAAGTGTACAAATTGAAAGATTAACACAAATTTCAGTCCGAGGTCGAAATCGAATACAAAACCGAACATGCCGAAGGATATACCACAACACCATGACCACTACAGCATGACCACTACAGCATGACCACTACACCATGACCACTACACCATGACGGCCGATCAGTCTTTTAAAATATATATAGTAAAATATATTCAGACAACGAAAGTATGTCCTGGTTATGTAGATAAAAAGAAAATTTTGTAAAAAAAAAATGCAAAATGGAATGAAAAATGGAAATAATTTATTTTCAAAATGTTATTTGAATCATTTTTGTTTGCTTGAATTTTTGAAGTTTAACTTCTTTAGCGAGGTATTGTTAAAAATTTTTGATCAAAATAGGGGAAAAAAGAAGACAGAATATAGTATGTGATGGGTCACGATAAATAAAAGCCACAACGCTGCAAAAGAGGGGTAATAACCACAGAATGTAGTATGTTAAAAAGTAAAAACAAATATAAAAGCAGGGAAATATAAGACGTTGTAGCATGTAGCATGTATTTACGAAAATAAAATAGCGATACTACACACACATAACAAAATACTAACGATGGTGGAAAGCAAAAAACAAAAAAAAACCATATAGATAGAATTAAAAAAATGTACAATAACAGAATTAAAGATCAACTGATTTTGTTGTTAATATTTATTTAGTTTATTTCCTTTTCGAATTAGTGAAATTCTATCATATGAAACAGAAACGCTGTTTGTCTGTTTGTCTATTCCGAATAGGTACCTAAACCGCTCAGCCGATCGTTTTCAAACTTACACTATTTCTTTGTCTCAGATCGAGAGTCGTTATAGGCTATTTTCAAATTTGATTGGCCTCCTACCTAGCGACCTCCCCTGAGGGCCCACTTCAAAAGTTCGTCCGATTTCATTCAAATTTGGTATGTAAAGAGAGCAACTGATTACACCCAAATTTCGTAACAAAAAATTTATTTCCGATTTCATTCAAATTTGGTACGTAAAAAGAGGAAATGATTACACACAAATTTCGAACAAAGAATTTCATTCAAATTTGGTAAATAAAAAGAGGAAACGATTAAACACGTAAATTTCGTAACAAAAAATTGATTGATCCTACCCAGCGACCACCACGGGGGGCGGACTAGGGAATGCATTTTTTTAATAAAAATTTAATTCCGGATTTTTGGAATTGTCTTGAAATGAAATCCGGATTTCGGTTTATTCCGGAATTTCATATAAAAATTAAAATATATTAAAAAATTAAATTAAATTATTCTTTAACATAAATATTAGTTTATTTAGTTCAAAACATTATAACAAATTAAATTATGAAATATTTTTTATTAAAAGAAAATTTTATACTTTTCAATAAACCGAAAGTGAATAAACTGAATGGAAAAATAAAAATTTGAAACACAAAGTATCCAATGTTTTAACATTGAGTTTTAATCGAATTTTTATTGAAAATGTTCCTGCAGCATTGTTAATAAGTTATATTAGAGATTTTCCAAAAGTGTTCCTCGGGGGGCCCCCCTTGATCGCAAAATTTAATTTCACTTCGAACTCCAACTTATTTTGTTAATGTTGATTAATGTGAAAAAAAGTTTTACGTATTTGCAGACTTGCGATAGCTACTTAGATTTCAATTTTTGTGAATTTTAATACTTTATGCCTAAATAATAAAAAAAAAATAAACAATTGGTCAAAATTCCCGCCAGTAAAAGTTCCACCAAATTCGAAAAATTCGGAATTTAGCATTTTGAATTCCGAATTTTTTGAAATTCGAAAACAGGCGCATTTCCTGATTTCCGGGATCCAAAAAACCGGTTTTGCATTCCCTAGGGCGGACTTCTAAAGTTCGTGTGATTATATTCAAATTTGGTAAATAAAAAGAGGAAACGATTAAACACATAAATTTTGTAACAAAATATTGATTGATCCTACCCAGCGACTTCTAAAGTTCGTCCGATTTCATTCAAATTTGGTACGTAAAAAAGAATAAATGATTACACACAAATTTCGTAAGAAAAAATTTAGCCCCCTCTTCCACTTACAAAAGTAAATCAGTCAGAGTCCGTAGCCAAATAAATATTTGCAAGTAAATAAAGAAGTTAAACTTCTTTCGTGAGCTTATGAGGATGAGGCTCACACATATTTTAAGTTAAAAATTAGAAGAAAATAAAATTATTTTTAAAAAAATGGAAACATATAATGTGAATCTGCTAAAACATTTAGTCCATTAGAAATTCTATTTTTAACAAACCTGTCTGTCAAATGCCAATCAGTAAAAACCACGATATCTGTATATGAAATAATATTAATTGAAAAAAGAGTGGTTAGATTTCATTTATTTTTTAATTTTCTTAACCAACATTACACGTAATACGTAGATAAATTAAACAGACGTACTATACATTTGAATTGATACTCCTTTTTATGTTATAGTTACTTCTTGACATTTTCATAAAAGAAATAAAAACTTAATTATGTACTATATATAATGAGAATCTAAACCGTGATGTGAATGCTAATCTAATTTAAAATTTAACTAATTGTAATATATATATGACTTTAAGTTGGATCGAAGAACAACTTTTAATAAGAAAATAAATTATATGCTTTGAAATAAAACATAATCGAAATAAATATTTTTTGATATGTAGGTATGTGTTTGTTTGTTTGTTTTTATGGCTGTTGAGAAAACAGAAAAAAAAAAAAATATTTAAAGACAACCTGCTGGTTTAATGCTTTTCAGTTTTCATGTTCATAAACGGAAAAAAAATTAAAACAGCAGAACAAAATATAGAAAACACATTTAGATAGTTTCGAATACATGTTAGGCCTTAGTCAGTGGCATCGTAGCTCCCGAACGGATGTACCGATTTTGATTTTTCTTTTTTTGTTTGAAAGGTGAATTAGTCGGGAGTGTTCTTAGCTATGTTTGATGAAAATCGGTCCACGATGGACGCCGCCACAAAATGGCGGATTACATATTTTTTCAGAACTCCCTATATATGGGTTTCAAATGAAAGGTTTGACTAGTAGAATACTATACATTATAACAAATTTCAAATCCAAGATGGCTGCCGCCACAAAATAGCGGATTACATATTTTTTCACAACTCCCTCAGTATAATGAAAGGGCTGAACTAGGAGAATAATGTACACTATAGATCAGTTTCACGTAGGATTTCAGTAAAATCACGGAGAGGTCTTCAAATGTGGTTTTCTTTCAACCCAATCGAAAGTAGCTTAAAAACTATGAGTACGGTGAAATTTTTGTTTCCCGAAATTCGGTCTCGTTCCGGAGCTACAGCCACTTAAAGTGCCAAAAACAGTCATTTTTTGCTCCCATTTCCCAGCTTAATACAGATCAGATTTCACTGGCCTTGGTTTTAAATAAAAGGTCTCGAAAAATTTGAATGTCTTTTCATGATTTTTTTAATTATACCGGATTCTGATCCTTAATCTGCATTTCAAGCTTCTTATTTCTGTTATTTTGCCGAAAAAAAATAAACAAAACAAATTTATTTTTAGAATATATATATTATAAGTTCCTTTTTTGTATGTTATGAGTTCTTGATAAAAATAAATTTTAATAAATACAAATTATTCGCAACAAATTTGAAAAAATAATTATAATAAAAAATAACAATAACATTAAAATAATAATATCGTCCATTTTTTCAATCTTGAGTTCAAAAAAAATAAAAAATCAACCACAGGTCTAGTTCACATGTACATATAATCTGAACCAAATTTAATTTAATACTTGCCTGTTTGAAGCTACAACTCCTTAAGCTTAAAATTAAAAAATTTACCAGCAGTAATAAGTTCTATTAGATCTGAATTAAATTTTTTCATAATTTCCACTCATTATAATTATACAACTTGTAACTAATTACCACGAGAAACGTTTTCTGTTAAATATTTCTAATTTTTTTTTTGTAGTAAGTATTACTTCAGACGAAAAATTGCCATTTTCGATATAAAAAACAAAATAAAGGAAATAATTATGAAATAAAATGTAAAAATAATTATTTTTTGTGTGTAAAGTTAATTTTTTAAGTTAATACAGGGAATAATTAACATTTCTTTATTGAATTTCATTTAATTAATGAAAAGAAAAATATTGAAATTTCTTACATATTTTCAAAGGTAAAAATATTCTATAGTCCCTTTAGAAAAAAAACAGCTGTTTTTAATATTATTATTCCTTTTTTAAAATTAAATTTTTATCAATATTTTAAAACCATTTTTTTGTAATTTCAAGTCGTTTGTTTGTAAATTCCTTAAAAGACATATTCAAATTTTTCGAAACCTTTTATTTAAAACCAAGACCAATGAAATCAGATTTGTATTAAGCTGGGAAATGGGAGCAAAAAATGACTGTTTTTGGCACTTTAAGTGGCTGTAGCTCCGGAACGAGACCGAATTTCGGGAAACAAAAATTTCACCGTACTCATAGTTTTTAAGCTACTTTCGATTGGGTTGAAAGAAAACCACATTTGAAGACCTCTCCGTGATTTTACTGAAATCCTACGTGAAACTGATCTATATTGAAAGGGAATGAAGAACAAACGAAATTAAAACTTGAAAATATTAAAAAAAAAAAAAAAAAATTTAACTTAAAAAAAATTTTTTTTTATTACTTATTCTTTTGGTTGAAAGGTTAATTAAAATAATAATAATAATAAAAATAAAATAAAAAAATTATGGATTCCAAAAAGCATGAAATAAAAAAAAATTAAATTAAAAATTTGAAAAACCCCCGATACAAAAAAATACTTGAAACCCTATAAAAAGAAAACAATAACCGTGAAATTTTGATCCTACGTAAGTACGTATGAAATTTTTTGATTAAATGTTGTCGGGTCGGGGGATTGCTTTTTTTTTTATTTCTTTTTTGAACATTATAATGTTTAATGATTTGATGTTGTCAGGAACCTTGTTGTAACTGGTGATACTGGTAAATAGAAGCGGCTTAGTTCTTAATCCTGATGAATTCACTGTCTCACGTCTTAGCTGGCATCTATTATGCGTACCATAGTTATGTATGTATAACATTATTTTGGATGATTGTTGTGTTTGAATGTATGTTGTTATTTATAATTTTGTGCACAATCTCGATGGTTTTTTGCTGGTGGATATATTTTATTGGTAGAATTTTAGTTTCTTTGTGAATCTTCAGTGGTTAAAATTAAATAGGTTTTTGATGGCTTTGTTTTGAATGCGTTGGATTTCTTCAATTTTATATTCGAAAGTTGTTCCCCAAATTGGAATAGCATACATGATGTGACTACGAAATAGAGCGTGAAAGATTTGTGTTTTGTAGTTACTTGGCTCAATATTTCTCATTTTCTTGAATATTCCCGCTATTCTGGAGATTTTGGAGTTGATAGCATCACAATGGTTAAGGTTGATGTCAATTGTTAATCCTGAATAAGTTTAATTAGTTACAACTTTTACTTCGACATTATTTAATTTGATATTCGACTTGTTATTGTCATTTTTTTGAAGAATAGTGCTTTGGTTTTATTAAGGTTTATTGACAATTTGAGAGAACATGCCCAGTTGTATATGATGTTTAAATCCATATTCATTAGATGTCTGAGTTCTTCATTTGAATCGGCTTCATATATTATCGCTATATCATCGGCGTATACATTTGGATCATACCATTTAGCTGTAACATTCCAAGTTCGTTGACATATATGAGGAAGAGTATTGGTCCTAGTACACTTCCTTGGGGTATCGAGCTTTTGCTTTCAATATTGTCACTTTTAATTTCATTAATTTGTACATATTGTTTTCTATTTCTGAGGTAACTCTTAAACCAGTTTTCGTCCTGTTGTGTAAAACCCAGATTGCTCATTATTTTTAATAGGATATCATGATTAACTGTATCGAAGGCTTTACTTAGGTCATAAAACATTACACCAACTTTTTTGTTTAATTTCACTTTTAGTTGTATCTTTGTTATGAAGTCATATAATGCTATTTCAGTATTTGATTTATCTCTAAAGCCGTACTGTTGTTGATTCAGTAAATTTTTTTCACTTAAATATTACTACTCTAGTTTTAGTGATTTTTTCAATGATTTTTGATAAAACTGGTAGGATTGTTATTGGTCTATAATTATTACATTTTGTTCTGTCATTTGTTTTAAATACAGGAACAACCTTACCAATTTTCATCGAATCTGGTACTTCACCTTCATTATATGTTTTATTTATAAGTTTGGATAGGAAAGGTGCTATGAGTTCTTCGTATTCTTAAATTACTTGTGTTGTTATGTTATCATGACCCACTGAGTTTTTATTTTCTAAGTTACGTATAGCATTTTTTACTTCATTTTCATCTGTATAGTATAGTATTCTATTTTCCGGTGTTTCAATTTGTGGTTGTAGCATAAAATGAGGGATTTGGTTAATTATATCTTGTGCAACGTTAGAGAAATAATTATTAAATTTATTAGCAATCGCAAGTATTGCATTGTTTTCTTTTGGAACTATGTCGATTTTTGTTGGAGTTTGTTTTAGGACATTGCTTTTTATGTATTCCCATGTTTTTCTCGGATTATTTGAGCATTTTATTAATTGATTCTGATGGTATTTCTGTTGTTTTTCTTTTTTTATAGTTAATAATTTTAATTTCCAGAATTTATATTCTTCTCTCAGTACCGCGTTGTTTTGGTCTTTTTTCATTTTTCTATACCAGAAATTAGTAATAATATTCATCATTTGCTGAACTTGTTCATCAACCCATTCTTTTTGGTTTCTGCTTGTTAATGTTAATTTATTTATTGTGGTATGTTGATTTATAGCATCAGAAATTCTTTTCTGGAATTTTTCATATATTATATTAACTAATCATCCAGTTACCATAAGATAAGTTTATTTCTAGCTCTTGTTTTACTAATTCTATGTTTGTATTTTTTATTTCTATTATTTTGGTTGAGTTTTTTATTTTTGTAATAATGTGGCCAAATTCTATAAAAATTATGTGATGATCTGATATGTGGTGATCTAGCTGCATAATTTTTAGTTGGTAATTAGAATTATTAGTGAGTATGTGATCCAAATTAGAATTCGAGACTGGTCTGGTAATTTGTCCTTCATTACAAATTACAAAACTATTTGAATTTATCATATTTAAATATCTATTAGAATTTTTATCTTTATTTATTAAGTCGAAGTTCATATCTCCTATGACAATAGTCAGGGCCGGCTCAAGACTAAATAGTGCCCTAGGCAAACTTTTTAATGACGCCCTTAAATAGATTATGAAGTTAATAAACATTTTTTATACTTTCTAAATAAATCTATATATATAAAACAAAAGTAGGCTCTTTTTCTGTACCGAGTAGGCTCCTAAACCGCTCAACCGATCGTTTTCAAACCATGTCTTTGTTTCGGAAGTCGGGGGTCGTTATTTTAAAATTTGATTGGCCCCATACCCAGAGACCTCACCTGAAGGCGGACTTCAAAAGTTCGTCAGATTTTATTCAAATTCCGTACGTAAAAAGAGGAAATGATTAAAAACACAAATTTAGTTTTGTTTGGGAACCTGTTTAAGGGAAGGACATCATTCGATTTCATATAATTTGATTGAATACGTAGAAATGATAAATCTTAATTCCCCTTAGATATTTTCCCCAAATTTATAAAATAACTAGCTCCTATAATTGTTTATGAACCTGACAACAAAAATTCATTCAGATTCAGAGTACGTAGCTGATTACGGGTTGACGGCTATATTATATAAATGTCACAGATAAAGCAAAACCACAGCAATGTGTAGCCGGGTACAGATAGTATAATATATTACTCAATTGTTCATTATAATTATCATTTTTTATTCGAAATTCGTATACTATATGTTCAGAAATATTAAATTCCAACTTTAGAAGACTGTTCTTGTATTAAACTATAATTAGTGCTATAAAGGTATAACTATAGTTAGTACTATAAAGGTTCTAAATATATATAGGTTTCTGCATGAATATTAAGTCGAACAGGACTAAGTTTCTGACTCTTTTGATAGTCCATCTTCATTCTCTGTATCAGACGAGTCAAAATTTTCTTCGTGTAAGCAATTAACGGACAAGCATAAAAAGTGCTAATCAAAAAAAAATTTGAAACAAAAAACCGGTTTTGAACCGAAAAAAATTTGAACCGTAACCGGAACGGAAATCAAGTATATTTTGAAAAGGGCCAAAGATTTAAAAAGAAGCGGGAAAATTAAATATGTATGGGTAAAAAATGGTAAAATTTTTATAAAAAAAAGTGATGATAGTCAAACAGCTATAATCACCAAAATCGAAGATTTAAACAATTATTCTGAATAACCTAAATATCCTCATACAAACCCCTCCTACGCCCATAATATTATTGTACATAATTATAACCAAATATTTTTTGATCATACACACACATTAAAAATAATGTATCTTAATGCCAGGAACCTTAATAATAAAACCACTGAAATTGAACATATACTAAACAATACTAATAATAAAGTTCAGGTACTAGTTATAACTGAAGCATTTCACAACAACTACCTAGATAATTCGCAAAACATTAATGACTTTAAAAAAATTGCTGCTTTTAGAAATACAATCAATAGGGAAAATCATATGGAGCAATAATGATGATAGCGTAGTTAAAGTTGAACTATATAACAAAAATAATAAAATGTGCAGCCTAATAATCCAACTTCCTGGACAACAAATGATAGTTTAACTAACCTTGATGAGATATTATCAAACTGTGAACACAAAAACTGCAATCAGGTCCTTCAGAAATATACTCATTATTATTCATCAAAAATAATATATGAAGATAGTAAGATTCACAGAATTGATAATTTTATAATTAAATTAATTCGAAATCATTTCCTAAGATGTCAAAATATTAAGGAAAATAGTTTAATATTTCATTTAGCTTACCCAGATAGCCAATACACGGAGAGAAAAGATTGCTAATATCATATAAAATGTGAATAAATCATGGAAAAAAAGGACTTGTTTTTGACCCGTTCGCCTTTTTTCTCGATTCATGTATTTTTTTTCCATAATTTTTAGAACTTTTTCATGCACATAACAATCAACTTTACTTCATGAAAGTAATATTGTTTGCGTGAATGAAGAAATAATAAGTCATTGTAATGTGCGAGTTTTTTGATAATTCGTGTAAAAGAAACACGAATCAAGAAACACATGACCTTAAAAAAATACATTTTTTAATTTCAATACTTAGCCCATAGGTAGAGATGTCGGTTTGCAATGCTGAGGACCCCGGTTCGAAACTTGAAGAGGACGACAATATGGGAAAAAAGAAATTTTTTTTTTATATCTTACAATTTTTATTTTATTTTTTTTTTATTTTTTTTTTTTTATTTTATTTTTTTTTTATTTTATTTTATTTTATTTTTTTTTTTTTTATTTTTTTTTTATTTATTTAATTTTTTTTTATTTATTAATTTTTTTTTTTATAATTTTTTATTTATTTTATTTACCTATATTTATTAAATTTAATTTTATTATAAATTTATAATTGATTTTTTTGATTTTTCTCATGCCCTCTTCGGGATTCGAACCTTGTACTTTTACATTGCAAACATTACACTAGGCTAAGCAATTGAAATTTAGATAGAGTGTAAAATAGAAAATATACATTATATACTGACCACAATATCTTTCTTAAGTTTCATAAAATTTCATCAAATCAAGAAATAATTTATTTAACTAATGGAAAACTGTAACCATAGAATATGAAAAAAATATCATCAAATAAGAAATGTATTCGCAAAGAATCATGTTTTTAATTTTCATGTTTCGTTGAAAAAAAAAATACACAAACGAAGGAAAAAAATTCTTAAACTGTGTTAGAATTACATCAAGTAAATATTTACTTAAATTAAGAAATATTTACATAAATGAAGAAATAATTACTTCATTAATGAAAATAAGCCCATTAAATCAAGCAAGATAAGTTTACTTGAATCATGGAAAAAGCCATAAATAACAGACGAGAAAAAATTGCAAAATTTAAGCAACTATTTAACATATCAAGTGAATTCGCTTTTTTTTTCTTAAATTTTAGTGATTATGAAAGTGTATTGCACGATTCTAGAATTTTTTTTCCCTCAGTGTATATAAAAAAATCACTAGAAACGGGATTTGTGCCTCCAGAAGCCTTTGTTTACTTAGACATGAATAAATACGTACAAAATGATTTAGGTATTCCTATTCTGTACCACATTAAAAGAAATGCTGCAGACACAAAAATAGTATTTAACAGAAATGAAGACAATCTGATATATAATACTTATGTTCCAACAATTGATAGAAAAATGAATTTAGATACATTTTGGTGGGGGAAGGAAAATATTTAACTCATAGTCAAACAATTTAAATTTTAGTTCCATATTTTTAGATTAAGGGTGATTTGGTGAATAAATGAATAGGATGAAAGGGATGAATGAATAGGTATAGATTTTTACAAATTTTATATAATGTAAAAAACCCAATTAATTAATAGCTTTTTTTTAAATTTTTTAAGAAACAAAAAATATTATAAAAACTCAAAACAAGTAGGTAAAATAGTCATTAAGACAGAAAATGTATCAGGGAATTATAATAAATAAGAAAAGACTTAGAGTGCTCAAGGAGCTAGTAAGTTATATATTAGTAAATGGTATACTTTATATATTTTGTAAAACGAAACTGAAAATGAAGTAAAATATAAATAAATTAAAAAAAAAAAAAAAAAAAGTCCTTCAGAAATAATAGTAATTAAAAACACTTATTGTTTGAGCAAACTTGACATTGTGTCGTTTTCACTTTTGGATGAAAACGACAAACGTCAATGATTTTACGTCTTTTTTGACTTTGACTTTATGTCCATTTCATAAACTTTTTTTTCCGGTTTTCGGTTCGGTTCCGGTTCGAAACTTTAGTTTTAGTAACAATTAGTTGAATGTACCCAATGGATTTTTATCGAATTAAGAATGCAAGAATCGTAATCCTAATTTAATTGTATTAGAAGTTTTTCTTGTTATCCAATTTTCAGGTATTAGATTTTTTTTAAATATTCTGAAACATATGGGAATATGTTAAAACATTAGTATATAATCGAAGAAAGAACATTGAATAAATGTATTCATCATCAATATTATACATCCATGACTTGAATTTTATACCGTCGGTGATACTTTAAATATATAAGGAAAAATGTCAGAAAAATGTGTGATTTAAAGAAAGTATAGAAAGTCTTTCTATAAATGCCTGTTTATTTAATAAATTTAGCTTTTCATGAATTTTCCTTTAAGAAATAATAATATTACACTGAGCCAAAAAAGGCGTACTAAATTTTAGGGATTTTGGCATTAAATCAAGTTCTAGTATTTTTATACACAAAACAACAACAAATACATTTTTTTTATAAAAAAAAACAATATTTAAGTTCTTTCGGTATCATATCAAGTACAAACTGCTCTAAAATCGTAAAATTAATGCCCACAGACATAATTTTTATGCCCAGATGTATTTTTATGCCCAGAGGCAATTTTTAGTACCAAGAGAATTAATGTTATTCCAAAAAATTTTGAATTAAAATAATTGAATAATTTTAATACTGTGGCCGAATGGTAGAGTGGTTGAATGAAATGCTAAAGACCGAGGTTCGAATCCCAACAGCAAGCATAAGAAAAATGTATATAAAAATGTGAATAATTTTATTATTGTGGTGGAGTGGTCGGTTGAAATGCTAAAGACCGAGGTTCGAATCCCGAAGAGGGCATAAGAGAAATAAAATAAGAAATTAGAAATAAAAAAAAATAGAAATAAATAAAAAAGCGTCATTGGACGGTTTTTGTTGCGGAAAATACATGATTTTATGCATTTTAGCACGTTTTTTATCTCAGTGTTATTCAGCGTTTTTTCTTACAGTCCATTTCTTCTACAACTTGAGCTTATAGATAATGAACAATAACAGTTTTCAAAAATAAGTTGTCAGCATTTAAAACTACAGTACTAGAAAGCAAAGAAATGACTAGGCATACTTTATGTGTTACTAGAAAACAAAAATATTTTAGATATTCGTTAAAATCAGACATATTTCGGCCTTATAAAAGTGTAAAGAACAATACATGTATAATGATAATATTTTTTAATTTTTGAAATTTTTAATGAGATTAAAAACGTACTATTTTATAACATAGGTACATGAAAATATAAATAACCAATCAAATTAATTCACGATCAAATTGATAACAATTAATTTGGAGAACAAATGAATTGGATAACGATCAAATTGCAGCAATGAACAAATTTGAACAAAATAAATTGATGAATTAAAGTAAAGAGATATTGAGTTGTGACAATATTTTATATCAATAAAGGATTAAATTTCTATAAATAGGATAAAACGTTAAAGGAATAGATTATTATATGAGTAACGGTATAAAGCACATAATTTTTTATTTGTCTACTCCTACTGAATCCTGGATACCTATATTGACATATTATTGATATTATTTATCATTATTTTCTTTTGCGATAAACAATTTTTTTTTAATCCTTTTCATGTTCTAGAAAGGATAATCATGTTCTAGTTAATTTTTACAATAAAGAACTAGAAATGTTGTGAATTGATTAATATTAAACATTCGATTTAGCAACCTTCAAAGGATTTATCTTCTCTGTTTTTCGGTTGTTTAATATTAGTTTATCTATTAATTTTTAATTTTAAAATTGTCTGCTTGTGATACGTACTTTGAGCCTTCATGTCCGTTATTTGATAAGCGGAAATAATTTTTAAACATAATTAAGGAAAATAAAATTACAAAAATAGGAAATCGTCTTGATAAGAAGTAAAATTAATATTTTTTCTGTAAAAGTTGAACTATGTTTTTAAAAGTCTTTTTATAAAGTATATTAAAACATTTTTTTTTTTAGTGTAAACAGTATTTTAAAATAACGCAAAAAATATAGTATGTTTATGTTAATAAATTTGAAGTTTTGAAAATATTTATTGACATTTAAAACGAACAATTTTATAACATAAGTATAGCAATTGGGGGTTGAGAAATTTGATTGCATGAGCGTGTTCGTTAGTAATTTTTCTATTTATTGCTTTTTACCACAATAAATAATAAAAGATTTTTTTTTGATAATAACATTTGTAAGTCATTTAAGTTAGTAAGTTCTTTCTTCTTCATGATCTTTGTTTGCAGGCGTAGAAATAACATTAAAATGAATTTGTTCCTTATAAAACTCTATATATATTCTTAGGAATAAGTTAATTTTAACAGAAAATAATTTGTTAATTTTAGAACTTAGCGGTTAGAATAAAAATAAAAAAAATTCGAAACAAATTTAATATCCGACAATTAGCATTTCAAAATAGGAAACAAAAACAATATAATTTATGTCCTCGTTTAAAGCTAATTTTTTTATGTGTACATTTTTTTTTATATTATTTAAATACAACCATTATTCAATTTGGATAAGTTTTTGTTGAAGCAGGAGAAAACTGAAAACCATATTTCTTCTGTTCTATTGAAGTAGGAATTAATCAACTTATATTTTGTTCTATTTTTCTTTAATTTTTTGCAACCAAAAGTAAAATTCAAAGGTGTAGTCACGCAAAATTGCCATTATCTCTTATTTTTTAATTAAAAAGGAATTAATTTTTGTCCATCTAATCTTCAAATACTTAATAATTTACCATGATAAAAGTTTTTTTATTATCTTTTACATTCTAATCGAATAAGAAAAATTAATTGCAATTAAAAGTTATTAAAAGTTATTATAGATAAGTGACATATACTACAAATCGATACTAATATGACTTTAATGTATAATATGACAATGTGTCCTAACTTCCAAAAACTAGTATTTTTTCAGAAAACTTTATTTTAAATTATTTTTATTTACTTCAAGCTTTTCCATTTTTGAAGGTGTTCTATATATTTCGTTTATCAATTCTATAATTTTAAATTAACACTCCTGTTCAACTTTTCTTCACCTTTCTGTGTAAAAAGCTTATGCGGAAATTGCTATAAATAATAATGTTAAAAAAAAAAAGGTATGTTATGAATTCCGTTTATGTTCAGTTTCGTTTTTTCTTTTGTATATGAAACCATACAATATTATAAAAATAATTTGTATTTAATAAACGTGTTCAAAAACTTTGATTACTTTATGTTCAATTGCAAAGTTTTTTTTTTATAATATATTTTATTTTACATGAAAAAACAAAAATATCCTTTTTTATAATTATGTTCAACATAAAAATGCATGTAATATTTTATCAAATACAATAATTTATAATTATATATTACCTAATGTATATTACCACAAATGTATATTATAACTATTATATATTATGCCTCATTGAAATTAACATAACGGAGTCTCCATTACGAATATAATGAAATAATCGTGAATATTTTTAATGAAAACATAAAAAAACAGCTCCATCCATACGAATACATAATAAAGATTTGTTTGTTTTCATTTTTTAACATTTTACATATTACATTTTACATTTTACATATTACATTTTACATATTACATTTAACATATACATGACATATGTTCTTAAGTTCTTATGTATATATATAAAATGCACAGTACATGTATATAATAATACCATTTATAATTAATATGTAGGTATATTTACTAAAACATAATTAAAACTCTAACGCACATCTTTGTTTCATGCATCATCGCTTCATTATGGCTCTCTGCATCCGCTTCAGGAAAAACTCTTTTGAAGAACGGTTTGCTGTTTGGTTTTCTCATTTTCATGTTTATTTCGAATGTAGCTGCACCAAAAAGATTATTTAAAAATTATTTTATTCATTGTATTTAATATAGTAAAATATTGACAAAATTATTTTCGTACCACATGAAACTTCAGAGACGTATGCAATGTTTCCATTATTTTACTAAAAATATTATTAACATATATGTTATGCAAAAGCGAAACACTTGTATCAAACAATGTAACATTATATATAGTTATTTTTGTTTTGTAAACAATTTTTCTATTTATTTTTTATCCAACTCTTATTCACCCTGAAAGAATACTCAATGTAAGCAACTTAATTAGTCGAAAACTTACTTAAGGTGTTTCTTTTTCATTCAATTTATCAATAAGAATATTATTTATAAGTTCAAATATTTAAGTCTATTGATTATAATAACTTTATAAATTTCGGATCAAATTTCGGTGAGTTTTTTCTCGTGATCAAGGGAACATTTCGCTTATTCCTTTAATTAAGTTATCAGCTTATTAAATTTTTTTTCAAAACATAATAAAGATAATCATTTAATATCATAATATAATAATGTTTACAATTATAAAATGGCTTTAGATCTAAGTTTGAGTATAAAAAAGTACATTTCCGTAATATTAAAAATTCAGTCCTTTTTTTAGAAATTCAACCAATAAATAAAAGGTTAGACAGAAATATAATATAAAATGTTAATTAAATGTGTAAATATTGTTATTTATAAAATACTTTCATAATACACATATTTATGTAAAAATTATAAACAAGGCAAATGTAAAATTGGTCATACTTCAATAAAACATAATTCTTTAATTAATTAATTAACTTAATTGGATAATTTTTTTATAACTTTTTTTAATGTTTGTACTAGCTTTATTTATGTATATCATTCACAAAATTTCTCAACTACTGGGCATAGGGTTTCCAATTACTCTGCAACATCAATTAACCGAGTTTTCGAGTATCTGTTAGGAAAATTAACCGAGTACTCGATTAACCGAGTATTTAAAAAAAAAACATAAATTACATTTAAATGATTATTAATCCTTATTAAAAAAAAAATAATTAATATTAGTACGGGGCACTGAATTATGACCGCATGAATTATGACCGCGGAAAAAGTTTGTATGGGCGGGCAAAATTCATTTTTAAAATGAATTTTGTCCGCGCAACAAAATGTCTTTTGACCGCGCGGTCAAAATTCATTTTATTTATAAATTGAGTCGCACATTTTCTCGCGGTCAAAATTCATTTTTTTATAAATTGAGTCACGGCCAAAATTCATTTTGAAAATGAATTTTGTCCGCACATTTTGCCGCGGTCAAAATTCATTTTTTTTAAATTGAGTTGTTGCCGGGAACGAATTTTGTCCGCACATTTTGCCGCGGTCAAAATTCATTTTTTTTAAATTGAGTTGTTGCCGGGAACGCGAGTATTATGCACAAAAGTTATGGAGAAGATACAATTCATTTTAAATGACTTATTTTAAAAAATGAAATCAACCCTCCGATAAAATATTGTGTTCTAAGCAAAAGGGCAAGGGCGCCAGCCGCATATCCCACTGACCAACCTCCCGCCCGCCGCCCTGCTGCCCCCCCTTCCCCTTGTGTCTACCCCACAAATATTTTATCTTTTCTACTCACATACGATAAATAGTGTCGTTTTAAAAATGATTTTAGGCCTTTTCCAAAAGGATGCCGTACAAAATGTATGAAAAAGCTGTTTTTATTTTCAATATTTGTTAAGTAATATTTTTGATGAAACTATTTCTGCATAATACAGCCGCAAATTTTGTCGCGGTCAAAATTCATTTTTTTTCTAAATAGAGTCGCGGCCAAAATTCATTTTGAAAATGAATTTTGTCCGCACATTTTGCCGCGGTTAAAATTCATTTATTTTCTAAATTGAGGCGCGGTCAAAATTCATTTTGAAAATGAATTTTGACCGCCAGTCGCGGTCAAAATTCATGGAGCCTATTAGTACTTCTAGTTCTAACGATTCGAGGTTTAAGGTCTAACCCTTTCCGTTGCGGTTGATGTTGCCTTAATAGTTAATAAGGCTTCGTATAATCATTCAAGATTCTTCGTACTCTTTTTGGTTCCATCTAATATTTAAAATCAGATTTTAAGTCTTTTATATTATTTCCAATATTAGAACTATTATTCGTGATCAAAACTTTACTATTAGTTTCCAGTTTGTCGAATAAACTTATTTTGATATTAAAAAGAAAAACCAAAACATTTTTTGGCAAAGCTTACTTACTAGTTTTCAATTTGGACTGCAATTTTAAAAACAAAAAACCAAAACTATATTTTTTTCAAGCCTAATTACATATTTTTTTTAAATTTGAATTCATTTGATGTTTATTTTCCCTCTACAATATAGTTTAAATAATAACCGAGTATTAAAGCCGAAAAACCGATTTTCGAGTAATGTAAAAAACAGGGAATTAACCGAGTAACCGAGTACTCGATAACCGAGTATTGAAACCCTAACTGGGCATAAGCACAATTTTTATACGGTATTATTATGAATGACTATAATAATGTAATTTTTCCAAAAATTATAAAAGAACCCTTTATAAATTTAAATTGTAATGAAGTTTATTATTAATAAATTAAGAATAAATAAAAATTATTAATAAAAAAAAATTTCCGAAAAATATATTAGATTGATAAAAAAAAATTTCCGGAAAATATTTTAAATTGATATGTTAAAATAATTTGAAATAAAAATATTTTGTATTTGTCAGGTTCGAAAGAAATATTTAAAAATCTACACTATTGGTATTGATCATATTGAATTAGTACAAAAATTATTTTCACTGATATTTTTAAAATGTAAAATTAAAAAATTAGAAATAAGAGTAAAGGAAAGAAAAAAACAAACTCATAAACATAGAAAGTGTCCGAATATAATATAAAAAAGAAAAAAAAAAAATTTCTGAAATAAACTGTCATCCAAGAATCGTCATAACAAAGTATATAAAATCAATGCCATTAGGTTTAGAACTATAGCTGGTAAACATAAAAATAATGTTAAATGTTTATTTGGAAAATATTTTTGCATTTTATTATAATTTTGAAATAACAATTTAAAGGAGCTACAAGAAAAATTCATTATTGTAAATCCAATATATGTACAGAACATATCGATTTTTCAAATAAAAGCTTTAAAAGATTTAAATTTCATCAAATTATCTTTAATGTTCACATATTTATATTTATCTAATTTTCCCTTCCAAAAATTTAAATTTTTTTCTTGAATCAATATTGACACAAGTGAAGTGCTATATGTATTAAAACAAATCCGAAAGAGATTTTTTTTTGTATATTAGCTATACTATACATTCATGTCTACATAATTATAATGTTAAATATGTAAACATAAAATCATTTCATATAGTATTATGATAAAAATGCAAACTATTTGCTACGTTTAAGCTACGATGTTGAAATCAGAATGACACAGTGAAAATGCTGCTATTTGTAAGCTCAATGACAATTTCAATAAATCAATCGATGTATGTGCATATGTATAATACAAAAATAAAATATGCATATATGCATATTGATTCTTTAGATGATATTTTCTATAATAATATAATATAATTATGGTGAATAAGTGCAGCGACAGATAATGAAGATAAATGACAGATGTTCTGAAAAGGATATTGGATTTGTAATAATAATTTGTCCTCGTTTTACCATCATAGTCTAAATTTTCCAAAAACGAACACTGAAATTTTAAGGGAATTGAAATATCTTATTATTATTTTGTCCTAAATTCAAATAATTCATAATTAGTATTTTAAAAAACGGACTATATGTTATCATTATATACATAAATGTTTTTGCCCTTCCTTTCTGGCAATAAAATGTATTTGTGTCATTGTTAGTCTCTAAATAAGGTTGTTGTCCAACACTATTATGCAGTAATCAAATCATAATAAAATTATGATACCTAGTAAGTAGCTTGCAAAATTAAAAAAATCACAAAAAATTTGGCCACGAATTTCTTAGCAACTTTCCAAAGTAGTTTAAAACAATTTTCATGCAAACATTTATAAATGTTGGCTATCAATATGAAAAATTAAGGCTGGATTTCACTGTCTGTTCAATGCACAGATATTTGCTGAATGATAAAAATCGACTTTATTTCTTCCAATTGGGTAAATTTTTATTTGCATACTGTATGCACAAACTTCAATAAAGGAAAAGTTTGTAAACGCTTTTATAGCTAAATCAGTGTGCTTATGATATTAAGAAATTATAATAATAATAAGAAATAAATATACTTCTCTTTGTTACAAAATTTTAATATTATAAAAATATGTAAATTTGATAAATATAATTGTTTCGATCAGTAACTATTGTATTTAAAAAAAAATTTCATATGATCCTATCTTATTAAAATGTATATAAATAAGAATATATTTATATAATAAGATTAATAAAATATAAAATGTTTTTTCTAATAATAAATAATATTTGCTGAACAAAAAAAATATGTCGATGTAGTATAGTTATGTAAGAAAAACCAGGGCAATTTATCCTGCAGACTGGTCGATAATAAAAAATATAAAAAAAACAATTCATGATCAGAATAATAACACACTTAATAATCTTACCTTTTTCTTTCTTTTACTTCTCTAACTCCATAATTTTTGTGCTCCTTGAGGGTAAAATAGAAAGAAAAAATATTTATTCAATATTCATTCAAAATTGTATACAGAAAGTTTTTTTTTCCGTTTTTTATTTTTCATTAGAAAATATAAATGAAAAAATATACTTATAATATACATGTAAATGTTATACATAAAATTGAATACCATATATATACATAAAATTGAATTTAAAATATTATGTTAAATTCTATTAAGTTATATAAAATGTCCATAAATATTTTGTTTAGTTATTGGTTTGGTTGCGTATACATTTTCATTTTTATTTGTGTTTACAGTAAAAAGGAAACAGCATCCTTTTTATAATTTATATTTTACTTTTAAACAGAAAACTACGTTTGAGGTTTTATTTTTATGTAATCATTTTTTTTGTTTTTATATAAAAAGTTATGTACTTTTCAATTTATATATGTATACAGGAACTGGCCAATACCAATTTCATTATTTTTTTTAGAAATATCGGGAGATAAAAATTTTAGTTGTGAGCCACTACAAATTTTAAATTTAAATCAATTTAAATACTGATTATATGAATAATTAAAAAAAACGGTGCCTTGCCATAAACCCTAACGAAATAAGACTCAATAGGTTTTATTTCACATTCAGATGAGAAATGAAGCCTAATTCGTCGATTTTATAAATTAGGTTTTATTTCTCTTCTGAATGTGAAACCCTTAGGCGTTATTTCTCAATAATAATTCTTTTCCTAAAAACAAAAATATATTATAATAAAAAAGAATTAACTGGTGACATGGCACCAAGAAACTGTGCATACGGAAACTGTGCATGTAGAGGGGACAGTTGTACGAAACTTAAAAAAAAAAAAGATCTTTGAACAACATCCTTTTGGAAAAGGCCTAAAATCAACGAAGAAATTTTGAATAAAAAAAAATGAAATTCCTTTTAATTTTGATAAACAATATTTAATTAATTATGATTATTATAATTATAATTCGTGATAATTTAGAAAGAATGGAAATCAAGTAAGTAATTTGACCTTTTCCGAAAAAAATACATATTATTTTAAATCAAGTAAGTAATTAAAGATATCAAAACTCAGGTTAATTCAATAAATTTAAAAAAATAGGTCAAATCGGGTGAAAAAGAAAATTGACCGCACAAAATGTACGGAAAAGCTGTTGTGCATAATATGGGACCGCATCCACAGTTTCCGTATGCACAGTTTCATGGTTAATTCTTCATGTCAATTTTTTTTTTTTGGAATTTCGATGTAAAAAAAATTAGGCCTTAATACTCAAGTTTATAAAAAAATAAATAGGTTTTATTTCACATTCATAGAAGAGAAATAAAACCTAATTTATAAAATCGACGAATTGGTCGTTATTTCTCATTGAATGTGAAATAAAACATATTAGGTCTTATTTCGTTAGGGCTTATAGCATGGCACAAAAAAAACATTTGCAAGTCACGGGACACTAGGAAAAAGTGAAACTTCTTACAGAATACTCTATATGTAATTATGCTTAATGTTAAAAAGAAACACGTTTTTAAGTCTGTTATTTTTAAATAATTAACTCTTTTTGATAGGATTTGTAAAATGTTCGTAAATTATTTTAATGCGCATGGCTTCGGTAAGTTGTATTTACATTCGCAAATTTAGCTCGGTAAATGGTCCATTACATGCATCAATACACATGCAATTATAGAGGAATGTAAATTGTATTTACATTTCCCTGAGATGTAAATTGTATTTACATTGCTCTATATTGTATTTACATTCTTCATTTTGAACTGCGTAATACTATAAACAAAAATAATATCACTCACACTCACAATATTTCAATACCAAAAAAAAAAAAAAAAAATTGCAAATGTATACCTCTGACATGCATTATATCAATGTCAAACAAAGCTTAGTTTATAATGCTAAATGAGCTAATCTATATTTTCCCTCTGAGCAAACAAAAAAAAAAAAAAAGAACCAATAAAAAAATACGCGGCTATTTTTTTTTTTTAAAGCGGCCAGTCGATCAGTCGATGAATTTTCTTAACATGTGTTTCAATCTACTATTTTTAAAGGATCTTCGAACCTCTACTACTAAATTTTTAAACGAGTGTGGTTGGATTTTAGTACAAAAATTTAAACCACACTTCAAAAATTGCACTTATTTTTATTCAAAAAAACAAAATGAATAAAAATAGAACAATGGTAACCCTGAAAATATCTTTGTTGTCATTATAAAGTTTGCTGTCAATTGTCAAATGTCAAGTAAGAATTTTTTTTTCTTTTATCAACAAACGAGGAAAATGGCAGCAACAAGGAGATTATTTATTGTAAATATAAATTATAATTATATAATTATTATTTGATTTTATTTTTAATTATAAAAAAAAATTATTATAAAATTATTATTATTTTTTTTAATAATTAAAAATAAAATTAAATAAAATTTAAGAAGACCTTTAGTTCCTAAAATAATAAAAAAAAAATTAGTAATTTTTCTAAAAAAAAATTATTCGATTTTTTTTTTGCAAAAAAGAAAATGAATAATTTTTTTTGGAAAAATTACTAATTTTTTTTTTAATATTGTAGGAATTAGCTGATCTTAAATCATCCGACTCGACCTTCGGTCTCGTGATATAAATATGACTCGTGTCTATGTGTTTGTGTGTATACACAACTCGCAAGAATAACAAATTTTCATACCATGTATTGTAATCTACTATTAAATACAAATTAAAATACTATGAAATGGAGCTTAATAACAGATGTAGTTTTTCTTATTAAAAAAGCTGCACGAACTTAATCAAAGTTATATGAACTGTACTATATTATATTTTCTAATAATTAAGATATTAGGAAAAAATGATTTCAAATAATTTTTGTACAAGTTTTTTGTGGATCCGAAATGCTAAAAGAATAACTCAACAAATTTACTACGCACAGCGTTCCGCCGTAGTATTGGAAATGTCATTTTCAATAGGTGACGTTCGTTATTTTTGTTTTCATTAAAAAGTAACTTTTTATGCATTAAAAAAAAAAAAATTAATGTCTAGGAAAATATTTTTCGAAGGTTACTTACTCTTAAAATAAAAATGATTATTGGTACAAATTGAACTCGATTTATTTTTGTCACCATATGATATACATAAATATAAATATTCAACCCGGTATAAATAGCAGAAACTAATTTTCATTAAGATTTGCGCCCCAAACTGACCTTTTAGCAACTTTCATAAGTTTATGTATGGAAAAGATAAAATTTTTCATCTTTCGAATCCAATATCTTATTCAAAATCGATAAAGCAGTAATTTTGAGAGTTTCTATTACGATATCGGATATATGTTGTAAGTCCCCAACTTTTTAGGCACTCTTAATCTTTCAATACCTCAATCAATGCCTCCCCAATAAAATAACTTTTGTTTATCGTTAAAGTTCTTATAAAAATGTTGAAAAAAATATTTATGTATATTTTTTAATGAACATTTAACGTCTCGTTTTATGTATATAAAATTTTTCTTTTATAATTATTATTTCAATATTTTCGTTTTTCAAAATTGAAAAAAATTAAATATGGAAAAACAAAAAATTAATAAAAGGTCTCCGTAGATAAGGGAATGACTTTTTGCATTAAAAATTATAAAATAATAATCATAATACTCTCCATAAAATAAAAATGGGAAATTAAAAGCAAAAAAAGGAATCTTTGGTTGTTTTCTAAAAAAAAAAAAAAAGAACTAAGCGTAAAAGAACATATTAATTTTTTATTATTTTTTAATTCTTCTGACTCGCTTTTCATTCAACAACGTTAAAGAATAAATTATTTGTTTTTGTTTGATAATTTTCAAGAACGAAATAAAAATTTTAATTAAAAAAAAAAAAAAAAAAACAGATTAAATTTATTTCAAAGTGATATTCAATTAGAATAGATTTTCATATTATCAATATACAAATAAATATTTGAAGAGTCTGAAACTTGAATATCACCGTCATATTTTAATATTTTTCATCCAAATTATTAGAGTTTTTTAAATGTTATGTATTTCTCATTTATAGAGAGACCCTTTATACACTTTTCACTTTTCAAGTTTCATGTTTTTCTGTTTCAGTTTCTGAACATTTTTAATAATCTGTCGGTAAAACTTATCACTACTGAATTAGAAAGGCAAAAACGAATGTGGATAATTCTTTTCCTTTAGTTATTTACGTTATTTTGCTCCATTACAGCTAATCTGAACTAGCAGCTGGTTAGAACAATTATACATAGTTTGTAGATACCTATCTTCTTAAATTCTTCTACAAATGGCAGCAAATTAACATCTCTGCTGCTGCTCATCTTGAATTTTTCTATATTCGAACTGAAAAGAATAAAACATGAATATTACCAAATAAATAATTTAGAATTATTTTTGGTTTATCTATTTTGCAAAATTAATACCACATGGACATGATGCACTATAATTGTTATTGTTCTTAATTATTAATATCTATAATCAATATTTTATTAATTTTTAAGTTTTTTTTTTGTTATTTCAATGTTCTGTTCATCATCTTCTACACGTATATTCATGTATAAAGTTTTTTCAGTTTTAGCAAAAAGATTCAATAATAAAATGGATGTAAAAAAAAACATTGTTTAAGCCATCAACTTATTGAATTATTTAATAAAGGGAAGAAAAAGTGGACATTAATCTAAATATTTTTGTAAATTTTATGTGGTTCTCTAAAAATAAAATCATACCTTAATTGAATAATTTTTAAGCGTTCATATTATTTGATTAAAAACAAAAAAGTTATCATTAGACTTATTGTGCGAAATACATTCATATCTTTATTGTAGGTATATGTAGAATTGTTATATTGTAGCAGCATAGTAAAAACAAACATAGTTATTTGAATTTATTTTGTGTATAAATTTAAATATTGCAGCCTTACAGTCCTACATTTTTATATATTTCTATATAATAGAAACTTATTATCTGGAATTAGTTACTGCTTAAAAGAACTAAAAAGAAACAAGCCAAACAAATATTGAAACTAAAACTATATGTTACGCCGTTTTTTCTGGTTATTTATTTCATCTCATAATTATTTTCGGCATACACATCAATGCATCCCACACTACTGCTACTGAAAACAAGACGCTTTGTCTAAGCAACTTAGAATAATTATTTTATTTTGAATATCGGGATATAAAAGCAACTAATCATAAGCTTAAAGAAAGTATAACATTTACCTAAATAATAAAATAAAATGTTAAATTTTCATTTCCTTTTCTTATTTTGTTTTTAAAGCTTATTTTTCGAATAATAAAAAAAAATATATATGTATTCTTATTACTCCTTGAATCAAATAATTTTTTATATTAAATCAGAAAATCATAACTTTATTATAAAAGAATCATTACCAGCTCTGAAATAAACAATTTGTTCAAATATTCCCTTTAATGTATTCTGACATTTTCATTTCGCCTTTTCCTTACTATACTTATGTAAGTGTGTGGAAGTTATATATATTTATTTTATACTAAAATTTAAGATTATGTAGATACGTGTATCTTCAAAAGAAATTTTTGTTTTGTTTACCCATATAAAATAATTTATATACATACATTATATTTTTATTTTTTTTCTCACTGCATTATTATTGCGTGTATTTTTTATTCACTCCTTCCATTAAATAAATAAATAAATTTTTTTTGTTACACCACTTCTGAATCTAATAATGATATCAGCTTTTATGAGGTTAGTTGCCTTGGTGAATACATCCTTTTTTGGGTTGTTAGAAAAGTTTATTAAAAAAAAAAGTTTTTTTTTTTATAGCTTATAACTAAGAGTGCCAGTTAATTTATTGACAAGTCAAAAATATATATAATTGCATTACAGTTTAAAATATTTTTTTTAAGTAAATGTGGGGATGAACCTGTTGGTTGTTGGTAAAAAAAAAAAATAAACGCCCACCAGTTTATTTTTTCTGATTAATCACATTTATTAATTATTTATTTTGAATACAATTCTTTCTTATTAATAACCTTTAATTTCTTTTAGTTTAATTCCTTTTTGGAATTTTAGTTAATTTTTTTGTTTTAATTTTTAGTCTTAAATTTTTGTAAATTTAGTTAATTATTTTTTGTTCTCTAAAAATTATTCCTTTCGGAATTCTGCGTTAGTTTTCTTTTTATTTATTTTTACTTTGATCGTTTTTTACTTTTTGTAAATAATTTTTACTTGAGATAAAATTTTTATTAAGTTTTTATCTAAATTCAATCTTTACTTTTTTTCTTACTTCTCTGGTTGAAATCCGGAACAAGAAGAAGGTTTTTCTTTTTTCTTGTTTCTTTTTTCGTCGATTTTTCTGTGGCGTGTCAAGTGAACACTTTGACAGCTTTGTCAACATCTGCGCAGCTATTAGCTGTGCGTTGTTAGCTTGGCTGAGGCTTACTTGACACGGCCGGAGATGACACTTGTAGTGTTGCCACTACATCACCCTTCCTTGAGTAAAGGTTAAATTGAAACTTGGGTTTGAAATTTAAACTTAGATAATTATAACAATATATCGCGGTTATATTGTGTACAATTATAAATTGAAATTTTGAAATATGAATGAGATATATTTTGTAACAATGTATCGCCGTTACATTGTACGAAGAGGTAAAACAATTTTAGAAGTTTAATTACTATTAAAAATGTAGGTCGATTTCGATCTTATTTATAAGTACACAAGAAATCCTTGCTCTTGGAGTTTCATGTCTCACTTATATGTGTATTATTATCGAAATATCGTGATAGATAAGCAGATAAGAAATCCTTGCTCTTGGAGTTTCTTATTTCAATAATGATTTTTTCTTTCTTTGGATTTAAATTAATGATTGAAAACCATTTTCTTCGGTTATATCCAACAATTTTTTATTTTATTTGTTTAAATGCTTGACATGTTTCGGGATTACATCAATCCCATCTTCAGAAGCTACAGAGAAAAAAATAAAATAAAATAAAAAATTAAATTTAAGTTTTTGTTTAATAAAAATTAAAATTAAAAAACGATCAAAAAAAGCTTTAATGTTTGCTTTTATTAATAATAGAGATCGTTTTTAACAAAAGTTCTTAACAAAAGTTTAGGTAAATATATTTAAGTAGTTGTTTAATAAATGTTAAAATTTTTAAAAAAATTTAAAACATAGTGTAGGAAAAAAAAAAAATATATTTTTCTCTGTAGCTTCTGAAGATGGGATTGATGTAATCCCGAAACATGTCAAGCATTTAAACAAATAAAATAAAAAATTGTTGGATATAACCGAAGAAAATGGTTTTCAATCATTAATTTAAATCCAAAGAAAGAAAAAATCATTACTATAAATATGTCGGACAACTAAAGAAGTCATCAACATCGTGATTTCATTCAAAATCAATACAGAGAAAGAGCGCTGAACCAAAGAAATCATCATCATCTTAATTTCATACGTTTCCAATACGGAGAAAAAGCACATAACATCATGAAAAAAATTCTACACAATACCGGAAAAATTGCAAAAATTAATAATAAGAAATATTTTCTTGTAAAATGTAAAAAATTTGGAATTTTACCTAAAAGTTTTAAGTTTAATTTCGGAAATTATTAGAGATTTAATTCTTATTTTTTTGACAAATTTTCGTCGGAGTTTTTTCTAAAATTATTAAATTCAGAAATTATTATAAATTTTAAAAAACATAATCAATTATTACAATATTGTGATTCATTGTTTGACGAATTAGACGAATTAATATTACACAAGAATTTTTGAAGAACAAAACTGACATATTGGTTACTAGGGCAGATAAAGGTAATGTCACTTTTATAATTAAAAAAGAAGACTACATAAATAAATTCAATGACATCTTAAATGACAATAACAGTTATCAAATAGTTAAAAAGGACCCAACTTCCTCCTTACAAAATAAAGTTGGAATTTGAGTTCGAATTTGCATTTGAATTTGAAGAGTTGCGAGATTTAGATCTACTCTGATGTTGTGACGAATTCGAACGATTTTAGTTTAGTCTTGAGCTATTAAAATTTTTGAATTTTATGTCGATTTGTTCCATCATTTTTTCAAGTCTAGATAATCTGTGTCCGATTCGCATGCTTCAGGTGGTAATGAAGCTACTGTCAGTGAGTATTTGGTAACGTCGTTGGTGATTCGGTTTGCCGCAAATTGGGCTTCAGATTGGATGAACCATGTTTTGGCTCTTTGAGTCCAAAATTGTGGCAATCGAATGTTTATAGCATTAATGTTATTATTTGGATTTTGAGTATTGTTCGCGTTAGAACTTTGAGCATTTTGATTAGTATTGGGAATGTTATTTTCCTGCTCTTGGTTAGAAGTGTCGTCGTGATTAATTTCTTCCTCATTATCACTGTTTGAGTTTACATTTTGTGAAGCGTTGTGAGCATCCTGATGCTTTGAAGAATTGAGAAAACCAAACATGTTTATAGCATTAATGGCAAATATAATAATAGCCAAAGTGGTGTGAAAGTAGGTTTTTAAAAATTTTCGAATAAGTTTGAGTAAAGTTTAATTATAATCTTGTTCCTTTAGTGAAGAAGAAAAAATTTTTTTTTTTTTTTTATAATAATAAAAAATTTTCAAAATAAAATTCCGATTAAAATTGTAGTGAAGCAAAATAAAAATTCGACAGAATTCTCGAATGAAATTATTAATTGTATTGGTTACAATTAGTTTTTTCTTTTACAAATAAAGTTTTATAATTGGTGTTCTGATTGCTTAGTAATTACAATTTTTTATTTAAAATTTGCCAAAAAAAATATAAATTTAGTTGAACATATAGATCCTGTTTTAAATAGAAAAAGAAATCGATAATAAACTAACTAATTACTGTGGTTTTAAAATAAATTAAAATATTTGAAATCTAAAAAAAATTTTGTTAGAATTTAAAAAAAAATTTGTTTAAATATTTTTTATCTTTATATTTATGTCGTTTCTAACCCGATGTTATGAAATTTATAAAAAATGTTTTGGTGTTTATCACAAAAAAATATTAATTGTATTGCTCAGATTAAAAAAAAAATTTTGGCGTTTGTTACGTTTCGTAATACACGGTCTGTATGATCAACATAAATATATGTAAACATTTATGTTTGAATGAATCTAGGCTAATTCATCGCCTAGCAATTCATCGCCAAGCAGTTCATCGCCAGCAATTCATCGCCAGCAATTCATCGTCAAGCAATTCATCGTCAAAAAGTTCATCGCCAAGCAATTCATCGCCAAGCAATTCATCGCCAGTAATTCATCGCCAGTAATTCATCGCCAGCAATTCATCGCCAGTAATTCATCGCCAGTAATTCATCGCCAGCAATTCATCGCCAGTAATTCATCGCCAGCAATTCATCGCCAGTAATTCATCGCCAGTAATTCATCGCCAGCAATTCATCGCCAGCAATTCATCGCCAAGCAATCCATCACTGCTGGTGATGGATTGCTTGGCGATGAATTGCTGGCGATTCATATTTTATGTTTTTTTTTTTTATTTCTTTTTTATATTTCGGCGAAAAAAAAATTTTGCCGTCGAAAAATGTATGAAAATTTTGAGTGGCCATATCTGCAAAACGGGGCATTTCCGAGAAAAAAACTTTTGAATTTGTTGATTTGGGAACCGCCTCTACTTCCTCACCAAGTTTCTGCTACATCGGGCTAATTTTTTTTTTTTTTTTTTTATATATTTCGAAAGAAAAAAAAATTTTTCATAGAAAAATGTATGAAAATTTTGAGGGGCCAAATCTCCGAAACGGAGCATTTCCAAGAAAAAAACTTCTGTATTTAGTGGTTTGGGCACCGCTTCTACCCAATCACCAATTGGCGATGAATTGCTGGCGATGAATTGCTGGCGATGAATTGCTGGCGATGAATTGCTGGCGATGAATTGCTGGTGATGAATTACTGGCGATGAATTGCTGGCGATGAATTGCTGGCGATGAATTACTGGCGATGAATTACTGGCGATGAATTGCTGGCGATGAATTACTGGCAATGAATTAGTGGCGATGAATTGCTTGGCGATGAATTGCTTGGCGGTGAACTTTTTGACGATGAATTGCTTGACGATGAATTGCTGGCGATGAATTGCTGGCGATGAATTGATTCGCGATGAATTGCTAGGCGATGAATCAGCCGCTTACCGTTTGAATTTATGAAAATTATTTTATAAAAAATTTTTTGTCTTAATATTATCATTGACTTCTCTATATAAAGACTACACATAGAAATTTTTATCTGTCAAATGGTTCGACCAAAATAAATATACACTGTAGGAAAAAAACTTATTACATTTAAAAAAAAATTTAAATAATTAGAAATTTTATAATATGAAGAATATAAATATTGTTAAATATTTGAATCTAAATATTTTTTTAATGTACGAAGGTAAACTAATTTAACTTAAAGCATTAGCGAAAATTGGCGGCTTTGTTATCTGGATAGTGAAAGATCGACATAGGGTAAAGGCAGGTATTCTCAGCCCGTACCAATTCTCAGCCACTTTAACTTTGCCCATGAGTATTAGGAAAAGTATACATCTCCGCCAAAAAACCAAAATTGAATTTAAAAGAGTGTTTATTCCTCTACTCATATGCAAAAAAATAAAATAGTTCGGAATTAAAATAATTGATTAAAAAGTATTAATTTCAAACAAGTTTGTCGATGCGATCAGTTCGGTACAAAAAATTAGAATTTTATGAAAAAAGGTGTTCAGATAAACGAGCTTAAAAATCAAAATTTTTGTAAAAAATCAAAGTTATAGTGGTTTAAATTATTAAAGGAGATATCTGCATAAATCAAAAAAAATGGGTAACTTTTTTTTTTATTTTACTCAAAATTTTCACATGGTCGAGATTACATTCCAAAATTTTGGGTAAATTTAATTGTCAGCCACCCCGGCTGAGAATAGAGTTCGATGCAAAATTTTATTTAAAAACAAAAACAACTAAATTTGACTGTTTTTACATTTAGGAACCTATAAAACAGCTTAAATATCGTTTATAATGAGCTGTACCAATTATCAGCCGGGGTACAAAAGTTTTTTTTTCCTTGTGGCCGACAGTAATATCTTCATACTATCTTTGAATTCTATTCTCGGCGACGATACTGCGGATGACGGGAACCACTCAGAATCGACTGAAAACCAAAAACAGTTCTTGGGGGGAAAAGGTCCCGTTTCTGAATTAGAATGAATCTATTAATTTTTTTTCCATTCAATCTTTTTTTTTTCGACTGCACGCTTTTTTTTGCCGTCACTGTAAAAAAAAAAAAATTTGAACAGGGGTCCCCTCTATCAAATGGGTTTTAAACACTATTCTTTTGTATTGCCAAAAATATTACGAATTTTCAGCATATTCCGTAATATTTTTGGCAATTTTTTTTTATTGAAAATTTAAAAAAATTATTAATATTAATTATACTTACATGTCAAATTGAAATTCCTTCTTTTTCTTATAAAAAAAAAAAGAATTTTAAAAATAAAAATAAATTTTTCATACAAAAATTTGATTTTTGTATGAAAAGCTTATTCGACCTTAATACATAGACAAATTTGATGTTTCGTCTTTTATATAGAGAAGTCAGTGATATTATGTATCGAGAAAAAATGTTTTTTAAATTTATTTCTGATTCTAGTTTTTTAATTATTTTCGTATACAAAAAAAATTTTTAATGTTATAAATAAATATTACTTGTAATAAATTTGAGTTTTATTTAAAATAAAATTTTTGTATTTATTTACTTATAAAAAAAATAAAATTTGATTGTGGAAAAAAAAATGTTTGTATTATTTATTCAAAATATAAATTTGATTGTGCGAACAAATTTTTGTATTTATTTTTTTATTATTCGGAAAGGAAAAATATAAATAAAGGAAAAATATTTTTTTATATTTATTTTATTAATTGATTTTGACAGCTTTGCAAAAATTCTGTAGTTTATTGTAGTTGCTGCTTGCGGCGTTTTGTGCGACAATTTGTTACAGTAAAAAATATAGGAAATTGTACGGCTTACCGTTTTTGGTGATTTGTTACCAAGTGATGTGCCGATGTTAGCGACTTGTTGACAATGATGTGTTGCGATGTTAGCGACTTGTTGACAATGATGTGTTGCAATTCTAAATTGTGGCTTCTTGTACCTAAACAACAACATTTTCTGTTTTTTATACAGAATTTTTAACACTGTTTGCACTTGTGTGCAGAAAAAAAATTTTTTTTTTTGTATTTTTTTTCTTTATAGGTTTTAGTATTAGAAAAAAAAAATGTGTGTTTGATTTAAATTTTTTAGGTTATTTTGTTAATAAAAAAATTTATGTGTTTTCTTAAAAATGTGATTTTTATGTTCCTTGATTTATTTGTTGCCAATATTTTGGCCGTTCGGGGTCACCAATTGTGGGGAGTGTGTGTGTGATGGTTTCGATGAACCTGTTGGTTGTTGGTAAAAAAAAAAATAAACGCCCACTAGTTTATTTTTTCTGATTAATCACATTTATTAATTATTTATTTTGAATACAATTCTTTCTTATTAATAACCTTTATTTTTCTTTTAGTTTAATTCCTTTGTGGAATTTTAGTTAATTTTTTTTTTTGTTTTAATTTTTAGTCTTAATTTTTGTAAATTTAGTTAATTATTTTTTGTTCTCTAAAAATAATTCCTTTCGGAATTCTGCGTACGTTTTCTTTTTATTTTTTTTTACTTTGATCGGTTTTTACTTTTTGTAAATAATTTTCACTTGATATAAAATTTTTATTAAGTTTTCATCTAAATTCAATCTTTACTTTTTTTCTTACTTCTCTGGTTCAAATCCGGAACAAGAAGAAGGTTTTTCTTTTTTCTTGTTTCTTTTTTCGTCGATTTTTCTGTGGCGTGTCAAGTGAACACTTTGACAGCTTCGTCAACATCTCCGCAGCTATTAGCTGTGCGTTGTAGTGTTGCCACTACAAAGATACACTACTTGTAGTGTTGCCACTACAAAGATACCTAATTGGTTTCACATATGAATTAAAACTCTAATCTAACTATTAACACAAAAAACCATAAAAAAAAAATTAATAAAAGAATTATAATTTTTTTAATATTTTTTTAAAGTACATATTAAATATTTCGACAATTCTAATGTCCTAGACCTTGTTTTGAAATGAAATATCAAAGATTTTCAATTCGACGGAGCACTTGAGTAGAAAGTACATATTAATGGATTTTTTTAATGATAATGGAGAAAAATAACAGATTTTTTTTTAAATCAATGTAAGAATTTTTCCAGTCAACTTAAATACTTTTATAAAGAGCTTTTTATATAGGTGAACTAGTTACTTGATCCTGTAAAATTAGCTCAGAGCTGGATGTTTTCTGTACAGGGAAAACCATAATAAATAATATAATATACCCAAAATTTCTGTTGTATAATAATAATGGGATAATTACTGTATAATATAATTTAAATGTCAGAAAAAATATCTCTATATCTACGTGCAGACGAACATTCGTAAACATATCTACAACATACACATATAATATTATGTAATTAAGGTATGAATAATTTTACCCTGTACACGATATCGTTTTGTATGACAATAAATTTTTTCGAAGGTAAATAGTTTTATTATAATTTTATACACGTCTTTAATCAAACCTCAGAGTTAAATGTCAATGTACAATAGTTTTTTTCACATTATATGAAAAAGAGGTCAATCTCTAATTAAATTATTCAAAATAAACCAAAATTTATAAAAAAATATTTTTATTAACGATCAAAATATTTAATTTAATAAAACATTAAAATTCTGTTGTTTTATTACAATTCCATAACACTAAATACCTGGTGAATTAAATAAAAATGTAAAAAAAAATAAATACTTTGTTCATTTCCTAGGATATAGAGTTTTTTTTTTCTAATGAAATCGAAATCATCTCAATGAAAAGAAGAAAACATTCAGCATTAGTCATTGGTGGTCAATTTTGTGATACATATGTTTGTACCTAAACATATTAAATAAAAATGTACTTCATATTAAGCTATCGTTCATCCAACCACACTCAATTATTAAAATTAAAATTAAAATTTAACTTTATTTCAAGTTTTCATTTAAATATATGTATATAGATGCATAACGTCATTAATTCTGTAAAAAGGGTTTTTTTCGGCATTATGATTTGAGTGTAATGAATTTTTAATTCTAGCATTGTCTAATTTGGTTCTAGCCATGTTTATATTTTTGTTAACCTGAAATTATGCAAACTGGAAAGCTTAAATCAGAGCAAATATAAATTAATAAGATCATTAGGTTGGCCGGCCAACTTGACACTGACCTACGGCATATGGATTTATTGTTCAATTCAATCAAAAGTTTGTATTTATTTTTAAGTGCGAATTTACTTTCTTAATAAAAAGTGTTAGGTTTAAAAATTAAAGTAAAATATTTTTAACAAAACAATAATTTCTCAAATATTTTTTTTTTACTTAAATGCATTTACAGTCAGACACTGATACTGAATGTTTACTCCGATGAAAATGCTTTTGTTGTTAAAAAAGGATTCTTGAAAAAAACATAATTTTATAACAGAGTATTTTATATTTGAAATTGCAGATTATACTTTTTATGTTTCTTCAACATAAATAAAAATAAAAATAAAGTCGATTAAAACTGCCAGTAAATATATTTTACGTACCCCAATTATTTTTTTTTTTAATTTTAAATTTTTTTTAGTATATAAACATATTAAAAGTGTTGTAAAGTAAACGAAATAAATGTATTACAATATGCTAAAATAAAAATGTGATATTGCTTCAACGTCTTAAAAATTTTAACTTTTCTTACTAAATAATTTTCTAACGAAAATTTATTACCATATACATATAACAATTTATAGAACATAAGGCCAAGGCAGGTATAATTATTTTAATTAAAAGTTTCGAAAAAAAGTTCTTGTTTGTATAAAAGGAATTGTCGTTTATTTACTTGTAATGTTGCAGTAGAAATCGATATAATTTTTAATAATTTTACAAATTATCAACATTTTTCTCTGCTTTACTTATCCAAAGTTCGCCATTGGGTGCAAAATGAAAACATTTCTGAAAATATTGAAAGTAATTTTTGTTAGCTCATTTGAGGTGTAATTGATAGTTTTTAATACTCAAATACATTAAGTTGAGAATTTTTTCTGCCAATATTATTATAACCATATGTGTACTGTAAATACTTTACAACAGAGCAAGATGTAACAATTGAAATATTTATGTTATGTAAACATTAAAAGTGGTGTTAAATAAAAACAAATAAAATGTTATTTGTTTTTATTTTCATTTATGTTTTATTTACCAGAAAAAATAATCTTATTTTCCCATCAGTTTATTTGATATTTTTATTTATATGTGTATTATATGTGTATTATGTACGAATTAACTCACTTACAGTTGTTCCTTTTCGATTAAGGGGACTTGGTACCAGTTTGAATTTTTGGTCCCAAATTTTTTTTGAAAATCAGTTTTAGATTATTTTAAAGTTAAATTTAGAAAAAACATTTCATTCACAACCTCCGAACTGTTTGATACTTTAAAAGGGTATAAGACTTTTTAGAATCGGTTAAGGCTAAGTGCTCGAAATCTCTTCAAAACCATTGTTATGTGTCACAAAATGGTTTTGAAGAGATTTCGAGCACTTAGCCTTAATCGATTCTAAAAAGTTTTATGTCATTTTAAACTATGAAACATTTCTGAGGTTGTGAATGAAATGTTTTTTTTAAATTAAACTTTAAAATAATCTAAAACGGCTCTACAAACAAATTTTGGGACAAAAACTCCAAACTGGTACCAAGTCCTCTTAAGGCCAAAAAAAAAAATTATTTTATCTTGACAAAAAAAAAAACCAATCACAATTTTGTTTTAAAATGATATTTTTAATTATTTATTTGAAATAAATACATAATAAAACAAAAGGTGATTATTCCTATTTTAGTATGATTAGTAAATCATCCAGACACTTGATATTTTTTTTTTTTCTTCTTAATATTTCTGCAAAGTTTGAACCCAATCCCACCACGGGTACAATTTTTGCGAAACTACTCACCATCAGCAGCGACACCTAACAACTCAAAATTTTGCGCCATTTTTTTTTTCTTCTTAATATTTCTGCAAAGTTTGAACCCAATCCCACCACGGGTACAATTTTTGCTAGATTCGAAAATGGATTTTTGCCCTCTACCAAAATAAAAAAAAATTCGAAGATACAACGCGGCTAAAGAAATATAAACTTCAAAAAAAAAAATCATGTAAAAATGCATAAAATCATGTATTTTCAGCAACAAAAGCCGTCCAATGACAGTTTTACTAAAATCAATGCCTTTTGGGATTACAATTTTTTTAAAAGAGAAAAAAATTTTTTTTTTATTTTAATTTTTTTATTTTTTATTTTTATTAATTTCTATTTTTTTATTTCTAATTTCTTATTTTATTTCTCTTATGCCTTCTTCGGGATTCGAACCTCGGTCTTTAGATTTTTAACCGACCACACTAACATTAGGCCTTAGTAATAAAATTATTAATGTGCACAAAATAGAAAATATAAATATCGTATACATTTTTCTTATGCTTTCGTCGGGATTCGAACCTCGGTCGTTAGAATTTCATTCACCCACTCTACCATTCGGCCATAGTATTAAAATTATTTAAATATTTTAATTCAAGAATTTTTGGAATTACATTAATTCTCTTGGTACTAAAAATTATGCCTCTGGGCATAAAAATTATGCCTCTGGCATTAATTTTACGATTTTAGAGCAGTTTGTGCTTTATATGATACCGAAAGAACTTAAATATATATATTTTTTTTAAATTCATTTGTTGTTGTTTTGTGTATAAAAATACTAGAACCTGATTTAATGCCAAAATCCCTAAAATTTAATACCTCTTTTTTGAATCAGTGTATTCAAATTTGGAAATCTTAAGGTTGAATGTACGACGATCGTTGGCACAATTCTAAGTATTTGAATTTAAATGAATTGAATGCAGTATAAGGTTACTTAAAAAGTTTTCAAAAATCGATTGTTCATTAACAGTTTCAATATAATTATCAAAGCTATTAAACATTTGTTGCTTAGTTTATTAATATTAGAATTAAGTTTTTAAAATAAAAATAAAAATAAATAGTTTGTTCATTTCCTAGGATATAGAGTTTTTTTTTTTCTAATGAAATCGAAATCTTCTTAATGAAAAGAAGAAAACATTCAGCATTAGTAGTTTGTGGTCAATTTTGGGATACATATTTTGTACCTAATCATATTATGTATCTGTTGACAAAAATATTCTTTCTATATCTTTTAAAAGGAAAAAAATTAAAATTAAAATGTAAGAATAAGCAAAACATTTCCCAAATCAAGGAATTGGAAATAAAACAAATTGTGGAAGGATGATAATAGTAGATTATTGAATATGTAAACTAAATTTGTTATTAATTAAGAGTTCTGTATACACAAAAATACATTGACACGAGTCAATACTTATATCACGAGACCGAAGGTCGAGTGATATAAATTGACAAGTGTCAATGTATTTTTGTGTAAATACAGAACGAGTTGTATAACAAATTTTGTTTACATATCCAATATACTGTTTTAATGCGTAGGGGAGAGGTAGTTGCAAAGAGAGAATATTTTTTCTTCTCATTTTTTCTCTTTTTTTTTTTTTTGTATTTGGTTGTATTGAAATATTGTGAGAGATATTATGTTGGTTTAGGTATTACGTAATATTCAATACGAAACATCTAAATGATTTCATTATTTACGCTGATGCATCTAAATTTTTTCATTATTTACGCAGATGCATCTAAATGATTGCATGTGTATTGACGCATATAATACTCCATTTAGTGATCTAAATTCTATAGCACTAAATACAACATAACGATCCCCAACGCATTAAAGTTCTTTTTTGTCTTTTGAAGCAATTATCATTTATTTTATCTTTTTAATAGACTGGTTTTGATTATAGTAAAAATTTTATAAAAACCTAAAAACATTATAAACTATGTTTTTATAGTAGATTACAATACATGTTATGAAAATTTGTTATTAATTGCGAGTTGTGTATACACACAAACACATAGACACGAGTCAAATTATATCACGAGACCGAAGGTCGAGGTATATAATATTGACGAGTGTCTATGTGTTTGTGTGTATACACAACGAGCTGTATCAAATTTGATTAACATGTATTGTATACTGCTTTAATGTGCTTTAATGTGAAAGGGAGTTGCAAAGAAAGAATATAGATAATAAAAAATAAAGATAAAAGCAAAAAAGGGATATTTTCCACGTTAATTATACTTTAATTTCTCTTTCTTTTAGAGATAAAAGAAAAAAAAGGGATTTTTTCCACGTTAATTATCCTTTAATTTCTCTTTCTTTTAGAGATAAAAGAACCCAAGGGAATTTTTCCACATTAATTATTCTTTAATTTCTCTTTCTTTTAGAGACAAAAGGAAAAAAGGGAAATATTGAGAGTGTGAGAGATATTATTTTTGTTTATAGTATTACGCAGTTCAAAATGAAGTAAGTAAATACAATATACGGAAATGCAAATACAATTTACATCACAGGGAAATGTAAATACAATTTACATTTCCCTATAATTGCATGTGTATTGATGCATGTGATGGACCATTTACCGAGCTAAATTTGCGAATGTAATTACAACTTACCGAAGACATACACATTAAAATATTTTACTTAGTTTGTTATTGTTAAATGATACATCACTAAGAAAAATATGGATGTATGGATGCAAAAGTTTTCTTTATATTTTTAATATTCTAATATATATAAAAAATTATTTTGATAACGTATGTGTTTAATTCAACAATTTTTTTTTTCTTTTTTAAACATTTATCTATAGTAATTTTGTATTTTTTTACCTCAACAAAAAGTAAATGCCGCTTTCCGGATCTAAAGTTAAATTCAAGCATATGAAATGCATGTAAAATGCTATACATGTAAAATCAAACAAACTCAATATCAAGAGTTCTATATCCAATGCTTATAGGTACATACTATCGCTCACCTTGGCCACTTCCAACTTAAAAATAACATTTAACATCAGTTTCTTTCTTCTTTTAGCGAAGATATTTTAAAGAGTGCTTTTTATGTTGATAAGGAAAATAAGTTTATGAAAATATATTCATAAAAAATTACGTATATATAGTCCTTTTTAATCTGGGACAATAAAAATTGAATGAGTGGACTATTTTCCTTTTTTTTATTATTATTTTTTGTTGTTTAGAAAAAGGTATTACGTAATTGTGACTAAATGATCTCATTTATTTTTAGAATTTATGATAAAAACATATACTAAAGCTTTTAAGACAATATTTTAATTTCAAGACAAATTTTATAAGATCAAAAGGATTATTAAAAATATATATTTTGTTTTTCTCTTCATTTTGAACCAGAAGGATGTACATATCAGACAACGAAATAATCATGTTTAAACTGTTTAAACCTTAGCAGTGTGCTTTACTTGACTTGTTTATAATTTTAAGATTTCATCTAGGAGCTTGTCTAATTGGTTTGAAAGTTGCAAAAAACTTTAAGCTTCTGATTTGAAATTAATTTAGCTTTCAATATTTTATTTATAAACAGTAATGCTGTTTATAAACAGCCCCGTTGTTTATAAGACATTTTAATATTATTATAAATACAATACACGCCTTTGTGCAAACGAACGTCCTTAACACTTATTGCAAGCGATAACATTGTTCATTACATTGCCATTTTCGTCCTTCACCTCTTTAATTTTTTCACATACTTCGGACCTAGACTTTCTTTTGACTCTAAATAGGAAAACATTTTTTTTTTAATTCTCACAAATAATTTAGATATTTGGCTTAGAACATTCCATTTTAAAAATTTTATTGAAATAATTGTAAGCGGTATGATTGTTTATAAACACAACCACTATTTATAAATATAGCAAATGCTTACAATCAATACGCAAAGTTTAAAAGCTTTTTCATTTCAAGTATTTTGTTTGCTTTGTGAGAATTAATTTATCAGCTTACGAGTAAATGAATTGTAACGTTTAAACATTTCAAGCTTTCATTCTTCGTTTGATTTGAATTGTTTAGTTTAAAAGTATGTGTTGCTTAAATCGGTTTGATTGGTTTTTTAATGATTATTTCGTTCTCTGGTACATATATAGGAAAATTTTTGAGAAACTAGAAAGAAAGTGAAATAAGCCCTTACAACACAAGTATGTACACAAATTCATGTGATAATAATGAAATCATTTTATAAAATTTTTGTATGTTGAATGCGTTAAGAATTATATTAAGTTAGAAATTTCGGGTTTGAAAATAAATTACTCTACCATATGTCTGTTTCTATAATAAAAATTGAATTATTATTATTATTATTATTATTCTTATTATATGAATAAGCTTTAAATAGGTCGTAAATTTATATCCTATATACATGTATGTATTATATTAATATATAATTATTTATGAAATATTTATTTGGATACGTGTGATATGTGTAGAGAATTAAGTATGTAAACTTTACTTTGAATTTATTTATATTATTTATATTATATTTTTGTTGCTTAGTTCAAACAATTTACAGTTAACAACTATCTTAAATTAAATGAACCTAATTAAAAAATAACATAAAAAAATTTATCTTAAATATAGATTTGATGTCTGCTGTTAAAAGAATTGGAGGAAAAATAAAAACGAAATGTAAAAAAAAATTGTAATTGAAATTTTTTAAATTTTTTGCTAAATTGAAATATTTAGAATACAGTACGTACCAGTAAAAAGTTAAAAGTCACAAGTATAGGCCAAAATTTAAAATGAATTATGTTACATGTTTAATTTTAAGGTTGAAACGGGAGTGTATAAAAATACAAAAATTCTGAGTTCAAGATAAACTCATGAAAATTTTTATCATATCTTAAGATAAGAGAGAAATTTGTGAAAGTAGAGGCAAAAGAAAGTGCTCTACTTTCTAATTTTTAAGCTGGTGTCGAGTCCACTGTCTTATGACATCCTATTCATAGGCCGGGTCTGAGCTCGTCGTTGGGTGGGTAAGCGACAGTGAACACCAGTGGTGGTGTAACAAAATTTATAGGATGTCTTTTAGAAAAAAAAAGAAGAGGGGGATCAAAAACCCACAAAAAAAAGAATCTTTTTAGAAACCCCTCCCAAATCACATAAATTTAAGATTAAATGACTATGGAGTCATTTTTCGGCACGTGGCTTCTGTCACCTATAGCCGGACCTTACATCTACATTTTTTAATACCTTTTAGGACAGTGGTCGCAACGCAATTAGATTTTAGGTAACCTACCAAAAAAGATGATTTTTCTCAAACCATTATTTCGGCGTGCGAAATCTATTCCATAAAATAAAATAGTATTGAAATGTAAGAAATTAATATGTTAATTTTTATTTTTTCATTTATACTTTGTTTTTATTTATATTTAAATATAAATTTATTTAAAAAAAACTTAAATATATTTAATCAAAAGAAAACACAAATGTCCGATATCAAAAATTAAATTAAACAAAAGATAATAAGAATTAAACAACGAAAACCAAAAATTAAACAATAAATAAAAGTTTACTTAAATTAGTAAGGAACACAATATTTTTTCTACTGTTGTCCAGTATGAGATCTTTTTGGTATAAATTGCGACGGTAATATTTGGTATGTAATTGGTTACTTTTAAAGCAACACAAGCCTCGGAATTGTCACTAGCCATTCTGTTTCTGGTGTTGGTTAAAATTACATTCATGAGAACATAAGAATTCGCAAAAGTAAGTTAAAGGAACTACTGTTAATACAGCTATTGCAAGATTTTTTAATGATAGAAACTGATTTATAAGACTTTGCCACAACTTTAGAACTTCATCGTTCATGTTAAATATTATATCATTTTCTCTTAATTGATTTTTGACTATTATTTTCAAATCGACGAGTGCCAGCAAATCGAAGCCTGCCATTCTTGGCACGCGTGCCACGTAATTGAAACCACTGTTTTAGGACCTATGGGAATAATTTTAGTAAAACATGAGTTTTTATTTATACAATAATTATTTTATTTAACAAAACAAAATTTAAAGCTTAGAAAAAATAAAAAAATTTGATGGTCATTAATGGTTTAATCATCAATTTAATCTTAACATATAAAATTGGTTTCTTTGATTTAGTCTTTTTTTACAAATAAGGATTACATTTATTTTAGGATTCAACATACATGATCATTTTTTATACAAAACAAAAAATTTATTTAATATTTTGTGTATAATTTCATATACATATATATATATATGTATATAAACAAGGATTTTTCTTATTGATTTATGAAGAAAATTTCTTCTTGCCTACTTAAATGAGGTCTTGTTTGGGGTGTCTGATTCGTGATCTGATATCTGCTAAAGTGGTTATTTCTGGTTGATAATAACACTAGCTTGGGGCACTTTGTTGAGTTGCCAATTTTGTTTGTTGTGTCTTGTTTCGTTAACAATTTTGTAACATCCTTTTTTTTTGTTATGCAATTCCTTTTTGTTTTGAATTTTAAGATAACATGAAAATATTATTGAAAATGCATTGATTTATGTATGATTTTAGCAATGCATTTTATTTTTTTTTTTAAATTCGTAAAAAAAGGTAAATGCAGTTCAATATCTGTGTTAAAAAAAAATTAATTTCTGACCTATAAAAAAAAATGCTTTGCTTCGCAAAAGTTAAAACTCAGATTTTTTTTTGTTAAAATTATATTGATTTTATTAGGTATATCAAAAAAAAATGTATACAGGGTTTTCACCGTAACAATTATTATTTACCAAAGAATATTTAATTTTTTTATTAAAAATTATGCACAAAAAAATTTTTTTTAAATAATATATGGGTTAAGAATAAATTTTAGTTATTGAAAATATTTAAAAATAAAGGATAATTTTTATAAATCTCGTAGTTGTTGGTACATCGTTTTTAATTTTTGCTAGTTTACGCCTACGGCATAAAACAAATATAACTTAAGTCAACCCACAAAAAAGAATCGAAGATAACGAAATGTATAGAATACAATTCTATATACTCAAAAATATAATAAAATCTAAAATATACTTTTTGTGTTAAAATATTTAAATAAAAAATTTAAATATTCCACCAGGTTGTCAAAGGATTCAATATTTTTTTTTTACTAAACGTATGAAATTACAGTCATAAAAGGATAATGAGGTTAGAAAATAAAACCAATACTTATATGAAATAAACCCTGATACTTATATGAACACAAAAAGCGTAAATTCATAGAAAGATTATTTTTCAGGAATTTATATACCTACTTAATTTTCTGCTTTTTTTTTTTTTTTTTCAATGAGTTTATTTGATTTTACCATTAAGTAATATTTTAGGTACACTCAATGTATTTTATGTATTGATAAATCGAATAAATTTAATATTTTTATCAACATTATTACATGCGCACATATGTGTAATTATGTTGTATTGTAGAATTATTGTTCTATTGATGATTTAAATATTATAATTTGGGATAGATTCGATAATAATTTAAGATTAATATTCAAAACTCGATTATATCATTTTCGTAATGTATTATAATGTATTTTATAATTAATTACAGTGAATGGAAGAAAAGTTACGATCATTTTTTATTCGGTAAAAGTTTATCATTTTAAAGTTAGCAAGAAAATTTAAGTTTTTGATTTAATTGAAGATATATATATATATCTACATATGCTGTTAGACAATTTAATTATAATTCTATATTATTACTTGATATTATTAAAAGTTTTTTCAAATTCATATTGTATACCTACACATTTCAAATTTCAGGTTTTAAAGTAAATAAATATTATAGGATTACTAAATAATTGTGTTCAAAAATATATAATTATATATTTTAAATTATATATATATTTTAAATTATACATATTTTTAAAATAAATAAATTTAAACCTATAATTGTGATTTGAATGAAAGTTATATTTTATTTTTGTGTGATAATTTAATTGTTCAATAAAATTGTCAAAACTATAGTTATAAAAATATTCTGGCAAAAAAAAAACATTAAAATAATTGCGTTTCTTTTGCACCGAAATTCGTTTTTGCTGCTATTTTTCTTTGACAATTTGTAGACGATTATTACTTTGCAGTTGATTTTTTTTTGCTTTCAGGTAAAACTAGTTGCGATTTGGTTTCCGGAACATTGCTTCCAAAATTTCTTTACGGCAGTAGATGTGCTCAAGGCATAAAGCAGTACGAAAAACAAAATAGCAAAAACAATAATACATTAATACCGAATGATGTACAACATTGTATTTTCATCGTGTTTTATTTTATTTATTTTAAATTTATGCAACAGAAATAAAATATAATTTTTATAAGTTTGATAAGATGAGTGAACTAAAAGTTATTTCTAAACCAATGGAATTACAACTTTAAATGTAAATTATAATATTTATTATATACAATTTAAATAAAAAAAATATTATAGAGCTTTAGTTCAATTTAAAATTATTTTTTAAGATAATTTTATTAAAAGAAATAAAACAATATTTTTTAAATAAAAGTATTTTATTTGAATTCGATTACTTACTTGAAAATTTCTATTAAATTTATCTTATCGAGAGATAAAATAAATTTTTATATTGAAGAATTCATTATTTTGAATAGATACTTAAAAGGACACTAGAGTGTTTACCACGTTTAGACCACTAACGAAACAGAAAATTTTAAGTGTTTGACTTTGAGTCATTTGAAAAATGTTTCGTTGTTTGTTTTTATTAATTTATCGGTAAATGAAGCTAAGATTAATTAATTTTTATGACATTTTGCGACGATTTAATGTAACCATTAACGAACTGGAAAAATAATAAAAGAAAATCTAATTAGTGAACATAAAAATCAATAACATCGGTAATGCAATCATAACTTTTATTTATTATCTTCAAATTTATTAAACAATTATTGCACATTTAAAAAAAAAAAAAAAATTTCAATATTGTGTTAAATTAATTTAAATTATTCATATACGTAAGAGTTATAATTAAGTTAATTCATTAAATCTCTAATCCAATGCAATCATAATTGTATATTTAAAATTATTTAATTTAATTTTAATTGGACTTGACAAATTAACAATGCCATAATTATTTTCCGGACAAATTTCACCTGTCTATAAAAATAATCCCCTCTGAGATTTAAATAATTATACATAATATTATATATAGATATTACATAGATATTATATGTTTATTATTATTATTATTATTCTTTATTCAACTTACAATCTTAATACAAGTTTAAGTCTACATTTAAATTATTTTAAATTATTTACTTCAAAAAGAAAAAAGTTACAGCTTGATTATAAATGTATATGCTAAGAATGCAATTATGAAAGTAAGATGAATAGTTAGAGACATCTTTTATTTTAAAAAAAATAGTGTTAGATGTCACAACATAAAAAAAATTACAAATATAAAGTTAATGTTAATGTGGGGTGATTGGGAAAAAAGAAATAGCTATCTAAAATCAATCTAAAATTATTACTCAATTTGATTATTTAAAAAAAAATTTACAAAGAAAAATTTACAAAGCATAAAGGCAAAATAATTTACATTAGTTTTTGACTAGAAGACATTAATACTAAATGCATAAAATATTCTCAATATTATGGTGATCAAAGTTCAGAAGCCATAGCCTAACATTACTTAAAAAGGAGTTGAACACTCTGAGCCCTCTAAGTGACGATGGAAGTTTATTAAAGTCTACAGGATAAAATGGAGTAAAAATTTCTGTACGCAGTGGTTCTAAAGGATGGAACTGTCACAAAAAAGGTTTGATTATTTCTTAAATTATACAACTCATTACTCCTCAAGTTTAAATTTCCACTTCGAATAAAAAATGTTCTTAAAACCTTAAAATAGAACAGATGCCTGAGAGGAAGGATTTTTAACTGCTTAAAAAATTAAAATGTATGCTGTGATCGGCAAATATTACATATTTTTCTAATCGCAGATTTTTGAAGAGTAAGCAACGGTTTAATTTTGTTGAAATACGCACCTCCCCATACACATAAACCATATTGCAATTTAGAATGAAAAATACCAAAATATATCATCCTCAAAACCTTCTGAGAACAATACCTCTTCAGACTATAGAAACAACGCAGTGTATACCGCAAACGACTCTTCAAACCTGAAACATGGTCCAACCAACACATTTTCCTGTCAATGGTTACCCCCAAATATTTATAATTATTAACCAGTTCAATCCTGAAACAACCACCGCCACAGGCTACGTGCTCGTTAAAAGAGCTCATAAGAAGCTGATGATCACAACAACTGGCAACCATAGGATATCTATCGCATTGAGAGGCATGAAACATGAAATTTACATCCGGAAATTCCCGCTGACCAAGATTGAAGAACATTATTTTTGTTTTACTGCTAACGACCAATCGATGAATTGAAAACCACTTACGCAATAAGTCCAAATCATAATTAATTTCGGCAATAACATTCATTGGAGAATCAGAGGCATAAGAACAACCGAGATCATCAGCAAAAGCAGTTGTAATTCCTTTAAAATGCTGTAGGAAAAGCGAGTTAACATAAACAAGAAAAAGCACTGGACCCAGAACTGAACCCTGCGGAACACCAGAAGATAGACATTTCAGATTACAGGTAGTGCAACCAATCTCCACATTCTGAGTTCTTTTGTCCAAATAGGACTTAAACCAGTCGAACATGAAGCCTCTAAAACCAGCACAATATAATTTATTTAAAAGCACATCGTGGTTCACCATGTCGAAAGCCTTAGTTATGTCAACGAAAAGAGCACCACAAAACTTCCTGTTGTCAAGACCATTGTAAACATTAGAACAAAAGTCCAACAGAGCATCCTCGGTAGATAAAGATTTACGAAATCCAAACTGCTTTGGGCTGAAAAAATTATTTTTATCAAAGAACCCCAAAATTCTAACTTTAACAACTCGTTCAAAAATCTTTGATATAGCAGACAACAGAGAAATAGGTCTAAAATTATTGATATCACTAGTGTCACCTCTCTTGAATAGTGGCATAACGGTAGCGCATTTTAGCTCGATCGGAAAAATTCCAGAATAAATGCTTTTGTTAAAAATAAACACCAACACATCAACTAAATTTAGAGCAACATTTTTTAACAATTTGTTAGAGATATCATCACATCCACAAAAATTAGAGTTATCCAAAGACTTAATTGATTTTAAAATCTCAAATACGTAAACGGCTCAAAAACAAAACTACGACCTTGATGCATATCTCCAACAAGCCCCAAATGCTCACAAGACTCACACAGAAGAGAGTGACTCCTAGGTGTCAAATTCTCCGCAGCCGAGGCAAAGAAGTTGTTAAATTCATTTGCCACCGAACTGTCGTCATTAAAAATTACACCGTTCCTATCCAAAGAAAATGCTTTACTGCTGTCTACAGTTTCACCAATAATATCTTTCACAAGATTCCATTCCCTTTTTATATTACCTCTACACCTGATAATGTTTGTTTGTATATAAATATAATTATAGCTGAATAGCTATAAAAATTAAAATAATTCTACCAATAATATTATATTTTTCAGAACCCTACGTTTAGTGGCGGAATATTCATTTCATCTCTATAAGGATCAAGGCGTAAATAAAGTAATTTTCATACTTCTCGATCTTAACATTGTAAATGTTTTAAATTGTAAATAGAAGTACATTCTAATTTAAAATTACTGCAGTATAATGAAATGTAGCTCATCAACAGGAACAAAGTTAGGAAAAAAGTTATATGTATAACCTTAATGTTAAAATAAAAATTTTCGAATTCATTTTGAAGGTTAACTTATCGAATTGCTGTCAAATTTTACAATTTTACAGACTATTGTATCAAAATCCCTTTATTTTCTATTTTAATATTATTCGACAACATTTTAAATAATGATTTTCAAATTGAATGCAACAGTTTTTATACAACATTCAAAGTTTCTATTTGCGAGAACAAAAACTTAAACTAAAAAGCAATAAAATGTATTTGTATATAATATTTTTAGAAACTTTTCTACGTGATTAATTTATAAGACTTTCAGCAGGCACGATTCTAAATTTAATCATGAAAAACTTTCCTAAAATTAAAGTAGATTTTCCGTTTGTTAAAATTGATGTTCTTATTTTTGATTCTTTTATTTAATTGGAAAAATCTTTTATTATATGTTAAAATTCTTAAAGTTCTTCGTATTGATATAATTTTTATTTATTATTTGCTAATTGTTGGTTTCACAATTTAATTGATGTTTTTATTCTTAATAAAATGTAATTTACTATAAAAAAATTAAAGAAAAGTTATCTTAATCTTATTATAAAAATTAAATCAATTAAAAAATAATAATAATAATGTTTGCTTGAACTTATGGTCGTAGAGGAAAAAGCAGTAGAAGAAGGAGGCAATAGAATACTTTGAAAAATACAGAAAATATTTTAATAGTATTACCGTATTTATAATTCAAATTCTTCTTCTCTATGGCACTACAGCCCGCTGGCGGTAGTCCATTCGTCCCTATCTTCTGCTGCAGTTTTCCAGTTCTCCTCTAGTAACATGGTCTTGGCATCTCTTTCCACTGCGTCCTTCCATCTACTCCTCGGTTTTCCAACTGGTCGCTTGCCTTCCACTTTGCCGTTGAAAATCCTTTTCGGAATGCGGTTATCTGCCATTCTCTGTCATGTCCTGCCCATCTTAATCTTTGTAGCCTTATGAACCCTACTACGTCTGGTTCGTCGTATATTTTGTACAGTTCGTCATTAAACCTGATTCGCCACTGATTTCCTATGTTTATTGGTCCAATAATTCGTCGAAGAATCTTTCTTTCGAATCTTTGGAGTATGTCTGCCGTGCTCTGTGTAATGGTCCACGTCTCACATCCGTAACAAAGAGTCGGTCGGATTATTGCTTTGTAAAGACCCAGTTTTCTTTGTCGCGGTATATCCCTTGATCTGAATACCTTGTTTAGTGAGAATTATGTTTTATTTGCTGCTGCTATTCTTTTTAGAACTCCGCTTTTCTCATCATTCTGGCTGGTAATTGTTGCTCCTAGATAACAGAAGCTTTCCACTACTTCGATTGTGTCCCCTCCAATCGTGATGTTTTGTGGGCTGTGGTGTTGTTTATTTCGGGACTGACTTAAAATTTTAGTTTTCTCCGTGTTGATGTTTAATCCGATCTCTTTACCTTTATTTTTCGTTTCTAAGTATGTTTCTTCTCGGGCTTTTTGTGATCTGTTTAGAGCATTGATGTCATCTGCATACCCCAGTAGTTGCTTGGATTTATTCATAAGCGTGCCGTTGTTGCACACTGTCGTCTGCCGCACTACATATTCCAACACTAAATTAAATAAGATTGGTGCTATATATCGCCTTGCTTCAAACCTTGCTTTATGGTGAGTGGGCTTGATAGGCTGCCTTGTATTTTAACTTGTGCCGTTGTGGCTAACATTGTCGCTCTTATGAGCCTGATTAGTTTGGATGGTATTCCGAAGTTGCTGAGTATGGTGTACAGCTTGATTCGACTAATATTGTCATAGGCTTGGCGAAAATCTATGAATATTTGATGTGTATGTATATTGTGTTCCCAGCATTTTTCCATGATTTGTCTTTTAGCGAAGATTTGATCGGTGGTGGATCTACCCTTACGGAAGCCAGCCTGGTACTCTCCTAAGATACTTTCGTCTATTGGTTCTAATCTTTCTTTTAATATCGAGGTAAAAATCTTGTACGACGTGCATACATAAACAAAATATATCTAGACTTGCATTGAAAGAAAAAAAAATCAGCACAAAATTGAAAACATATGAGTGGGCTTTTTTGAACGTAATTTTTTTTTTGTAGTAAGCTTTTGTATAGGTTTAAATATAAATATTTTTATTCACAAAATACATAAAATGCTGAAACTGAAAATCTACCAGACAAGACAAGACTAAAAATTATTTCGCGGCAGAAATTCAATAAATTGATATTATTTTCTGGTTTGTGAATAATCTAATTTATTTTAATTTCAATTTTTTTGTTACAAGTATAATATGTGTGTATATATGAAATTACTTTGGTTTTTTTGTTTGTTTAATAAAAATGTAACATGAATACCTAATTTGGTTTTAGAATTTTCTTAGCATTTTATTTTTTATTTATACTATCCTCGTGATTGTACTTTACTATGTACATGCTTTCTGAAATTTTATTATGTTTTTTTCTTTCTTGCAAATAAATTTATTTTTAATTTAATTCAAATAAAAATTAATAATAATAATATTTAGGTATTTGAAGTTTTTATTTATTGCTGCACGGATACTCTTATACTCATTCCCTAAATTTTACAAAAAATAACAACAAATTTGAACAAAATTAATGTCAGAAAACATATGAGTGGGTTTTTTTGATTTCAAAATCTGGTGAAAAAATAATCTTTAAATCCCATATGAAAAAAAGAGAAAAAAGATGATATTGCCAGTCTATATCTATTTCGTCTATGCGTGCATAGCAAAGATATTCCACGGTAATTTTTGCACTCCAATTTATCGGATTTTTATAGATGGGGCATATTACACTCTGTTATCCACACTTTTTCAATCATTTGATGTAATTGTCGGTAGAGGCGGTCTCCTCCGTGCCTTAGTAACTCCGATGGTATATTGTCTGGGCCCGGTGCCTTGAGGTTATGTTGTTGATTCAGGGCATTCTTTAACTCTTCCAACGATGGAGTGTGTATTACTATACTTTTATCTATGTTGCCGCATCGTGCCATGTTTCCATATTGTTTTTCTGAATCACCCCTGTCATCTTCTTCTGCACTTGCGTCACCATTGAGGAGATCTTCAAAGTATTCTTTTCATCTGTTCCTAATCATTTCTTCATTGGTGAGAAGTTACCCTTGTTTGTTTCTGCAGAGATCTGATCTAGGTTTATATTCAGTCTTAATTGAGTTGATATCTTTGTACGCTGCTTTTGAGTTAGCTGATTTCATGAATTCTTGTTCTATCTTTTTTATTTTGTTGTTCTCTATCTTTCTTTTCTTTCTTCTGCATATTCTGTCTGCTTCTCTTCGTAATATACTAAACTTCTCCTGTTTTGCTCTAGTGGGTCTTTGTGCATTTAGTCTATGGGCTCTGTTTCTCTTTTCGATGGCTTCTTTGCACTCGTTGTCGAACCAATCTCTCTTCGTTTTTCTTGGCTGAGGTTCGAGAATTGTTTCCGCAGTTCTCTTGATTGCGTTTTTGAGTTTTTCCCACATCCCATTCACGTCTTCGACTATTTCTCCCTCAATCAAATTATTTTCCAATTCATCTTTATATCGTCGGGCCAGTCCCTTATCTTCAAGTTGTTCCACATTGAACTTTGCCTCTCTCCTTTCAGTCGTTTTACTCTTGGCTATTATTCTGCACCTATATTTAACTCTAACCAAGTAGTGATCTGAACCGCAGCATGCGCCTCTTAAGGTTCGCTTTTCGATTAATGCATGGTCAATCTGATTGAATTTTCTCCCATCTGGCGCTGCCCATGTGTGCTTGTGTATGCTCTTGTGGGGGAAGAAAGTTGATGTTATTCGCATATCCTTTGAAGTTGCGTAATCGATGAGTCTGTGGCCGTTGTCATTGGAGATGTCATGCAGGCTATGTTTACCTATTACGTTTGAATATTCTTTCTCTTTCCCAATCTTCGCCTTCATGTCCCCTATTATCATTTTGATGTCATTAGTAGGGATGGCTTCATAGGTTCTTTCCAAGGTGTTATAAAATTCTTCTTTGATGTGCTCTTCCTTTTCTTCGGTTGGTGCGTGTGCGTTTATCATGGTGAGCTTGTGTAGTCTTGTTTTTAGGCGTATTGAGCATATTCTCTCATTAACTGGTTTGTAGTCTATGATGTTTGCCTTCATTTCATTGTCTACCACGAACGCTACTCCAAATTCTCTCTTACCACGTTCTTTGCCAGTATGAAATATTGTCTGCGTTTTCATTTCTGAGCAGCCTGCTCTAGCCATTTTGTTTCTTGTATTGCTGTTATCATCATTCTGTACTTGCGTTTTAAGTGCTCCTTGTTTGTTCAGGGTTGTCACATTCCACGTTCCTATCTCGAAGTCCATTTTTCGTTGCTTAAGTCGTTGCCGGTTAATCTTTCCGTTCCGAGGCGTCGATTTCGGTTTCGTGACTTTGTGTTTTCTCATTTGCAATGAGCGGTTTGGGTTGTCAAACCAAAGCCACCCCCCTTTAGGAGGACCAAATCCCTTCCTCGTTAGCCGTGACCCGCCTACTCCACTGGGGTTGGTTACCCAATCTTTTCGAACGGGTTGCTCACGTTACCGCTAGTCACCACGTGGAGGTGAGGATAGGAATTGAGTTAGATGGATCCGGATGACTGCAGACGTCCTTCACCATCTAATCCCTTTGACCATTCAAATAAAAGGTACATAATTACTGTGTAACTGTATGAATATAATTGTATTTAACTTCTTCTTAAATCAATTAGAAAATAGAAAATATTTAGAACAAAAAAAGTAATAAATAAAAAAAAACAGAAAGAATAATATTGTGCCAAAGTTTAGTTAAGTTTAAGTTTATTGAGTCTTTTAAATTTCAATATTTACAAAAATGACTTAAAAATTAAATTAAATATTCACATTTATTCTTACTACTAGGCTGTAAAGCAGGGCTGTGGAGTCGGTCTACAAAATTACCGACTCCAACTCCGACTCCGACTCTTCATTTTTTTCTTTGGCGACTCCGACTCCGACTCCGACTCCGACTCCGACTCCTACTTTGACTACTTTGACTCTCTGTCTGATACCAATATACTATACTTTCTGTACCCGCACCAGCAATTATAAAAAATAGTATTTCCCGAAATTGCTATAAATTTTAATATGAACATAAAATGGTATTTCCCGTAATTTTTCCAGTAAGCCAAAAATCGTGATAATATATTTTTATTGGATTTCTGTGCCAGACATTTAGTTGTTGCTTTGTTAAATTTAATTATAAAAATATAATTATAAAAAAGTTTTATTTAAATTAATAAGTTTTGGTCGAGAATACTAAACTTAATAGTTTTGGAGTCGGAGTCGAAGTCGGCTTTATTTTGTCGACTCCGACTCCGACTCTTAACAAGCAAAAATTACTACCGACTCCGACTCCGACTCCACGACTCCGACTCCGACTCCGCAGCCCTGCTGTAAAGTATTACCTAATATTACTATAGTATGCATTTTAATGCGCATGTCTTCGGTAAGTTTTATTTACATTCGCAAATTTAGCTCGGTAAATGGTCCATTACATGCATCAATACACATGCAATTAAAGAGGAATGTAAATTGTATTTACATTTTCCTGTGATGTAAATTGTATTTACATTGCTCTATATTGTATTTACATTCTTCATTTTGAACTGCGTAATACTATAAACAAAAATAATATCACTCACACTCACAATATTTCAATACAGACAAATACCAAAAAAAAAAAAAAATTGCAAATGTATACCTCTCACATGCATCATATCAATGTCAAACAAAGCTTAGTTTATAATGCTAAAATCTATATTTTCCCTCTGAGCAAACAAAAAAAAAAAAAAAGAACCAATAAAAAAATACGCGGCTATTTTTTTTTTTTTCTAAAAAGCGGCCAGTCGATCAGTCGATGAATTTTCTTAGCATGTGTTTCAATCTACTATTTTTAAAGGATCTTCGAACCTCTACTACTAAATTTTTAAACGAGTGTGGTTAGATTTTAGTACAAAAATTTAAACCACACTTCAAAAATTGTACTTATTTTTATTCAAAAAAACAAAATGAATAAAAATAGAACAATGGTAACCCTGAAAATATCTTTGTTGTCATTATAAAGTTTGCTGTGATTGTCAAATGTCAAGTAAGAATTTTTTTTTTCTTTTATCAACAAACGAGGAAAATGGCAGCAACAAGGAGATTATTTATTGTAAATATAAATTATAATTATATAATTATTATTTGATTTTATTTTTAATTATAAAAAAAATAATTATAAAATTATTATTATTTTTTTTAATAATTAAAAATAAAATTAAATAAAATTTAAGAAGACCATTAGTTCCTAAAATAATAAAAAAAAAATTAGTAATTTTTCTAAAAAAAAATTATTCGATTTTTTTTTTTTGCAAAAAAGAAAATGAATAATTTTTTTTTGGAAAAATTACTAATTTTTTTTTTAATATTTTAGGAATCTTCCGGTTTGAAATCATTTCGATAAATAAATAAACTTCCTTATTAAATTTTATTTCCTTGCTTCATTTTGAACTTTTTTGTTTATTTTTTTCATTATAAATGTATTGTTTTCAACTCCCTCTCACATGCACATTAAAGCAGTATACAATACATGTTAATCAAATTTGTTATACAGCTCGTTTTGTATACACACAAACATATAGACACTCGTCAATATTATATCACTCGACCTTCGGTCTCGTGATATAAACATGACTCGTGTCTATGTGTTTGTGTGTATACAAAACTCGCAAGAATAACAAATTTTCTTAACATGTATTGTAATCTACTATTGTTATCTTACTTAGAGCTAATTCATAATTAAAAAATTATTTTAATAATTATTCCATTTTCGTTTTTAGTTTTTGCGCTAGAAATCAAAAGAACTTGTTATGCTTTAAGCTGACTAGATTTTGTTATTCTAATACCTAAAATTTTATTATTGTGCCAAATGGTTTTTTGAAGTTTATACTTCTTTAGGCGCGTTGTATGATTTGATTGAGTTATTCTGTAGAGGGTAAAAATTTATTTTCGGAGACTCATTCGAATTCGAAACGACATAGTTTTTTGACGTTTCAAGAAAAAGTCCACTCAATAATAATTTTTGTCATTTATAAAAACAAAATAATTTGGCGCGAAAAATTTAAATTCAAATTATTTTTGAAAAATTTTTCGTTTACAAATTATGTATTTAAAATTAAAATTTTTTTTTCATAATAGGTAGCTCTGAAGAAATAACGATTAACTGACAAAAACATGCAAAAAACATTTTTGTTCAAAATAGGTAGCACTGGTGAAATAAAGATTATTTGACCAAACATTTTGGGTAGGGAGCTACGGTAAGGGTCTTCCCGGCACAAAATATGCAAAAAAAAATATGTTTCAAAATAGGTATAGCTTCGGTGAAATAAAGATTACCTGACCAAAAATTTTGGGCAAGGAGCTGCGGTTAGGGTCTTCCCGGCTCAAAATACACAAAAAAAAAATTTCAAAATAGGTAGCTCCGGTGAAATAAATATTATCTGACAAAAAATTTTGAGTTGGAAGCTACGGTTAGGGTCGTCCCGGCTCAAAATTAACAAAAAAAAATTTTTTTTAAAATAGGTAGCTTTGGTGAAATAAAGATTACCTGACCAAAAATTTTGGTTAGGGAGCTGCGGTTAGGGTTTTCCCGGCTGAAAAAAAAATTGGATAAAGTCATCCATCACAGAATTTAAACAGTGTTTCAAACACAAGATACTGTGAACGAATCCAATATTTTGATACTTATTGTATGACAAAAGGGTCACACTTAGAATTGAAACTGTTCGAGTAATTATATATCTCTTTTTTTTAAATAATTTAATTAATCGTTAAACATGATTTTTGAAAAGGAAATTTCATTTGATTTAAAAACGCCTTTAATGATTTCAACATGCTATATACGTTATTCATGTATGAAAGAAAAAATTTAAATTTTTTTATTTTATACTTTTAAAGATAAGAATTATTTGTAAAAATATTTTTACAATTAGGTAAATGGAAATATGGCGTGGCAATAAAATGAACCCAAAGTCAGAAATGAAATAATTAAATAAAATGAAAATGTTTTTTTAATTAAATTCTTAAATTTACATTAAAATTTTTATTTTTTTTTGCTAAAATAATTATATCGCAATTTTTGCACCAGGTTTCACCATTTCTTTGTTAGCATCAAAGTATAAAAACAGCGGTAGAAATATTTTTAATATTATAATTGAAAATAAAATTGTATTAAATTAAAACAAGATATAAATTCAATAATTAATTTTTTTTTAATTTTTGAAATTTACATAAATATAACAATGAAAACTTTATATTTCACGATTTCCCTCACTAGTTCCAGCGATTTAATTAATAAAAAAAAAAAATTAAAGAACTTAATTTCTTAATTATCCTTGCGAAAAACGAAATTTAATCATATTCGACCAAACGGCTTTTTGTTAAAATATTTAAAACATTAGAAACAAAAATTTCGATATTTAAGTATTGTAAGGGAAAACATGCATTAAAACACTGGTCAAATCATAAAAAAAAAAACACTTTACACTGACAAAACTAACAGTATTTGACACTTATATATGCTGTATATGCTGCACAGTGGAAAAAAATGGTGACCCACAACCCAGCCAATCGCTGACCCACAACCTAATTATGAAAAAAAATTTTCACTCGTATATCATCTTAATGCCATTCCAATTCGAAAAAATAAGATTTTAACTAAACGTTAATGCATTCAACTCACCGTTTACAATTCATTCACTCAACAAAATGGTACTTTGAAAAAATCTTAAAATCACTTTTTTTATCGATTTTCACAAATGGTGTATGTAGCTTGTAGAAGCAATACGTTTATTCACTTGGGTGTTCGCTTAAAAACTACCTTGTGTCAAAACCAAAATTTGTCAGTAGTTAGATCCGCCATTTTTACTTTGCATGACAGAAAAAATTAGCTGACCCACAACACAGCCCGACCCACAACCCAGCCCTATCCTCTATAAAAGTCGATAAGTGTATGTTTTATTTGCGAACTATTTTCATTATTATTTAAAAATAATATTTTTTAAATTAAAAAAAAAAGAACTTTATTACCACTTAATATAAAAGTACTTACAAGATATTCAAATGCAGTAGGCACATTGTAGACAGCATTGTTAATGTAAAAAAAAAGAAAGAAATATAATTTTATTAAATATATTTTACTTTGTTTAATTTTAATAATAAATTAAAATAAAAATATGTACACAAAGTCGATTGAATGCTTTTGTTGTATTATTTTAGAAACTTTATACATACTTGGTAAATGGTAATTAAAAAGGATGTTGACCTGATTAAAAACAAAAAAATATGACCACACCATATACCACATACAAAATAAAATGCAATACTTGATTAAATAAAAGGAAAACAAATAAAAAGAAGTATTTATTTTTTTTAAATCAAATTATACAAAATATTTACAAATTTTGCCCTTCGTTGTGAGTTTAATTTGAAAAAGAAACATAACAAGAAAGTCCTGTTCGTAATAAATATTTTAATGTGCATGTGTTCGGTAAGCTTTATTTACAGTCGTAAATTTAGGTCAGTAAATGGTCTATTACATGCATAAATACACATGCAATTATTCACTTAAGTAAATTTTATTTACATTTCCCTATTGAGTAAATTGTATTTACTTACTATACGTAATACTATAAACAAAAATAATATCACTCACACCATCACCAACACTAAGATAATCAGCCGTGTAGTTGAAATGTAAACAAAACTTTTCGTAAGGATAATAAATAAAAAATTCCCACTAGTTTTAAAATTTTTGTTCGCTGTGTTGTACGGGAGTGATTTTTATTTCTTTTTTTTGTTTAGTTTTAATTATTTTTTTTACATTTAAATTGAATAATAATAAAGATAAATTAATAAAAAAACAATTTTTTATTAGTTTAGAAAAAAAAAAATTAATTTTTAATGTCTAAAATATAATAAAAATCTTTTCAAGGAAAAATTTTTCCTAACCTAACTACAGTACAAGCTACGGGTAGATTTTTACTAGTTATTTTGTTTTTACAAAAATGAAATGAAAATATTTGATTTTAATGTACCTATTCTCATAAAAATCAATTAAAAATAATTTTTAAAAAATTATTAAAATATTGAACTAAAAAAAATTATCAAAAAAATAATGATTGTGATAAGATCAAAACATTTTTTTAAGTGGATTTTTGAGTACGCAATTTTTTTAATGAAAATATATTCATAAAATGAAATATGGTTTAATATTATTTTGAAGAAATAAAAATAAAATTTCAAATACAAAAATAAAAAACTTTTTTTGTACAGGAAGAAGGTAGGAACATACCTAAACAAGTAGGTGGGTACCTACCCAATTAGAAAAACAGCCACGTAAGTGCAGTTGACGTGCACAAGTTCGATTTGTCCAAAACTTGGTGTGAGAGTAGGGGAGGTCCTCAAATCCATATATTCCGGAAGGTTTCTACTAATAAGCTCTCGCTTCAGGGATATGCACCCCAAAAGTTTTAATACCTACTTGTTTTGTAGTAGCCAAAGGGTTTTTTTTTTCGTAATATGAGTTTTTTAAAATAAATAGTTGTCATTTATAATGGAAGACGGCAGGGCAGCTGTCTCCTATAATGTCCTTAATTTTTTTTTCGTGATTCGTATAAGTTAATTTGACTTGGAAATTTATGTAATTATATTTTTTAGTAAAAGACAATTTCTTCCAATTTTATTATAATTTTTTTATTGGGAACTATGTTCCGTACTTAATGAGCTGAATTTATAAACTGAACTTAATTACTTATTTTAAAACTACTTTACTTATAAAATTATAGTTGACAAAATGCTTACGATGCAAAAACAAAAGATATAAAAGATAACACAAAATAGTTTGTGGGAATTCAACAGATTCACATTGAATATTTTGTGGGAACGAAAAATGATATAATTTTATAAAATATAATAATATGCTGAGGCATGTTAACTCCTCCCTTCTTAAGTTCGAGGCGTCCCGGCTTCGATATGTTCTATGATTTCCTTAACCCTACTTGGAGTGTCGAGTGTTATACTCTTTGTCTTCTTGGATTTAATCAATCTAAAATCTTGAATACAGCAAAAGCTTAGTATAACTAATACAACGACTGAAAGTATTATCCACCAATATGTTGAAAATGTAGAAATATCTTCTTGTATTGCTAAAATTTGGTTGGTATTGTCTATATGGATTCTATGCAAATACGGAAGTGATAAATTCTCTTGATGTTGGAGATAATTTATTGACACCATTTTTGGAGGATGAGGCTCCATATATATGGATTTTTTGTTAACGGTGTATGTTGTGTCGTTAATTTTTACAGTGTTGGAAAAGGTAATCGAAAATGTTCCATTTACTGTCACCTCGTTGGAATCGAAAATTTTTGTCGCGAACACTTCATTAAAAATAATCGTGCCTTCATTTACTTCTTGAACTGGTGGAAGATGGTCTGCTGTTTCTGTTGCACACGTAGCTGTATTATTGTTCAACAATTGTGTTAAGCATTTCGGACTTGTAGACTGACAAAATTGGATTGATGCATCCGGTAGCTTCATACAATTATTTAATGGTTGCACATTGCTTGAACAGTCTGCTGCCTGCTTAGTTTCGAGCTTAACCATTTTTTTGCTGTGGCTTACGCGATAAATGTTGATTAAATTACATATATTTTGAATATTTGGAATTTTTAAAACGTAATGAATTACGTTAGAATTTTGTAAAATTTTAACTTTTGATGCCGAAAGAAGGTTACTGATACTAATAGGCAAATCTCCTGAGTCAATTAAATGTTTTATTTCCAGATCGTCTAAAATTAAAGGATTAATTATATTGCTTTTGGCGAGAATTATTGATAACACAATATTGTCTAAATTTTTTATAATGTGGTTATTTCTATTTATTAAATATTGTAGAAGTAGTTCATTGCTGTCTGGCTTAACTTTGTTTCTACTAATTGATTCTCGTAAAGCGTTAATGAGATCAGTAATATCATTAATTTTTTTTTCAATTGCTATTTTCTATTAGAACATTCTCTTTCGTTAGAAGTAGCTCAAAATCATCATGATCTGGGGTACCCGCCACAAATTTAAGTGCACTACCTAAAAAATCGATTGATCTCGTCATTCTTTTTGGAATTTCCAACATTCTTAATAAATGAAAAATTTCGTCCTCTTGTTGGTCTAGTATATTATGTTGCCAGGGCGATTTTTGTGACCGAGCCAAGATGTCTTTGCTTTCTTTTGCTATGAATTGGTATTCCGAAATATTCGTGGTATGTAGAATGTATCTGTACTCATTATAAATTCCTACTTTACCGTGGGCAAGTGATATGAATTGGGCGGATGAGAAATCAAGGATTTTTCCACTCGACATTTGCACAATTATAAGAAACTATCTAAAAAAAAATATACGTAAGTAAATTTATTTCATTTTAAGAAGAGAGAAAGAAAAAAAACTAAATGTAGAAGTAAATGAATTACCTATAATTAAATACATCTAAAACAATATAAAAACTGAAAAATTAATTGACAAATAAAATTTTTTAATAATTAAATCTTTAGTATTTGGAAGAAAAAATGATTATCTTAAATTAGACTTGTGAATCTTTTTGTCGTCTATCAAAACAGTGGTTCCCAAGTCTTTCTCGACGACTTTTTCCCCGTAAAGCTTTGAAAATTTGTTCCCAAGACGTTTGTTTCTACGTAAAAATACTTTATCCCCTGGATTATAAGTTTTAGTCATAGCATCTTTATTGTTATGTTCGAGGGATTTATCCTGAGATCGTAATAGTTTTTTACGAATTTCTTCTAAAAACTGGGGGGAATAATTATGGAAAATGTTTGCAGGTTTTTCGTCCGTTACCGAGTGTATAGTATTATTATACTTGTGTGTAGCTAATAAAATTAAATCTACATTTTCTTCAATTTGTTGCTGTGCTTTTATACATCGAGCAATTTCTAATAATGTTGAATGAAATTTCTCGACCTGACCGTTACTTTCACTGTGTAAAGTAGGTATGAAATATTGTTCGATGGAAAAGAAATCTCTTAACAAAGCTTTCATAGTGTTGGAGTTAAAAGCACCTTCATTGTCCGATACAATGGTCTTTGTGTTTTGAAATATAACCAAAATTTGAAATATGGCAGTCTTTACATCGATCATAGATCGGGACGAAATGGGTATGACTATTGCAAATTTTGAAAACTTGTCTGGCAGTTAAAAAATTTTGTTTAGCTGTTATAAAGATATCAATATGAAGAATTTCTCCAGGAAAATTGGGTATAGGAGTCTTTCCTATTTCAGGTCTGGGTGGTTTTCTCTGATACTTATTTTCCAAGCATATTTTACAATTTGTTAACACCGACCTAAGTAGTTCTTTCATATTTGGAAAAAAATATTCGCTACTGATTTGCTTATAATTTTCCTTTAATGATCTATGGGCGCGGTTATGTTCCGTTATAACTGTCTCGACTTGATCATCTTTATTTGTAAGGTCAATTACTAGTTTCTCAGTGTGAATAAATTTTACCGAAGGGAAACTATCAAATAAACATTTTTTTATCTTCGCAATAATGTCGAGAGTGCAGCAAATAGCGTTTGTAACATCAGGACTTACGGTTTCTTTTAAATATTTAAATAATGTTTCCGTTTTATTAAAATCAATGGTATGCCGAATAAATTTTTGGAAAAATATTTTAGTAGATTTATTATTGTGATTTGAATGTAAAATAACTATTTGGTTTTTGAATTGATTTACCGGATAGTGGACTGTTTTAATTGTGGTAGAGCTCGAAAGCTCACTGTGAGCAGTACCCGCTTCCGTTCCTGAAACTACGTTGACAAATTGTCTTGAGAGGGCATCTGCCACTTTATTCTCTTTCCCTGGCTTATAATGAAATATGGGGGAGTATTCCTCTATAAAGGCACGCTACCTCTTCATTTTAGCGTTCGGATTTTTATTTGAAAGCGAGAATGTTAATGGTTGATGATCAGTAAAAATGTGAAGATTATTGACCCCGTCAATAGATAGTAGCGAAGATTTTGTAAAGCCCACACGATTGCTAACAATTCGCGCTCATTAGTAGCATAACTTTCCTCAACTGTGGATAATGTTCGTGAAATCATGGTAATTGGTTTTCCCTCTTGAGATAAATGGCTCCCAAAGCTTTGGATGACGCATCTGTCGTAAGTTCAAATTTTTTATTATAATCTGGGTGTAGGAGAAGAACGTCATCATCAATTTTTTTAATTTTTTCGAACGCTGCGCAGGCCTCATCATAAAGCTTAATTTTCATATTTTTAGATGCTTTACTTTCTACATGGCCATTTTCACCTCGCAAAAGATTAGTTAGTGGTTTCGCTATGGATGCGTAATCTTTTATGAATCTCCATTAGTATCCTGAAAGACCTAGAAATGATCGCAAAGCTCTTAATGTTTCTGGTTTTTTGTAGTTAAGTATATCTTGAACTTTTTTCGGAGAAGTTTTTATTCCGTTAATCGACACTACAAAACCTAAAAATTCTACCTCGGACCTAAAAAATTTAGACTTTTCTTGTGAAACCCGCATACCTGCTTGATGTAGTTTTTGCAGAATTGTTCCAATATGCGAAAGATGGGTTTTCTCAGCGGGAGAGTAAATTATGGTATCGTCCATGTACACCTGACAAAATTTTCCTATGTATTCGCGTAAAACTTCATCGATGGCACGCTGGAAGATGATTGGACCATTTTTCAGCCCGAAAGGTAATCTACAAAACTCATACTTTCAATTGTTTACGCTAAATGCGGTTTTTTTTCTGTCTTTCTCCAGAAAGGAAATTTGATGGAATCCCGACTTTAAGTCCAAAGTAGTAAAAAATCTTGATTTACCTAAATTTGCCAGAATGACTGAGGTATCAGGGATTGGATATCGGTCTGGCGTTGTTTTTTCGTTTATCTTTCTAAAATCAATGACCATTCTATATTTCTGGTTCCCATTTTCGTCCAAGCCTTTTTTGTCCACGACATGTACCGGCGAATTGTAAGGAGAGGTTGATTTTCTAATTATTCCGTCTTCTAAAAGAGATTTAATTTCCTTGTTAATAAATTGTGATACTGAAACGGGATAAGGATAACTCCTAGTGTAAATGGGCTCATCTGTAATGGTGGGTATGGTTGCAATAATGTTTGTATTGAAAGGTAGTTTACTGTTAGGCTCTGCAAACGCTGTTATGTTTTTTTTTTAATAATTCATCAAATTCCGATTTTACGTTGTTTGGAATGGAATCTCGGTCTAATGAAATATTATTTGCTTCTAAACAAGAAATGTGCTTAAGCGAAATTTGCCCGTGTTTATATCGTAGACTATTAGTTTGCATATCTAAACTCGCGTTTATTTCCCTCAAAAAATCATAACCCACAATTCCGTCAAAAGTATGAAGTTCAGGAAGTAAAAAAAATGTACCTACATTTTCTAGAATTTTCATTTTACATTTATACTCAATTTTGAAATTATTTTTAACTGATCGTACGTAAAAAAATTTTCGACCGGTCGGACTCCCTTAACACAGTCGAAAGACTTAATGTAATTTTTAGAAGATCCTGTATCAACAAGAATTCTTAATTCTTTACCATTTGATAGAACTTTTGTTATATAAGGTAGTAATGACTTCGATTCTAAAAAATTTATTTCGTCTTCCGTAATTTGAAATTCTTCGTCGTCACTTACACTTGAAACACAGGATTGAGCAACTTCGTCGTCATCACTGACGTCATTGAATATCGGAATGTAATTCACTCCCTGAGTTTTTTGAAAAGGTGTTTTAAAAGAATCTGAAATTTGTCGTGGATGTTTATGCTGATTATCAAAATCGAAATTTCGGATTTGTTTGCTTGGGTTATGTGTGTTGTTTTTTTGGGTGCTTGAATTACGCCTAAATTGAGATGTTCCTCTATCGACTTCCATAGGCATGGGTTCACTAGCTTTTTCGCGGATCACTTTATTTTGCTGGTGGTTTAGATACATTTCCCGCAGCAAAAGTACGAGCGAATTCGTTTCTTTTGTGATTCATCTCGAGCTCTTGCGCTATAGCTAGAGCTGTAGGAAGGTCTGATGGTCTTGACGAGAATAGTATGTCGCAAATTGGTCGACGAAGGCCCGAGATAAAAATTCTAAGGGCATTTTCTCTTGCTTTCAGATTTAGAATCGTAGCTAATTCGTCGTTATGACTGTAAGTCATGATTTGCTTATTAATTATCATGGTCAACTTTTTGTCTACAATATCGTAATATTCAGTTATTGTTGAATTTCCCTGACGGAGGATTCTAAGCTCGTTTTCAAGGACATGTAGCGGTCTTTTGTCAGAATACGTCTGATCAAGTCGAATTATCATAGCTTTAAAATTTAAGACTGTATTAAATGCGGAAAGTGTTGCATTAGCATATCCGGTTATCTTATTTCTTAATATACCCATGGCAACATAATATTTTTCGGAGCCTTCTTTATAATACCTAATAGCAAAATTTGCTGCCGAACGCCATGCGGGATAGGTGGAGGGATCGCCACTAAATTCCGGAAGAGATTTTATTAATTCTAGACTTGTGTTATCATTTTCTACGCCGGGTTGAATGGAAACCGATTCGTATGTTTCGACCGAGGGCGTCACTTGTAATTTGTTAACTGCACTAGTTAAATTTTCTATCCGTTCAAAGACGCCTTCCTGAGCTTTTTGGATAATGGTCCCCGCTAGGTTTTCCATATCCGTTTTAATTTCAACCGCGAGTTCATTTTTGGTCCTTGTGACTATAGTTGCGACTAACTGATATATTTGCGCATTCTCCATATCGAATAAAAACAGCAGGTTGAACTACTTCTAAAATTAAAAATTTTCGGTTACAATTATATATGTTAAAAAAAATCTTGAAGAAGAAACTTTCTTTTGATAAAGACAATGTTTCTTTTAGTTTCCAAATAAAATAGAAATGAAGTAAAAATTATGTCAATAACAAGCAATTTTGTACAAATTTTTAGGGAAAGGAAAAAAAAAATGGGGAAGAAAATTTCTTCTTTGATTTTTTTTCTTTTTTTTCTCTTTTTTTTTAACTTCTGTATATTCTTCAAGCAGATTAAATTATATATTTTTTGTATTGTTTTGTCTTATCTATAATAATTATGAATTGATTGAAAATTCATGAATTTTTAATAATTTGTCGAAAATTTGTATCAACATATAAGTTTTTTTATTTTTTTTTATTTTTAATTTTCAATAACAATTATTGAATATATTTTTTTTAAATTCCGTAATTTTTTTATAAATTAGGAAATGTTTTTACTTTCCTTTTTATTTTTCTAATTTCTTTCTAAAATTTTTATCAAAAATATTTTTTTTTTTTATAATGGTTTATTTTTATGAATTAAAAAAAAATTTGTTTTCAAAATTTTTCATCAAAAAATAAAATGTTTTCTTATAATTTAGTTTTTTTTTTTTTTTTAATTTTCAGATTTTCTTAATACAATAATAATTTTTTTATAAATTCAGGAATATTTTTATTTCCTCTTTTTTCAAAATTCCTCACCAAAAGAATTTTTTTAACTATAAAAATTTTTTTTTTTTTAAATTAAATTTTTTTTTTTTTTTACTTCGGAAATAATTCAATTTCCTTTTTATTTTCCAATTTTCTCAACAAAAGAATAGTTTTTTTCTCTTATTTCAATTAATTATTTTCAAAATAATGATCTTTTTTTGTTTTTTTTAAAATGTAAAAATTAAAATTTAAAATTTTTTTTTTGTTTTTTATAATATGGAAATAAAACATTTATTCGCTCTTACATTGAGATTCCAAACATTTTTTCTCCTTCGTATTATTATCGATGCCAATTAGGTTTTCTCCTTTCCTATGAGGATAATTTCCGATGTTGTTATAGTTTTTTATAATATGGAAATAAAACATTTATTCGCTCTTACATTGAGATTCCAAACATTTTTTCTCCTTCGTATTATTATCGATGCCAATTAGGTTTTCTCCTTTCCTATGAGGATAATTTCCGGTGTTGTTATAGTTGTTGATCCGATAACCAGGTGAATGGTAAATTGATCTCCAACTTAAAAATTTTCAATAGACCGTACTCCACACCTTTATCTCCTTATTATGAGGATAGCTGAGGTATTTGTTTTGTACCGGTCCTGTCACGGTCGCCAGTTAATTTGACTTGGAAATTTATGTAATTATATTTTTTAGTAAAAGACAATTTCTTCCAATTTTATTATAATTTTTTTATTGGGAACTATGTTCCGTACTTAATGAGCTGAATTTATAAACTGAACTTAATTACTTATTTTAAAACTACTTTACTTATAAAATTATAGTTGACAAAATGCTTACGATGCAAAAACAAAAGATATAAAAGATAACACAAAATAGTTTGTGGGAATTCAACAGATTCACATTGAATATTTTGTGGGAACGAAAAATGATATAATTTGATAAAATATAATAATATGCTGAGGCATGTTAACTTATATCGTTATTAGGTATTTTTAATGTACCTGACCTGACAAATATATACATATATCTGATATATGAAAGCTTTGGGGGTCATATTTCTGAAATAAGGGTTTGTTGCTGCAAAACGTCTTGGATTTGAGGATTTTGGGTACTGCATCTACTCTCCCAACAAGTTTTAGCAAAATCGGGATTCTACTCGTTAGCTGAACTTTGTCCAAAACATCTACCTAATAAGAGCTAGGTATGATAGCTAGATACTTTTTTAGTTTATATAAATTTTAAAACAAATTTGAATGTTTTTAAAATTATTTTAAAATTAAAGATAAATTAGGTATAATAAATAGGTACCTAGAGCCTAGAAATTACGTAAAAAAAAAGTTTTACTTACTTTGCTGGCAAGAAAAAAAATTATAGATTAAATTTTCTCGATTTATGGAAATTTTTATTTAAACAAATACGATTTTTTTTCTTAAAAATTAATATTAATCATATAATTAATTTCATTCAATAATTAAATTATATTTGTTTTGTTTTTAATCCCATTTTACAGATCAATCTTTAAGTTTTGTATAGGAAATCTCATAGGGTTTCATTCATTTGTAATGATTTTTATGAAATGCTGTGTATGTATTGTTTTTTTTTTAATAGGGGGCTTTTAATTTATGTTGGTATTGCTCACACTCACAATATTTCAATACAGACAAATCCCTAAAAATAAAAGAAGAAAAAATTGCAAATGTGTGCCTCTCACATGCATCATATCAATGTCAAAATAAAGTTTAGTTTATAATGCCCGATTTACACAATGGCTAAAAAAAAAGATTTCAAAACAAAACAGGGCAGAAGATACAAAAACTAATGTGTTAGAACAGTGCAAACATCGTAATCTTTTTTTGTTTTGTGTCTTTTTTTGTTATCCTTTTTTATAGGAAAAGACACAAAAAAAAAAAAAAAGATGAACTAGTTCATCTTTTTCTATAGTTTACGTCTTTTTTTTTCTGGGCGCGTAAATAAAATTTATGGCATAATTTGTATTTTATAGTTTCTGCTAATTATTATTGTGTTGTCCATTTATTTCTAACCTGGGGGTTACACTTGCTGAACAAAAAATCATGATCATGATTTTTTTGAATGTAAGTGCGAAATGTATGTGCGAATGTTGAAATTTAAAAATTATTTATTAAATAAATAAAATAACTTACTTTAAAAAACAAGATATTTTATTGAAAAAGATGAAGTTTATAAAAACTAAGAACTTAGTAAAAAGAGAGAAAATAGAAAAAACATGTCGAAAAAATTTTCTAAGAAAGAAATATTAAAATTTATAAATTTATAAAGAGAGCACGAATGCCTCTGGAACATGAAGTCCAAACTCCATAAACGTTATTTCTTTCGATTTCAAAAGTTTTAACGTGTTTTTATTTGAGATGATATAATAATCTATTTCTGGACCGATCTAAAAAATTCATTTCAAAAAATTATATATCTTATATGAAAAACTTAATATCATATTTTGATGCAATTTATCTATTTATACTTACTTTTATTAAAATATTATCGAATTGATCTGGTAATAGACGGGTGAAATTTTGAAAGTTTTGGTTTTCACCCACATCAAATCTCTAAGAAGAGTGTCCTCAACATTAAAAGTGGGCCGTTTTGCCAAAAACGGATTTACGCACATTCTCTCTCTTCTACGTTTTTGAGCCTCAAATTCAAGTTTCACATCAGATAAAACTTTAGAGAGAAGAACTTTTCTCAATAATTTTTTTTGCTGATATGATGCTTGACTTATTTTCCTTTGTTGTTCGTTAGTTAAAGAAAACATTTTTTTAATTTTTTATAAAACTTTTTTAAACTTTTTAATTATATCTTTTAACAAATTTTAAGGTGAAAATTGTAAAAAATTGTATTTTATTGGTACAGTGACAGAAAAAATCAAGATTAAAATCAAAGCCAGTATGATTTTTGACTCATAAAAATTTCACACTACATTCAAAAAAATCATAATCATGATTTTTTTTTCAGCAAGTGTAACCCGCACGTAAATTTGCTATAAAATTTGTTTATGTTTTGTGCTCCATTTTACTATAAAAGGAAAAAAATAATAAAATTTCTGTCTACTTCTTTCTCATGTTTGTGTTGTTTTTTATTTCTCGCTTTCTCGTTCTAGTTTGACTAAAAAAAATTAAAAGTTTAGCCATTGTGTAAAGCGCGCTTAATGCTAAAAATCTATATTTTTCCTGTGAGCAAAATTAAAAAAAAAAAACATCGATGTAATGCCGAAGATAAATCTTAACGTGACTGGATTGCGCGGCACGCGCCGTAAAAATGTTAAATTTTATGAAAATGTAAACTTAAGTATTCTCGACAGCAAGTTCTTGTACGGTACAACTATGTAGTTTTTATAACATGATCCCTATCACCTAGGCTTAGAACTACAAACTTTTATTATTTTAGCTAAAAACAAAAAAAAAACAAAAAAAAACCAATAAAAAAATACGCGGCTATTTTTTTTGTTTTCCTAAAGTTTGTTTTCCCAAGTAGTAAATGAACCCCAGCATATCTCCATTTACTACCAAAATGTCAGAGATCTTCGCACCAAGACGAAAAATATACGTCTTTATTCATCTGCTCTCGATCTTGATTTATATATCCTGACTGAAACATGGCTAACCTCTTCTATCTCTAATTTAAAAATTTTCGACTCAACATATTCTGTCTTTAGGAATGATCGATATGCTATGTCTCACACAGAGCCAAATAGCGGGACAGTGCCTAGGGGCGGGGGTGTTTTAGTTGCTAAATTCTTTTCACGCAACAGAAATTGCTTTCTCGAACCACGACCCATTGGAAATAGTTGGAATTAGTATAAGAGGGTTTTCTAGTAATTTATTTATAATAAATTGTTATATTCCTCCAGGTCGAAATATTGATCTATATCAGAAATTTGTAACAATTATTGAATCCTTTTCTGCAAACTTAGAACCCTCTGATGAACTCTTCATTTTTGGCGATTTTAATCTCTCCAACATTAGCTGGATTCCTCATGATGAAGATAATTTCTTAATCCCTTCTGGAGATCTTAATGAACTTGAATCGATATTCATTGATTCACTAAACTCATGCTTTCTTCAGAAAATCTCATCCATAAAAAATCAGCAGGATAAACAACTTGATCTCGTTTTTGTTTCTAACTGGGATCGAAAGTTCTTGCCCATTAGTTGATATAGACTCTTATCATCCCCCTCTAAGTTTTTCCTTATGCATTAATACTCCCTCCTGTCCTAAAAATTTGACATGCTCTATGCATTTTAATTTTAATAAAACTAACTTCAATGGACTAAACGAATTTTATAATAATATTGGCTTCTCTCTATTATTTCTTGAAAATAATATTGAACAAATATCGTTGAAATTTTATGAAATCTTAGTAGAAGGTTTTAATATTTTTACTCCTTTGGAACGAGACAAAGACTGCAATTCCAGTTCGCCTTGGTTTACCCGTGATTTAAAGACATTAAGAAACAGAAAAAACAAAGTATGGCGCAAGTACCTTAAATCGAAAACTGACAGTGACTACAGTAACTTCATAATTTTATTTAATAACTTTAAAGAACTTTTAAATCAGTCACATGATCGTTATATTTCAGACATGTCTGTAAAATTGAAATCCAATCCTAAATCCTTCTGGAAATTTGTGAATTCAAGAAGAAAATCAGACCAATACCCTTCATTTATGAAATTCTTTAATTCTTCGAGTGGTGATTCTGGTACAATATGTGAGTTTTTTCGAACTTTCTTCTCTAAATAGTATCCGGACACCGCATTTAATGCTTTAGATTCTAATTTCACCCATTTGAATAACTGTCCCAAAACAACCTTCTCCAATCTTTATTTTGACTACGACCTGGTAAAAAAATACCTGAACCGTCTCGGAAATAATGCGACTCCAGGCCCAGATGGTGTCCCAGAAACTATCTTCCGACGTTCTTGCTCTCCCATTATCCTGCCTCTTCAACCCTTCCTTGTCCTTAGGTATTTTCCATCCCTCTGGAAAAAGGTATATATCAGACCCATCCATAAAGCCAATGCTAGAAATGATGTCTCTCTTAGTACAAGGTTTTACTATTTTTACTCCTTTGGAACGAGACAAAGACTGCCCTATCGCAAAGCTTTCCTCAATCCCAAAACTGTTTGAACTCATAATCTTTGACGAAATTTATCCTCATTGCACAAAATTTCTTGTTGATAACCAACACGGTTTTATGAAGCATAAATCGACCACAACAAACTTAGTTGAATGTACTTCCAAATTTCTAGCTAACATGGAGGAAGGTTTTGAAACAGACGTCGTCTATACTGACTTAAGTAAAGCTTTTGACATCTTACCACATAGCGTCATTCTTCTTAAAATGAAAGCTTACGGCTTCCCTGAATATTTTCTAAACTGAATACAGTCTTACCTGTCGGGGAGAAGTTACAATGTCACTTTCAGAGGCGTTACATCATCTCCGATTTCAGCAGACTCCGGAGTTCCCCAAGGTATTCACTTAGGCCCATTACTTTTTATCATTTCTGTAAATGACGTCATTTCCGTTCTAAATCATTGTGACGTGCAGATATATGCAGATGATATGAAATTTTTCAAAAAAATTGTGAATGAATCTGATATCTCTCTGCTTCAACATGACCTAGACGAATTCTATAATTGGTGTCATGTTAATAATCTTAATCTTAATATTGGCAAATGCCAATTTGTCCCTATACTGATCCCTATACTTTAAAAGCTCTTTTTATGACTTTGGTCCGACCTAATCTGGAATATGCCAGCCAAGTCTGGTCTCCGTTCTATCGAGTTCATATTGATAGAATTGAATTCATTCAGAAAAAATTTCTGAGATTTGCTTTACGAAACTTACCTTGGTCTGACCCACTTATTCTTCCATCTTATCAGAACAGACTTAATTTGATTAATTTGACTTCATTAGAAAAAAGGGGAGAGGTGGCCGATCTCATTTTCCTAATTGAAATTATTAACAATAATATAGTATCCAAATATATTTCCAATAACATTCATTTTACTACAAATTTTAGATTGCGCTCCCCAAATCTCTTTGTTACTTTTCCCCATAGAACTAATTATTGTAAATTTGAACCTGTCAATCGAATGTTGATTTTGGGTAATGGATACAAAGATTTGATTGACCTTTCCTTATCAAAACAAATTAAAAAAACTCGATTATTTAACCATATTGACTTTCGCTTAAAATAATTTATTTCTTAGGAATAGAATTAAGTTTGTAATTTAATTCTTGCTCAGATAATTATTTTTTTGTTTTTTTAGTATAATAAATATTAAATAATAAATTCTTTCATTTATTATGTAAGTTAATTTTTGCTTAGATATTGTATATTTTTTGTAAACTGTAGATTTAAGCTTTTTTGTAAACTGTTTGTATTAAGCAGATATGAAATAAATAAATAAATAAATAAATATATATATAAAAAGCGGCCAGTCGATCAGTCGTTGAATTTTCTTAACATGTGTTACAATCTACTATTTTTAAAGGATCTTCGAACCTCTACTACTAAATTTTTAAGCGAGTGTGGTTGGATTTTAGTACAATAATTTAAACCACACTTGGAAAATTGCACTTATTTCATTAAAAAAAAAAAAAAAGACAAAAAATAGAACAATGGTAACCTTGAAAGTCTGGCATTATAAAGAAAGTTTAATGTCAATTGTCAAGAATTTAATATAAAATTAAATAAAATTTAATAAGATCAGCTAATTCCTAAAAAAATAAAAAAAACAAATAAGTAATTTTCCCAAAAAAAAATTATTCGATTTTTTTTTTTCCAAAAAAAATTTGTCAATTGCAAAAAAAAAAAATCGAATAATTTTTTTTTGGAAAAATTACTAATTTTTTGTTTATTATTTTAGGAATTAGCTGATCTTAAATCATCCGGTTTGAAATCATTTCGAGAAATAAATTTACTTCCGTATTAATTAAATTTTATTTCCTTGCTTCATTTTGAACTTTTTTGTTTATTTTTTTCATTGCAAACGTATTGATTTCAACTACCTCTCCCATGCACATTAAAGCAGTATACAAAACATGTTAATAAAATTTGTTATACAGCTCGTTGTGTATATACACAAAAACACATGCACACTTGTCAATTTTATATCACTCGACCTTCGGTCTCTTGATATAAGTATTGACGCGTGTGCTTGTGTTTTTGTGTATATACACAACAAGCTGTATGACAAATTTTATTAACATGTGTTGCAATCTACTATTAAATGTTCTTTCCCTTTTTCTTTTTTATTTTTAATTTTGTATATTAATATAATTTAAATTGAATATTATTATACTCAAACTTTTTAAGGCGAAAATTAAAACTGCATTGTAAAATATTTAATCAATTTGTTCCAAATTAAAGTTTTACTTTCTACATTTTGGTATATTTTTGACCATTACAGATACTACAGATACTACACATACTACAGATACTACAGATACTACAGATACTACAGATACTACACTATGTGTACCAAATAATTTTCATTTGCAGATTTTGTTATATCGAACATTAAAGTTACATTTATTTATATACTGCCAATTGTTTATTCTATAACATAACCATGGTTCCGATTAAAATTATTTAATATCTGTACCAAACTAGTATTTCAATATTTCAAAGTTGTTTTAAAAATATAAATTTTGACTTAGTCGCATATTTAAAATTTCAACTGCTTTAATATTCTCTATAAATTTAATTACAATACATCCTTTAAATATTGAAATTTTAATATGCTTGAGCATTATATATCTGAATATATACTATATTACATTCATTATATTTGATAAGGATATTTTGCATCGAATTTAAAATTTTAGTAAAAAAAAAAAATAACACTAGAGAATTAAATGTCAAAGCTAAATAAAGTAATTTAAGTCATATTAAGTCATACTATGTATAGAAACAATTTCAAACCCTTAAATTTATTTTAATATATAATTTGGGTTAAAGATACTGTTCATTGGACACAGCAGAACGACAAAGTTCGCAAAACCATTTCCTCAGAATTTTAGTAATTATTCTTGTGTAGCAGAAAAGCAATTTGGAAAATCAGAAATAGCCAAATACAGCAGTTGCAGTGTAAAAATTCATGCCAGATTGATGCAATGGATAAACAAGGTAAAAAAATATATTTACCTACCTATATTTTGTCACATAAAAGCGTGACTAGAAAGCATTAAATTAAATTGAATATGACGAAAAAGAAACTATCTATTTGATTAAAAATTTATTAGTAATTTTTATTTTATGGTGTTATGAAAAAATTTGTTATTTAAAAAAAAAAGATACAAAGAAATGAGTACCTATCAAACTATCAAGAGCACTCAAAACAGAAAATACATTTTAATCATAACTAAATATGAAAATAAAACAAGAAACTTTTTACTACCTTATAAGTTTAAGGGTTACGTACCTATACATAAATTGTGTTGCACATGTTCTAACATAATGTATATGTGTAGTGGCAACACCACAAGTATCATCTCCGGCCGTGTCAAGTAAACCTCAGCCAAGCTAACAACGCACAGTTAATAGCTGCGCAGTTGTTGACGAAGCTGGCAAAGTATTCACTTGACACGCCGCAACAAAAGAAATGAAAAACGAAACAAGAAAAACAAAAACTTCTTTTTCTGGTTCTGAATTTCGACTACATAAGTCACAAAGAGAAATAAAAAAAAAAAAAATTTAAATAAAAATATTGTAATTACTAAGCAATCAAAATATCATACATAAAACTGTATTTATAAAAAGAAAAAGCTAATTGTAAACAATACAATTAATAATTCCATTCGAGAATTCTGTCGAATTTTTATTTTGCTTCACTACAATTTTAATCGAAATTTTATTTTGATAAATATTTATTATTATAAAAAAAAAATTGTTTTCTTTCTTCTTCACTAAAGAAACAAAATTATAATTAAACTTTACTCAAACTAATTCGAAATTTTTTTTAAGAAAGCATACTTTGACGACACTTTAAAATATGTTTGGTTTTCTCAATTCTTCAAAGCATGAGAATACTCACAACGCTTCACAAAAAGTAAACTCAATCAATGATAATGAGGAAGAAATTATTCACGACGACCCTTCCAGCCAAGAGCAGGAAAATAACATTCCCAATAATAACATTCCCAATACGAGTCAAAATGCTCAAAGTTCTAACGCGAACCAAAATCAAAATCCAAATAATAACATCAATGCTATAAACATTCGATTGCCACAATTTTGGACTCAAAGAGCCAAAACATGGTTCATCCAATCAGAAGCCCAATTTGCGGCAAACCGAATCACCAACGACGTTACCAAATACTCACTGACAGTAGCTTCATTACCACCTGAAGCATGCATGTCATCGGCATTCTAACTAACCCTCCTCAATCTAATAAATATACTCAACTTAAAAATGCACTAATAGATCGAAATGCACTGTCAGACATAAAACGTTTAGAGACCTTATTTGACAACCAAAACTCAGGAGACCAAAAACCATCAGAAGTTTTGCGATCCATAGGTCAATTGGCAGCAACTCTTTTAGCGAGGAAGTGATAAAAACCTTATGGCTTCGTAAACTTCCTCAGGTAGTAAAAATCGCAATCATTTCGGTTGAAGACAAAACCCTAGAACAATTAGCTATTATTGCCGACAAAATTTTCGAAGCACAACAAACTTCTTCTTTTTTTCAAGTATCGAACCCAAACTCTGAAGTCGGACACAGACTATCTAGACTCGAAAAAATGATAGAACAAATAGACATAAAATTCAAAAATTTTAATAGCTCAAGACAAAACAAAAATCGTTCGAATTCGTCACAACATCAGAGTAGATCAAAATCTCGCAAATCTTCAAATTCAAATGCAAATTCGAACTCAAATTCCAATTCAAGTGCAAGCCTCAATACAAATTCAAATCAAAATATTAATAGAGATAGATCTTCTTCTAATTCTAATCCAAAGCGTGCTTGTTGGTACCATCGTAAATTTGGCAAAGATGCGAAGAAATGCACTTGTGGTAACCCGGACCAACAGTCCCCAAACTAGAACGCCAAACTGCTGTAGCGACCAGCAGCGACGGCAAAACAAACAACTGTCGCTTAATCATCAACGACAAAATTAAAAATATAAAATTTTTAATAGATACAGGTGGACCTTTCTGTCATACCAGCGAAAAACACAAATGTAATTGCAAATAGCTTAGTTCTCCCCGCAGCTAATGGTTCAAACATAAAAACCTTTGGTTACAAAATGTTAAAATTAAACTTAGTACTTAGAAGAGACTTTATTCATCAATTCATTATCGCTAGTATAGATAGGCCAATATTAGGTGCTGATTTTCTAAACAAATTCGGTCTTATAGTTGATATAAAAAACAAAAGGTTAATCGATCCCCTAACTGATCTTAAAGTAAACACCTTAAGTTTAAATATAGAAACTCCTACACCCAAAATTTTATTAGTCGAAAATATTTTTTCTCCAATAATTAAGGAATATCCATCAATTATAGAAGCCCCTAATTATTTTAAACCAGTTTTGCACAACGTAGTACATCACATCAATACAAATGGTCAACTTCCCTTTTGTCGCGCTCGACGATTAGACGTTAATCGTCTTAAAGCAGCCAAACAAGAATTTGAACTCATGAACGAACCAGGTATCTGCGAACCGTCATCCTCACCTGTTTCATCACCTCTCCTCATGGTGAAGAAAAAGGACAGCCTCGACTGGAGACCATGTGGCGATTACCGTCAACTAAATGCGGTTACAATACCAGATCGGTATCCAAAATTTCGCTACCAACCTAAATGGATGCAAAATCTTTTCAAAAATCGATTTAGTCCGTGCATTCCATTTAATACCAGTAGCGAAAGAGGATATTTTATAAACGGCAGTGACTACACCGATGGGCCTGTTTGAATTCAAACGCATGCCTTTTGGTCTTCCCAACGCCGCACAAACATTTCAACGTTTCATCAACGAAGTTTGTAAAGGTTTAGATTTCTCTTTCGTGTACATAGATGATATTTTAGTAGCCTCTAAAGATAGACTATTGTCACAGAATTTAAACAGTGTTTCAAACACAAGATACTGTGAACGAATCCAATATTTTGATACTTATTGTATGACAAAAGGGTCACACTTAGAATTGAAACTGTTCGAGTAATTATATATCTCTTTTTTTTAAATAATTTAATTAATCGTTAAACATGATTTTTGAAAAGGAAATTTCATTTGATTTAAAAACGCCTTTAATGATTTCAACATGCTATATACGTTATTCATGTATGAAAGAAAAAATTTAAATTTTTTTATTTTATACTTTTAAAGATAAGAATTATTTGTAAAAATATTTTTACAATTAGGTAAATGGAAATATGGCGTGGCAATAAAATGAACCCAAAGTCAGAAATGAAATAATTAAATAAAATGAAAATGTTTTTTTAATTAAATTCTTAAATTTACAGTAAAATTTTTATTTTTTTTTGCTAAAATAATTATATCGCAATTTTTGCACCAGGTTTCACCATTTCTTTGTTAGCATCAAAGTATAAAAACAGCGGTAGAAATATTTTTAATATTATAATTGAAAATAAAATTGTATTAAATTAAAACAAGATATAAATTCAATAATTAATTTTTTTTTAATTTTTGAAATTTACATAAATATAACAATGAAAACTTTATATTTCACGATTTCCCTCACTAGTTCCAGCGATTTAATTAATCAAAAAAAAAAATTAAAGAACTTAATTTCTTAATTATCCTTGCGAAAAACGAAATTTAATCATATTCGACCAAACGGCTTTTTGTTAAAATATTTAAAACATTAGAAACAAAAATTTCGATATTTAAGTATTGTAAGGGAAAACATGCATTAAAACACTGGTCAAATCATAAAAAAAAAAACACTTTACACTGACAAAACTAACAGTATTTGACACTTATATATGCTGTATATGCTGCACAGTGGAAAAAAATGGTGACCCACAACCCAGCCAATCGCTGACCCACAACCTAATTATGAAAAAAAATTTTCACTCGTATATCATCTTAATGCCATTCCAATTCGAAAAAATAAGATTTTAACTAAACGTTAATGCATTCAACTCGCCGTTTACAATTCATTCACTCAACAAAATGGTACTTTGAAAAAATCTTAAAATCACTTTTTTTATCGATTTTCACAAATGGTGTATGTAGCTTGTAGAAGCAATACGTTTATTCACTTGGGTGTTCGCTTAAAAACTACCTTGTGTCAAAACCAAAATTTGACAGTAGTTAGATCCGCCATTTTTACTTTGCATGACAGAAAAAATTAGCTGACCCACAACACAGCCCGACCCACAACCCAGCCCTATCCTCTATAAAAGTCGATAAGTGTATGTTTTATTTGCGAACTATTTTCATTATTATTTAAAAATAATATTTTTTAAATTAAAAAAAAAAGAACTTTATTACCACTTAATATAAAAGTACTTACAAGATATTCAAATGCAGTAGGCACATTGTAGACAGCATTGTTAATGTAAAAAAAAAGAAAGAAATATAATTTTATTAAATATATTTTACTTTGTTTAATTTTAATAATAAATTAAAATAAAAATATGTACACAAAGTCGATTGAATGCTTTTGTTGTATTATTTTAGAAACTTTATACATACTTGGTAAATGGTAATTAAAAAGGATGTTGACCTGATTAAAAACAAAAAAATATGACCACACCATATACCACATACAAAATAAAATGCAATACTTGATTAAATAAAAGGAAAACAAATAAAAAGAAGTATTTATTTTTTTTAAATCAAATTATACAAAATATTTACAAATTTTGCCCTTCGTTGTGAGTTTAATTTGAAAAAGAAACATAACAAGAAAGTCCTGTTCGTAATAAATATTTTAATGTGCATGTGTTCGGTAAGCTTTATTTACAGTCGTAAATTTAGGTCAGTAAATGGTCTATTACATGCATAAATACACATGCAATTATTCACTTAAGTAAATTTTATTTACATTTCCCTATTGAGTAAATTGTATTTACTTACTATACGTAATACTATAAACAAAAATAATATCACTCACACCATCACCAACACTAAGATAATCAGCCGTGTAGTTGAAATGTAAACAAAACTTTTCGTAAGGATAATAAATAAAAAATTCCCACTAGTTTTAAAATTTTTGTTCGCTGTGTTGTACGGGAGTGATTTTTATTTCTTTTTTTTGTTTAGTTTTAATTATTTTTTTTACATTTAAATTGAATAATAATAAAGATAAATTAATAAAAAAACAATTTTTTATTAGTTTAGAAAAAAAAAAATTAATTTTTAATGTCTAAAATATAATAAAAATCTTTTCAAGGAAAAATTTTTCCTAACCTAACTACAGTACAAGCTACGGGTAGATTTTTACTAGTTATTTTGTTTTTACAAAAATGAAATGAAAATATTTGATTTTAATGTACCTATTCTCATAAAAATCAATTAAAAATAATTTTTAAAAAATTATTAAAATATTGAACTAAAAAAAATTATCAAAAAAATAATGATTGTGATAAGATCAAAACATTTTTTTAAGTGGATTTTTGAGTACGCAATTTTTTTAATGAAAATATATTCATAAAATGAAATATGGTTTAATATTATTTTGAAGAAATAAAAATAAAATTTCAAATACAAAAATAAAAAACTTTTTTTGTACAGGAAGAAGGTAGGAACATACCTAAACAAGTAGGTGGGTACCTACCCAATTAGAAAAACAGCCACGTAAGTGCAGTTGACGTGCACAAGTTCGATTTGTCCAAAACTTGGTGTGAGAGTAGGGGAGGTCCTCAAATCCATATATTCCGGAAGGTTTCTACTAATAAGCTCTCGCTTCAGGGATATGCACCCCAAAAGTTTTAATACCTACTTGTTTTGTAGTAGCCAAAGGGTTTTTTTTTTTCGTAATATGAGTTTTTTAAAATAAATAGTTGTCATTTATAATGGAAGACGGCAGGGCAGCTGTCTCCTATAATGTCCTTAATTTTTTTTTCGTGATTCGTATAAGTTAATTTGACTTGGAAATTTATGTAATTATATTTTTTAGTAAAAGACAATTTCTTCCAATTTTATTATAATTTCCGTACTTAATGAGCTGAATTTATAAACTGAACTTAATTACTTATTTTAAAACTACTTTACTTATAAAATTATAGTTGACAAAATGCTTACGATGCAAAAACAAAAGATATAAAAGATAACACAAAATAGTTTGTGGGAATTCAACAGATTCACATTGAATATTTTGTGGGAACGAAAAATGATATAATTTTATAAAATATAATAATATGCTGAGGCATGTTAACTCCTCCCTTCTTAAGTTCGAGGCGTCCCGGCTTCGATATGTTCTATGATTTCCTTAACCCTACTTGGAGTGTCGAGTGTTATACTCTTTGTCTTCTTGGATTTAATCAATCTAAAATCTTGAATACAGCAAAAGCTTAGTATAACTAATACAACGACTGAAAGTATTATCCACCAATATGTTGAAAATGTAGAAATATCTTCTTGTATTGCTAAAATTTGGTTGGTATTGTCTATATGGATTCTATGCAAATACGGAAGTGATAAATTCTCTTGATGTTGGAGATAATTTATTGACACCATTTTTGGAGGATGAGGCTCCATATATATGGATTTTTTGTTAACGGTGTATGTTGTGTCGTTAATTTTTACAGTGTTGGAAAAGGTAATCGAAAATGTTCCATTTACTGTCACCTCGTTGGAATCGAAAATTTTTGTCGCGAACACTTCATTAAAAATAATCGTGCCTTCATTTACTTCTTGAACTGGTGGAAGATGGTCTGCTGTTTCTGTTGCACACGTAGCTGTATTATTGTTCAACAATTGTGTTAAGCATTTCGGACTTGTAGACTGACAAAATTGGATTGATGCATCCGGTAGCTTCATACAATTATTTAATGGTTGCACATTGCTTGAACAGTCTGCTGCCTGCTTAGTTTCGAGCTTAACCATTTTTTTGCTGTGGCTTACGCGATAAATGTTGATTAAATTACATATATTTTGAATATTTGGAATTTTTAAAACGTAATGAATTACGTTAGAATTTTGTAAAATTTTAACTTTTGATGCCGAAAGAAGGTTACTGATACTAATAGGCAAATCTCCTGAGTCAATTAAATGTTTTATTTCCAGATCGTCTAAAATTAAAGGATTAATTATATTGCTTTTGGCGAGAATTATTGATAACACAATATTGTCTAAATTTTTTATAATGTGGTTATTTCTATTTATTAAATATTGTAGAAGTAGTTCATTGCTGTCTGGCTTAACTTTGTTTCTACTAATTGATTCTCGTAAAGCGTTAATGAGATCAGTAATATCATTAATTTTTTTTTCAATTGCTATTTTCTATTAGAACATTCTCTTTCGTTAGAAGTAGCTCAAAATCATCATGATCTGGGGTACCCGCCACAAATTTAAGTGCACTACCTAAAAAATCGATTGATCTCGTCATTCTTTTTGGAATTTCCAACATTCTTAATAAATGAAAAATTTCGTCCTCTTGTTGGTCTAGTATATTATGTTGCCAGGGCGATTTTTGTGACCGAGCCAAGATGTCTTTGCTTTCTTTTGCTATGAATTGGTATTCCGAAATATTCGTGGTATGTAGAATGTATCTGTACTCATTATAAATTCCTACTTTACCGTGGGCAAGTGATATGAATTGGGCGGATGAGAAATCAAGGATTTTTCCACTCGACATTTGCACAATTATAAGAAACTATCTAAAAAAAAATATACGTAAGTAAATTTATTTCATTTTAAGAAGAGAGAAAGAAAAAAAACTAAATGTAGAAGTAAATGAATTACCTATAATTAAATACATCTAAAACAATATAAAAACTGAAAAATTAATTGACAAATAAAATTTTTTAATAATTAAATCTTTAGTATTTGGAAGAAAAAATGATTATCTTAAATTAGACTTGTGAATCTTTTTGCCGTCTATCAAAACAGTGGTTCCCAAGTCTTTCTCGACGACTTTTTCCCCGTAAAGCTTTGAAAATTTGTTCCCAAGACGTTTGTTTCTACGTAAAAATACTTTATCCCCTGGATTATAAGTTTTAGTCATAGCATCTTTATTGTTATGTTCGAGGGATTTATCCTGAGATCGTAATAGTTTTTTACGAATTTCTTCTAAAAACTGGGGGGAATAATTATGGAAAATGTTTGCAGGTTTTTCGTCCGTTACCGAGTGTATAGTATTATTATACTTGTGTGTAGCTAATAAAATTAAATCTACATTTTCTTCAATTTGTTGCTGTGCTTTTATACATCGAGCAATTTCTAATAATGTTGAATGAAATTTCTCGACCTGACCGTTACTTTCACTGTGTAAAGTAGGTATGAAATATTGTTCGATGGAAAAGAAATCTCTTAACAAAGCTTTCATAGTGTTGGAGTTAAAAGCACCTTCATTGTCCGATACAATGGTCTTTGTGTTTTGAAATATAACCAAAATTTGAAATATGGCAGTCTTTACATCGATCATAGATCGGGACGAAATGGGTATGACTATTGCAAATTTTGAAAACTTGTCTGGCAGTTAAAAAATTTTGTTTAGCTGTTATAAAGATATCAATATGAAGAATTTCTCCAGGAAAATTGGGTATAGGAGTCTTTCCTATTTCAGGTCTGGGTGGTTTTCTCTGATACTTATTTTCCAAGCATATTTTACAATTTGTTAACACCGACCTAAGTAGTTCTTTCATATTTGGAAAAAAATATTCGCTACTGATTTGCTTATAATTTTCCTTTAATGATCTATGGGCGCGGTTATGTTCCGTTATAACTGTCTCGACTTGATCATCTTTATTTGTAAGGTCAATTACTAGTTTCTCAGTGTGAATAAATTTTACCGAAGGGAAACTATCAAATAAACATTTTTTTATCTTCGCAATAATGTCGAGAGTGCAGCAAATAGCGTTTGTAACATCAGGACTTACGGTTTCTTTTAAATATTTAAATAATGTTTCCGTTTTATTAAAATCAATGGTATGCCGAATAAATTTTTGGAAAAATATTTTAGTAGATTTATTATTGTGATTTGAATGTAAAATAACTATTTGGTTTTTGAATTGATTTACCGGACAGTGGACTGTTTTAATTGTGGTAGAGCTCGAAAGCTCACTGTGAGCAGTACCCGCTTCCGTTCCTGAAACTACGTTGACAAATTGTCTTGAGAGGGCATCTGCCACTTTATTCTCTTTCCCTGGCTTATAATGAAATATGGGGGAGTATTCCTCTATAAAGGCACGCTACCTCTTCATTTTAGCGTTCGGATTTTTATTTGAAAGCGAGAATGTTAATGGTTGATGATCAGTAAAAATGTGAAGATTATTGACCCCGTAAAGATAGTAGCGAAGATTTTGTAAAGCCCACACGATTGCTAACAATTCGCGCTCATTAGTAGCATAACTTTCCTCAACTGTGGATAATGTTCGTGAAATCATGGTAATTGGTTTTCCCTCTTGAGATAAATGGCTCCCAAAGCTTTGGATGACGCATCTGTCGTAAGTTCAAATTTTTTATTATAATCTGGGTGTAGGAGAAGAACGTCATCAGAAATAAGAATTTTTTTAATTTTTTCGAACGCTGCGCAGGCCTCATCATAAAGCTTAATTTTCATATTTTTAGATGCTTTACTTTCTACATGGCCATTTTCACCTCGCAAAAGATTAGTTAGTGGTTTCGCTATGGATGCGTAATCTTTTATGAATCTCCATTAGTATCCTGAAAGACCTAGAAATGATCGCAAAGCTCTTAATGTTTCTGGTTTTTTGTAGTTAAGTATATCTTGAACTTTTTTCGGAGAAGTTTTTATTCCGTTAATCGACACTACAAAACCTAAAAATTCTACCTCGGACCTAAAAAATTTAGACTTTTCTTGTGAAACCCGCATACCTGCTTGATGTACTTTTTGCAGAATTGTTCCAATATGCGAAAGATGGGTTTTCTCAGCGGGAGAGTAAATTATGGTATCGTCCATGTACACCTGACAAAATTTTCCTATGTATTCGCGTAAAACTTCATCGATGGCACGCTGGAAGATGATTGGACCATTTTTCAGCCCGAAAGGTAATCTACAAAACTCATACTTTCCATTGTTTACGCTAAATGCGGTTTTTTTTCTGTCTTTCTCCAGAAAGGAAATTTGATGGAATCCCGACTTTAAGTCCAAAGTAGTAAAAAATCTTGATTTACCTAAATTTGCCAGAATGACTGAGGTATCAGGGATTGGATATCGGTCTGGCGTTGTTTTTTCGTTTATCTTTCTAAAATCAATGACCATTCTATATTTCTGGTTCCCATTTTCGTCCAAGCCTTTTTTGTCCACGACATGTACCGGCGAATTGTAAGGAGAGGTTGATTTTCTAATTATTCCGTCTTCTAAAAGAGATTTAATTTCCTTGTTAATAAATTGTGATACTGAAACGGGATAAGGATAACTCCTAGTGTAAATGGGCTCATCTGTAATGGTGGGTATGGTTGCAATAATGTTTGTATTGAAAGGTAGTTTACTGTTAGGCTCTGCAAACGCTGTTATGTTTTTTTTTTAATAATTCATCAAATTCCGATTTTACGTTGTTTGGAATGGAATATCGGTCTAATGAAATATTATTTGCTTCTAAACAAGAAATGTGCTTAAGCGAAATTTGCCCGTGTTTATATCGTAGACTATTAGTTTGCATATCTAAACTCGCGTTTATTTCCCTCAAAAAATCATAACCCACAATTCCGTCAAAAGTATGAAGTTCAGGAAGTAAAAAAAATGTACCTACATTTTCTAGAATTTTCATTTTACATTTATACTCAATTTTGAAATTATTTTTAACTGATCGTACGTAAAAAAATTTTCGACCGGTCGGACTCCCTTAACACAGTCGAAAGACTTAATGTAATTTTTAGAAGATCCTGTATCAACAAGAATTCTTAATTCTTTACCATTTGATAGAACTTTTGTTATATAAGGTAGTAATGACTTCGATTCTAAAAAATTTATTTCGTCTTCCGTAATTTGAAATTCTTCGTCGTCACTTACACTTGAAACACAGGATTGAGCAACTTCGTCGTCATCACTGACGTCATTGAATATCGGAATGTAATTCACTCCCTGAGTTTTTTGAAAAGGTGTTTTAAAAGAATCTGAAATTTGTCGTGGATGTTTATGCTGATTATCAAAATCGAAATTTCGGATTTGTTTGCTTGGGTTATGTGTGTTGTTTTTTTGGGTGCTTGAATTACGCCTAAATTGAGATGTTCCTCTATCGACTTCCATAGGCATGGGTTCACTAGCTTTTTCGCGGATCACTTTATTTTGCTGGTGGTTTAGATACATTTCCCGCAGCAAAAGTACGAGCGAATTCGTTTCTTTTGTGATTCATCTCGAGCTCTTGCGCTATAGCTAGAGCTGTAGGAAGGTCTGATGGTCTTGACGAGAATAGTATGTCGCAAATTGGTCGACGAAGGCCCGAGATAAAAATTCTAAGGGCATTTTCTCTTGCTTTCTGATTTAGAATCGTAGCTAATTCGTCGTTATGACTGTAAGTCATGATTTGCTTATTAATTATCATGGTCAACTTTTTGTCTACAATATCGTAATATTCAGTTATTGTTGAATTTCCCTGACGGAGGATGCTAAGCTCGTTTTCAAGGACGTGTAGCGGTCTTTTGTCAGAATACGTCTGATCAAGTCGAATTATCATAGCTTTAAAATTTAAGACTGTATTAAATGCGGAAAGTGTTGCATTAGCATATCCGGTTATCTTATTTCTTAATATACCCATGGCAACATAATATTTTTCGGAGCCTTCTTTATAATACCTAATAGCAAAATTTGCTGCCGAACGCCATGCGGGATAGGTGGAGGGATCGCCACTAAATTCCGGAAGAGATTTTATTAATTCTAGACTTGTGTTATCATTTTCTACGCCGGGTTGAATGGAAACCGATTCGTATGTTTCTACCGAGGGCGTCACTTGTAATTTGTTAACTGCACTAGTTAAATTTTCTATCCGTTCAAAGACGCCTTCCTGAGCTTTTTGGATAATGGTCCCCGCTAGGTTTTCCATATCCGTTTTAATTTCAACCGCGAGTTCATTTTTGGTCCTTGTGACTATAGTTGCGACTAACTGATATATTTGCGCATTCTCCATATCGAATAAAAACAGCAGGTTGAACTACTTCTAAAATTAAAAATTTTCGGTTACAATTATATATGTTAAAAAAAATCTTGAAGAAGAAACTTTCTTTTGATAAAGACAATGTTTCTTTTAGTTTCCAAATAAAATAGAAATGAAGTAAAAATTATGTCAATAACAAGCAATTTTGTACAAATTTTTAGGGAAAGGAAAAAAAAAATGGGGAAGAAAATTTCTTCTTTGATTTTTTTTCTTTTTTTTCTCTTTTTTTTTAACTTCTGTATATTCTTCAAGCAGATTAAATTATATATTTTTTGTATTGTTTTGTCTTATCTATAATAATTATGAATTGATTGAAAATTCATGAATTTTTAATAATTTGTCGAAAATTTGTATCAACATATAAGTTTTTTTATTTTTTTTTATTTTTAATTTTCAATAACAATTATTGAATATATTTTTTTTAAATTCCGTAATTTTTTTATAAATTAGGAAATGTTTTTACTTTCCTTTTTATTTTTCTAATTTCTTTCTAAAATTTTTATCAAAAATATTTTTTTTTTTTATAATGGTTTATTTTTATGAATTAAAAAAAAATTTGTTTTCAAAATTTTTCATCAAAAAATAAAATGTTTTCTTATAATTTAGTTTTTTTTTTTTTTTTAATTTTCAGATTTTCTTAATACAATAATAATTTTTTTATAAATTCAGGAATATTTTTATTTCCTCTTTTTTCAAAATTCCTCACCAAAAGAATTTTTTTAACTATAAAAATTTTTTTTTTTTTAAATTAAATTTTTTTTTTTTTTTACTTCGGAAATAATTCAATTTCCTTTTTATTTTCCAATTTTCTCACCAAAAGAATAGTTTTTTTCTCTTATTTCAATTAATTATTTTCAAAATAATGATCTTTTTTTGTTTTTTTTAAAATGTAAAAATTAAAATTTAAAATTTTTTTTTTGTTTTTTATAATATGGAAATAAAACATTTATTCGCTCTTACATTGAGATTCCAAACATTTTTTCTCCTTCGTATTATTATCGATGCCAATTAGGTTTTCTCCTTTCCTATGAGGATAATTTCCGATGTTGTTATAGTTTTTTATAATATGGAAATAAAACATTTATTCGCTCTTACATTGAGATTCCAAACATTTTTTCTCCTTCGTATTATTATCGATGCCAATTAGGTTTTCTCCTTTCCTATGAGGATAATTTCCGGTGTTGTTATAGTTGTTGATCCGATAACCAGGTGAATGGTAAATTGATCTCCAACTTAAAAATTTTCAATAGACCGTACTCCACACCTTTATCTCCTTATTATGAGGATAGCTGAGGTATTTGTTTTGTACCGGTCCTGTCACGGTCGCCAGTTAATTTGACTTGGAAATTTATGTAATTATATTTTTTAGTAAAAGACAATTTCTTCCAATTTTATTATAATTTTTTTATTGGGAACTATGTTCCGTACTTAATGAGCTGAATTTATAAACTGAACTTAATTACTTATTTTAAAACTACTTTACTTATAAAATTATAGTTGACAAAATGCTTACGATGCAAAAACAAAAGATATAAAAGATAACACAAAATAGTTTGTGGGAATTCAACAGATTCACATTGAATATTTTGTGGGAACGAAAAATGATATAATTTGATAAAATATAATAATATGCTGAGGCATGTTAACTTATATCGTTATTAGGTATTTTTAATGTACCTGACCTGACAAATATATACATATATCTGATATATGAAAGCTTTGGGGGTCATATTTCTGAAATAAGGGTTTGTTGCTGCAAAACGTCTTGGATTTGAGGATTTTGGGTACTGCATCTACTCTCCCAACAAGTTTTAGCAAAATCGGGATTCTACTCGTTAGCTGAACTTTGTCCAAAACATCTACCTAATAAGAGCTAGGTATGATAGCTAGATACTTTTTTAGTTTATATAAATTTTAAAACAAATTTGAATGTTTTTAAAATTATTTTAAAATTAAAGATAAATTAGGTATAATAAATAGGTACCTAGAGCCTAGAAATTACGTAAAAAAAAAGTTTTACTTACTTTGCTGGCAAGAAAAAAAATTATAGATTAAATTTTCTCGATTTATGGAAATTTTTATTTAAACAAATACGATTTTTTTTCTTAAAAATTAATATTAATCATATAATTAATTGCATTCAATAATTAAATTATATTTGTTTTGTTTTTAATCCTATTTTACAGATCAATCTTTAAGTTTTGTATAGGAAATCTCATAGGGTTTCATTCATTTGTAATGATTTTTATGAAATGCTGTGTATGTATTGTTTTTTTTTTAATAGGGGGCTTTTAATTTATGTTGGTATTGCTCACACTCACAATATTTCAATACAGACAAATCCCTAAAAATAAAAGAAGAAAAAATTGCAAATGTGTGCCTCTCACATGCATCATATCAATGTCAAAATAAAGTTTAGTTTATAATGCCCGATTTACACAATGGCTAAAAAAAAAGATTTCAAAACAAAACAGGGCAGAAGATACAAAAACTAATGTGTTAGAACAGTGCAAACATCGTAATCTTTTTTTGTTTGTGTTTTTTTTTGTTATCCTTTTTTATAGGAAAAGACACAAAAAAAAAAAAAAAGATGAACTAGTTCATCTTTTTCTATAGTTTACGTCTTTTTTTTTCTGGGCGCGTAAATAAAATTTATGGCATAATTTGTATTTTATAGTTTCTGCTAATTATTATTATGTTGTCCATTTATTTCTAACCTGGGGGTTACACTTGCTGAACAAAAAATCATTATCATGATTTTTTTGAATGTAAGTGCGAAATGTATGTGCGAATGTTGAAATTTAAAAATTATTTATTAAATAAATAAAATAACTTACTTTAAAAAACAAGATATTTTATTGAAAAAGATGAAGTTTATAAAAACTAAGAACTTAGTAAAAAGAGAGAAAATAGAAAAAACATGTCGAAAAAATTTTCTAAGAAAGAAATATTAAAATTTATAAATTTATAAAGAGAGCACGAATGCCTCTGGAACATGAAGTCCAAACTCCATAAACGTTATTTCTTTCGATTTCAAAAGTTTTAACGTGTTTTTATTTGAGATGATATAATAATCTATTTCTGGACCGATCTAAAAAATTCATTTCAAAAAATTATATATCTTATATGAAAAACTTAATATCATATTTTGATGCAATTTATCTATTTATACTTACTTTTATTAAAATATTATCGAATTGATCTGGTAATAGACGGGTGAAATTTTGAAAGTTTTGGTTTTCACCCACATCAAATCTCTAAGAAGAGTGTCCTCAACATTAAAAGTGGGCCGTTTTGCCAAAAACGGATTTACGCACATTCTCTCTCTTCTACGTTTTTGAGCCTCAAATTCAAGTTTCACATCAGATAAAACTTTAGAGAGAAGAACTTTTCTCAATAATTTTTTTTGCTGATATGATGCTTGACTTATTTTCCTTTGTTGTTCGTTAGTTAAAGAAAACATTTTTTTAATTTTTTATAAAACTTTTTTAAACTTTTTAATTATATCTTTTAACAAATTTTAAGGTGAAAATTGTAAAAAATTGTATTTTATTGGTACAGTGACAGAAAAAATCAAGATTAAAATCAAAGCCAGTATGATTTTTGACTCATAAAAATTTCACACTACATTCAAAAAAATCATAATCATGATTTTTTTTTCAGCAAGTGTAACCCGCACGTAAATTTGCTATAAAATTTGTTTATGTTTTGTGCTCCATTTTACTATAAAAGGAAAAAAATAATAAAATTTCTGTCTACTTCTTTCTCATGTTTGTGTTGTTTTTTATTTCTCGCTTTCTCGTTCTAGTTTGACTAAAAAAAATTAAAAGTTTAGCCATTGTGTAAAGCGCGCTTAATGCTAAAAATCTATATTTTTCCTGTGAGCAAAATTAAAAAAAAAAATCATCGATGTAATGCCGAAGATAAATCTTAACGTGACTGGATTGCGCGGCACGCGCCGTAAAAATGTTAAATTTTATGAAAATGTAAACTTAAGTATTCTCGACAGCAAGTTCTTGTACGGTACAACTATGTAGTTTTTATAACATGATCCCTATCACCTAGGCTTAGAACTACAAACTTTTATTATTTTAGCTAAAAACAAAAAAAAAACAAAAAAAAACCAATAAAAAAATACGCGGCTATTTTTTTTGTTTTCCTAAAGTTTGTTTTCCCAAGTAGTAAATGAACCCCAGCATATCTCCATTTACTACCAAAATGTCAGAGATCTTCGCACCAAGACGAAAAATATACGTCTTTATTCATCTGCTCTCGATCTTGATTTATATATCCTGACTGAAACATGGCTAACCTCTTCTATCTCTAATTTAAAAATTTTCGACTCAACATATTCTGTCTTTAGGAATGATCGATATGCTATGTCTCACACAGAGCCAAATAGCGGGACAGTGCCTAGGGGCGGGGGTGTTTTAGTTGCTAAATTCTTTTCACGCAACAGAAATTGCTTTCTCGAACCACGACCCATTGGAAATAGTTGGAATTAGTATAAGAGGGTTTTCTAGTAATTTATTTATAATAAATTGTTATATTCCTCCAGGTCGAAATATTGATCTATATCAGAAATTTGTAACAATTATTGAATCCTTTTCTGCAAACTTAGAACCCTCTGATGAACTCTTCATTTTTGGCGATTTTAATCTCTCCAACATTAGCTGGATTCCTCATGATGAAGATAATTTCTTAATCCCTTCTGGAGATCTTAATGAACTTGAATCGATATTCATTGATTCACTAAACTCATGCTTTCTTCAGAAAATCTCATCCATAAAAAATCAGCAGGATAAACAACTTGATCTCGTTTTTGTTTCTAACTGGGATCGAAAGTTCTTGCCCATTAGTTGATATAGACTCTTATCATCCCCCTCTAAGTTTTTCCTTATGCATTAATACTCCCTCCTGTCCTAAAAATTTGACATGCTCTATGCATTTTAATTTTAATAAAACTAACTTCAATGGACTAAACGAATTTTATAATAATATTGGCTTCTCTCTATTATTTCTTGAAAATAAAATTGAGCAAATATCGTTGAAATTTTATGAAATCTTAGTAGAAGGTTTTAATATTTTTACTCCTTTGGAACGAGACAAAGACTGCAATTCCAGTTCGCCTTGGTTTACCCGTGATTTAAAGACATTAAGAAACAGAAAAAACAAAGTATGGCGCAAGTACCTTAAATCGAAAACTGACAGTGACTACAGTAACTTCATAATTTTATTTAATAACTTTAAAGAACTTTTAAATCAGTCACATGATCGTTATATTTCAGACATGTCTGTAAAATTGAAATCCAATCCTAAATCCTTCTGGAAATTTGTGAATTCAAGAAGAAAATCAGACCAATACCCTTCATTTATGAAATTCTTTAATTCTTCGAGTGGTGATTCTGGTACAATATGTGAGTTTTTTCGAACTTTCTTCTCTAAATAGTATCCGGACACCGCATTTAATGCTTTAGATTCTAATTTCACCCATTTGAATAACTGTCCCAAAACAACCTTCTCCAATCTTTATTTTGACTACGACCTGGTAAAAAAATACCTGAACCGTCTCGGAAATAATGCGACTCCAGGCCCAGATGGTGTCCCAGAAACTATCTTCCGACGTTCTTGCTCTCCCATTATCCTGCCTCTTCAACCCTTCCTTGTCCTTAGGTATTTTCCATCCCTCTGGAAAAAGGTATATATCAGACCCATCCATAAAGCCAATGCTAGAAATGATGTCTCTCTTAGTACAAGGTTTCACTATTTTTACTCCTTTGGAACGAAACAAAGACTGCCCTATCGCAAAGCTTTCCTCAATCCCAAAACTGTTTGAACTCATAATCTTTGACGAAATTTATCCTCATTGCACAAAATTTCTTGTTGATAACCAACACGGTTTTATGAAGCATAAATCGACCACAACAAACTTAGTTGAATGTACTTCCAAATTTCTAGCTAACATGGAGGAAGGTTTTGAAACAGACGTCGTCTATACTGACTTAAGTAAAGCTTTTGACATCTTACCACATAGCGTCATTCTTCTTAAAATGAAAGCTTACGGCTTCCCTGAATATTTTCTAAACTGAATACAGTCTTACCTGTCGGGGAGAAGTTACAATGTCACTTTCAGAGGCGTTACATCATCTCCGATTTCAGCAGACTCCGGAGTTCCCCAAGGTATTCACTTAGGCCCATTACTTTTTATCATTTCTGTAAATGACGTCATTTCCGTTCTAAATCATTGTGACGTGCAGATATATGCAGATGATATGAAATTTTTCAAAAAAATTGTGAATGAATCTGATATCTCTCTGCTTCAACATGACCTAGACGAATTCTATAATTGGTGTCATGTTAATAATCTTAATCTTAATATTGGCAAATGCCAATTTGTCCCTATACTGATCCCTATACTTTAAAAGCTCTTTTTATGACTTTGGTCCGACCTAATCTGGAATATGCCAGCCAAGTCTGGTCTCCGTTCTATCGAGTTCATATTGATAGAATTGAATTCATTCAGAAAAAATTTCTGAGATTTGCTTTACGCAACTTACCTTGGTCTGACCCACTTATTCTTCCATCTTATCAGAACAGACTTAATTTGATTAATTTGACTTCATTAGAAAAAAGGGGAGAGGTGGCCGATCTCATTTTCCTAATTGAAATTATTAACAATAATATAGTATCCAAATATATTTCCAATAACATTCATTTTACTAAAAATTTTAGATTGCGCTCCCCAAATCTCTTTGTTACTTTTCCCCATAGAACTAATTATTGTAAATTTGAACCTGTCAATCGAATGTTGATTTTGGGTAATGGATACAAAGATTTGATTGACCTTTCCTTATCAAAACAAATTAAAAAAACTCGATTATTTAACCATATTGACTTTCGCTTAAAATATTTTATTTCTTAGGAATAGAATTAAGTTTGTAATTTAATTCTTGCTCAGATAATTATTTTTTTGTTTTTTTAGTATAATAAATATTAAATAATAAATTCTTTCATTTATTATGTAAGTTAATTTTTGCTTAGATATTGTATATTTTTTGTAAACTGTAGATTTAAGCTTTTTTGTAAACTGTTTGTATTAAGCAGATATGAAATAAATAAATAAATAAATAAATATATATATAAAAAGCGGCCAGTCGATCAGTCGTTGAATTTTCTTAACATGTGTTACAATCTACTATTTTTAAAGGATCTTCGAACCTCTACTACTAAATTTTTAAGCGAGTGTTGTTGGATTTTAGTACAATAATTTAAACCACACTTGGAAAATTGCACTTATTTCATTAAAAAAAAAAAAAAAGACAAAAAATAGAACAATGGTAACCTTGAAAGTCTGGCATTATAAAGAAAGTTTAATGTCAATTGTCAAGAATTTAATATAAAATTAAATAAAATTTAATAAGATCAGCTAATTCCTAAAAAAATAAAAAAAACAAATAAGTAATTTTCCCAAAAAAAAATTATTCGATTTTTTTTTTTCCAAAAAAAATTTGTCAATTGCAAAAAAAAAAAATCGAATAATTTTTTTTTGGAAAAATTACTAATTTTTTGTTTATTATTTTAGGAATTAGCTGATCTTAAATCATCCGGTTTGAAATCATTTCGAGAAATAAATTTACTTCCGTATTAATTAAATTTTATTTCCTTGCTTCATTTTGAACTTTTTTGTTTATTTTTTTCATTGCAAACGTATTGATTTCAACTACCTTTCCCATGCACATTAAAGCAGTATACAAAACATGTTAATAAAATTTGTTATACAGCTCGTTGTGTATATACACAAAAACACATGCACACTTGTCAATTTTATATCACTCGACCTTCGGTCTCTTGATATAAGTATTGACGCGTGTGCTTGTGTTTTTGTGTATATACACAACAAGCTGTATGACAAATTTTATTAACATGTGTTGTAAGCTACTATTAAATGTTCTTTCCCTTTTTCTTTTTTATTTTTAATTTTGTATATTAATATAATTTAAATTGAATATTATTATACTCAAACTTTTTAAGGCGAAAATTAAAACTGCATTGTAAAATATTTAATCAATTTGTTCCAAATTAAAGTTTTACTTTCTACATTTTGGTATATTTTTGACCATTACAGATACTACAGATACTACACATACTACAGATACTACAGATACTACAGATACTACAGATACTACACTATGTGTACCAAATAATTTTCATTTGCAGATTTTGTTATATCGAACATTAAAGTTACATTTATTTATATACTGCCAATTGTTTATTCTATAACATAACCATGGTTCCGATTAAAATTTTTTAATATCTGTACCAAACTAGTATTTCAATATTTCAAAGTTGTTTTAAAAATATAAATTTTGACTTAGTCGCATATTTAAAATTTCAACTGCTTTAATATTCTCTATAAATTTAATTACAATACATCCTTTAAATATTGAAATTTTAATATGCTTGAGCATTATATATCTGAATATATACTATATTACATTCATTATATTTGATAAGGATATTTTGCATCGAATTTAAAATTTTATTAAAAAAAAAAATAACACTAGAGAATTAAATGTCAAAGCTAAATAAAGTAATTTAAGTCATATTAAGTCATACTATGTATAGAAACAATTTCAAACCCTTAAATTTATTTTAATATATAATTTGGGTTAAAGATACTGTTCATTGGACACAGCAGAACGACAAAGTTCGCAAAACCATTTCCTCAGAATTTTAGTAATTATTCTTGTGTAGCAGAAAAGCAATTTGGAAAATCAGAAATAGCCAAATACAGCAGTTGCAGTGTAAAAATTCATGCCAGATTGATGCAATGGATAAACAAGGTAAAAAAATATATTTACCTACCTATATTTTGTCACATAAAAGCGTGACTAGAAAGCATTAAATTAAATTGAATATGACGAAAAAGAAACTATCTATTTGATTAAAAATTTATTAGTAATTTTTATTTTATGGTGTTATGAAAAAATTTGTTATTTAAAAAAAAAAGATACAAAGAAATGAGTACCTATCAAACTATCAAGAGCACTCAAAACAGAAAATACATTTTAATCATAACTAAATATGAAAATAAAACAAGAAACTTTTTACTACCTTATAAGTTTAAGGGTTACGTACCTATACATAAATTGTGTTGCACATGTTCTAACATAATGTATATGTGTAGTGGCAACACCACAAGTATCATCTCCGGCCGTGTCAAGTAAACCTCAGCCAAGCTAACAACGCACAGTTAATAGCTGCGCAGTTGTTGACGAAGCTGGCAAAGTATTCACTTGACACGCCGCAACAAAAGAAATGAAAAACGAAACAAGAAAAACAAAAACTTCTTTTTCTGGTTCTGAATTTCGACTACATAAGTCACAAAGAGAAATAAAAAAAAAAAAAATTTAAATAAAAATATTGTAATTACTAAGCAATCAAAATATCATACATAAAACTGTATTTATAAAAAGAAAAAGCTAATTGTAAACAATACAATTAATAATTCCATTCGAGAATTCTGTCGAATTTTTATTTTGCTTCACTACAATTTTAATCGAAATTTTATTTTGATAAATATTTATTATTATAAAAAAAAAATTGTTTTCTTTCTTCTTCACTAAAGAAACAAAATTATAATTAAACTTTACTCAAACTAATTCGAAATTTTTTTTAAGAAAGCATACTTTGACGACACTTTAAAATATGTTTGGTTTTCTCAATTCTTCAAAGCATGAGAATACTCACAACGCTTCACAAAAAGTAAACTCAATCAATGATAATGAGGAAGAAATTATTCACGACGACCCTTCCAGCCAAGAGCAGGAAAATAACATTCCCAATAATAACATTCCCAATACGAGTCAAAATGCTCAAAGTTCTAACGCGAACCAAAATCAAAATCCAAATAATAACATCAATGCTATAAACATTCGATTGCCACAATTTTGGACTCAAAGAGCCAAAACATGGTTCATCCAATCAGAAGCCCAATTTGCGGCAAACCGAATCACCAACGACGTTACCAAATACTCACTGACAGTAGCTTCATTACCACCTGAAGCATGCATGTCATCGGCATTCTAACTAACCCTCCTCAATCTAATAAATATACTCAACTTAAAAATGCACTAATAGATCGAAATGCACTGTCAGACATAAAACGTTTAGAGACCTTATTTGACAACCAAAACTCAGGAGACCAAAAACCATCAGAAGTTTTGCGATCCATAGGTCAATTGGCAGCAACTCTTTTAGCGAGGAAGTGATAAAAACCTTATGGCTTCGTAAACTTCCTCAGGTAGTAAAAATCGCAATCATTTCGGTTGAAGACAAAACCCTAGAACAATTAGCTATTATTGCCGACAAAATTTTCGAAGCACAACAAACTTCTTCTTTTTTTCAAGTATCGAACCCAAACTCTGAAGTCGGACACAGACTATCTAGACTCGAAAAAATGATAGAACAAATAGACATAAAATTCAAAAATTTTAATAGCTCAAGACAAAACAAAAATCGTTCGAATTCGTCACAACATCAGAGTAGATCAAAATCTCGCAAATCTTCAAATTCAAATGCAAATTCCAATTCAAGTGCAAGCCTCAATACAAATTCAAATCAAAATATTAATAGAGATAGATCTTCTTCTAATTCTAATCCAAAGCGTGCTTGTTGGTACCATCGTAAATTTGGCAAAGATGCGAAGAAATGCACTTGTGGTAACCCGGACCAACAGTCCCCAAACTAGAACGCCAAACTGCTGTAGCGACCAGCAGCGACGGCAAAACAAACAACTGTCGCTTAATCATCAACGACAAAATTAAAAATATAAAATTTTTAATAGATACAGGTGGACCTTTCTGTCATACCAGCGAAAAACACAAATGTAATTGCAAATAGCTTAGTTCTCCCCGCAGCTAATGGTTCAAACATAAAAACCTTTGGTTACAAAATGTTAAAATTAAACTTAGGACTTAGAAGAGACTTTATTCATCAATTCATTATCGCTAGTATAGATAGGCCAATATTAGGTGCTGAATTTCTAAACAAATTCGGTCTTATAGTTGATATAAAAAACAAAAGGTTAATCGATCCCCTAACTGATCTTAAAGTAAACACCTTAAGTTTAAATATAGAAACTCCTACACCCAAAATTTTATTAGTCGAAAATATTTTTTCTCCAATAATTAAGGAATATCCATCAATTATAGAAGCCCCTAATTATTTTAAACCAGTTTTGCACAACGTAGTACATCACATCAATACAAATGGTCAACTTCCCTTTTGTCGCGCTCGACGATTAGACGTTAATCGTCTTAAAGCAGACAAACAAGAATTTGAACTCATGAACGAACCAGGTATCTGCGAACCGTCATCCTCACCTGTTTCATCACCTCTCCTCATGGTGAAGAAAAAGGACAGCCTCGACTGGAGACCATGTGGCGATTACCGTCAACTAAATGCGGTTACAATACCAGATCGGTATCCAAAATTTCGCTACCAACCTAAATGGATGCAAAATCTTTTCAAAAATCGATTTAGTCCGTGCATTCCATTTAATACCAGTAGCGAAAGAGGATATTTTCAAAACGGCAGTGACTACACCGATGGGCCTGTTTGAATTCAAACGCATGCCTTTTGGTCTTCGCAACGCCGCACAAACATTTCAACGTTTCATCAACGAAGTTTGTAAAGGTTTAGATTTCTCTTTCGTGTACATAGATGATATTTTAGTAGCCTCTAAAGATAGACTATTGTTTTCACGCCTACAATATAATAACATAACCGTTAACTTAGATAAATATGTTAGATAAATACGGCGATACATTGTTACAAAGATAATTCTCAGTCATATTTCAAAATTTCAATTTACAATTATACACAATATAACCGCTATATATTGTTATAATTATCTAAGTTTAAATTTCAACCCAAGTTTCAATTTAACCTTTACTCAAGGAAGGGTGATGTAGTGGGAACACTACAAGTATCATCTCCGGCCGTGTCAAGTAAACCTCAGCCAAGCTAACAACGCACAGTTAATAGCTGCGCAGTTGTTGACGAAGCTGGCAAAGTATTCACTTGACACGCCGCAAAAAAAGAAACGAAAAACGAAACAAGAAAAAGAAAAACTTCTTTTTCTGGTTCCGGATTTCGACTACATAAGTCACAAGGAGAAATAAAAAAAAATAAAAAATAATAATAATTTTTAATTCTAAAAATAAAAAGTTATTTAAATGTAATGGAATTTTTTATTGTAAAGAATTAATAAAATTAAAAATAATTGTTTAGAACAAAAATAGTTAAAAATAATTAGTAAAAGCAAGAATCAATTTTTAGAATAAAAATTGATAAAAAAAAATTAAAACTAAATTAAAATTAGAAATTAAAACTAAAACAAAATATAATTAAGTGTAAAATAATATTTATCCAAGGAAAATAAAATGTGATTAATCAGTAAAAAAGAAACCTGTGGGAGTTTCATTTTTACTTCAAAAAACCAACAGGTACAAGAACACAACATAATAACACACACACAAACATACGATCCCTACATATGTTATGTACAGTACTGTTCGACAATTATATTTATATAGTACTAGCTGTACCCGACGAACACACGTTTTAAGTAAAATTTTTGTTGTCAGATTGATGAACAATTATAGTGCAGTCATAGTGAAAAACACAGTATCTACCAAAATCAAAAAAATTTAGTTATTGATGGCATTTGATAGTAAAAATCACAAACTTTTGAATACAAAAAAAAATTGGCCAAAAAATTTTTGAAAATCGACCCAAAATTTCAAAAAAGTTTTTTTGATTATAAAATGCGTTTAATATTTTGTTAAATTATAAAATTTGCCAGCATGTATTTTTAATAATGAAAAAATGCAGTATATACGGAAATACTGCTTTTATTTACTATAAAATATACTGAATGAAGAATATTAAAAGAAAGAGAATAAAACAGTATGTTTAACAAACTTTAAATCGTTTTTTTTCGTATTCGGTTTTTATGTAGATACTGTTTTTTTAACTATGACTGCATTATAGGATCTAGTTGTTTTATAAATTTGGGAAAATATCTAAGAAGAATTAATAATTATCATTTCTACTTATTCAACACTTAAATTGTATGAAATCGAATGATATCCTTCCCTTAAACAGGTTTCCAAATGAAACCAAATTTGTGTTTTTATCCATTTCCTCTTTTTATGAATCATTTAGAATGAAATCGGAAGAACTTTTGCAGTCAGTCCTCCTCGGAAGGGATTTCTGAGTAGGGTGCCAATCAAATTTTAAAATAGCCTATAACGACCCCGAGACAGAGAGACGGTGTAAATTTCGAAGTTTTTAATATTTTGTAGTTATTAGTATAAAGAAATTGATTTCTATATATTCGAAGAGACCCCCTAAAAATAGGGTGCCAAATTTTTTGTTACGAAATTCGTGTGTTTAATCATGTTTATGTACCAAATTTAAATGAAATCGGACAAAATTTTGAAGTCCTCCCCTAGGGTAGGAGGTCAATAAATTTTTTGTTACGAAATTTGTGTGTAATAATTTCCTCTTTTTACGTGTCAAATTTGAATGAAATCGGACGAACTGAGTAGGAGGTCAACAAATTTTTTGTTACGAAATTTTGTGTTATTACTTCCTCTTCTTACGTACCAAATTTGAATGAAATCGGACGAACTTTTAAAGTCCGCCCCGAGGGGAGGTCCGTGGGTAGGAGGTCCCTGGGTATGAGGTCAACAAATTTTTTGTTAAGAAATTTGTGTGTAATCATTTCCTTTTTTTACGTACCAAATTAGAATGAAATCGGACGAACTTTTGTAGTCCGCCCCCGGGGGAGGTCCCTGGGTAGGAGGCCAATCAAATTTTAAAATAGCCTATAACGACCCCCGACCTGACAAAAAGACATGGAGTAAGTTTGAAAACGATCGGTTGAGTGGTATAGGAGCCTATTCGGAACAGACAAAGACAAAGAGACTAAGAGACAACTTCGGTTTTATATATATAGATAGATTTAAAAAAATATACATGTAATCACTTTGTGGAAAAAAAAAAAGTTTGTCTTCAAGATGACTTTAATGTAATGATTTTTATGTAATATGAAATTGGTTTTTCATAACATAGTTTTTTTTTTTTTAATTTTTCCATTATGCAAGAGTTTTTTTTTTAATATTTTTTTTAGATATTTTAAGTGGGTGGTACACAAATACCTTATAATGTAAATACTGGTGCTTGCTTATGTGTTAGTTTATAAAATTTCAATGCATAGGAAAATCAGATGTTTTCTTTTTTATGTATTATGTGTATTTTTTATGTAGTTTACCATGACTGCAAAAATTCTAAATGAAGTTGGCTTTGAAATTTAAGTAATTTTCGGTAGTGTTTAAAGTTTTTTAATGCGTTGGGGATCGTTATGTTGTATTTAGTGCTATAGAATTTAGATCACTAAATGGAGTATTACATGCGTCAATACACATGCAATCATTTAGATGCATCTGCGTAAATAATGAAAGAATTTAGATGCATCAGCGTATATAATGAAAAAATTTAGATGCATCAGCGTAAATAATGAAATCATTTAGATGTTTCGTATTGAATATTACGTAATACCTAAACAAACATAATATCTCTCACAATATTTCAATACAGCCAAATACAAAAAAAAAATGAGAAAAAATGAGAAGAAAAAATATTCTCTCTTTGCAACTACCTCTCCCCTACGCATTAAAATAGTATATTGGATATGTAAACAAAATTTGTTATACAACTCGTTCTGTATTTACACAAAAATACATTGACACTTCTTGTCAATTTATATCACTCGACCTTCGGTCTCGTGATATAAGTATTGACTCGTGTCAATGTATTTTTGTGTATACAGAACTCTTAATTAATAACAAATTTAGTTTACATATACAATAATCTACTATAAGTTTGTGAAAATAAAATAAAAAAATGAATTTAAATTTTGAAAAATCATTATTAAAAAAATGATTATTAAAAAAAATTAATATTAAAATGCCATCTTGATGTATTGTTAAGGATTGTCGGTCGTTTTATATAAAAGGCAGCAATATTGGTCTTCAATCCTAATTTAATAAAATAACTGAATTAATTTGTCATAAGAAAAACTGTAGTGCTACACAAATAATTAATTTACTGCATAAATATTTGATATTATGTATTTCAGTTATTATTAATATTATTATGTTTATCAACATTTTTCGTACGAATTTCAATCATTTTAAAACGTTTTTTTTTTTTTATTAGTTCACTTTGTTGTCCGGTACAAATTTTGTAATCAATTTTTCGGCACTTCTAGATGAGATGGAGGCTTGAAAATTGGAGCATAGGTAAGAAATGGATGACAATGCAACATAATGTAAAAATTTTTGTGGTTCCATGGTTCCATCCATTGTTTCACTGATTCCGAAATCACGCCACTGTACCGATTTGGCTCAAATTTTGAACTTTGGGGCGCGTGTGATAAACAATATTGATAAAAATGTTTAATTTTAGGCGCCCCACGTTTTTCGTGAGAATTAATTTTCAGGGAAATCGGTATTTTTTACTTTTTAGTTATTTTATTCCGTTATAAAAACGTTGTTATTAAAATTTTTTTTTTATTTATTTATTTTTTATATTTTATTCATATTGCAGAAGGGATCAGCTGAAAGAAATGGGTAGGATGGAGAACATGAAGGAAAAAGTTACAGGGAAACGGCAGAGGGTTGACGCTTAAACAAGAGAAAAAGCAAATGAGTGGAGCTATTTATATAAGACTAGACTAGAGCGAAACAAAGTTCTCGCCAAGATCGACTAATATTAGTTTCGTTTGCCAAATTTTTTGTTAGATTTGATTTTTTCAAATATTCTATTTTGAAATAAAATAATTATGTGCAAAGTTATTTACAAAAGCTCGGAATTACATTTAAAATAAAAATAATAACTTTTTAACTTCTAAAACTCACAAAAATGACAAAATGAAAAAAATAATTTTATAAAATAAAATGAAATTTATTTTTAAATGAATTGAAATATTTTAATTTGCTAACTTTTTAATTTTTTTTTTCTGAGAAATAAAGTAAATGATAAAAAGTGCATTAAAAAAGAATAAAAAAATTATATTTTTATTTTAATTAAAACCAAACAGCTTGATATACATATACCTGGACTTTAAAAAGAGTTGGAAGGAAAATAAAACTTTCGACATTTTGCTTTTTTAAATAAACAAAGAGACATAAATATAATCTTATAATAACATTACAATTTTATATCTATTATACATTTTATACTTAATATGAACTCTGTATATACTATACGTATGACAATTAAGAAAAACTTATTTTTTTTTTTTTACGATTTTTGTGTTTTTATTTTTCTTACTTTGACCATAATCAGTGCTTTATAAGCCAGGCACAATTAAAAAAAAAAATTTAAAGAAATAAAAATGATTTTATAAATTTTTCCAATCATAAAATAATTAAAGAAAAATAAATTAAGACACAATAAAAGTTAAAAAATCACATAAATAATAATTCTTAGTTATAAGCATTAGATTTAGCAAATTAAGAATTTATTAATTTTTTCTGTTCTTTTTTAATTATTATAAATATTATGAAATGAATAAAAATAAAAATGTATTTAAAAAAAAAAATAATAAGCCAGGAACAAAGATGGTGAAACTAACAAGTGCAAGGAAATAAAGAAAAATTTTTCCAGGTTTTATTGAATATAAAACCTAGAATCTTATTCGGGTAATAAAAATAATTTTTTTTTCTTTTTTCGCTCAACCGCTGAACTCATCAGTGGCTGAAGACTGACGGCCAGACAAGCAAAGATTTGAGTTTGCTTGGGCAAAACTTATACGTTAAATTCAGATATGATAATTATTTTATTCTTCCCAACTATTTAGTAAAATAAAAAAAAAAGGTTTCTACAAAAATCCAAAAGATTATGTGTGTTGTTAGCCACCTGTAAAAAAAATACAGAAATGAAAATTACTGTAAAACAAAACAAAAATCATGAAGAAGAAAAAAAATAAAATTCGTATTTATATTGCAAAAAAAATAAAACTAATTTAGTTTGGAATAAAAATCAGAAAACATATTCGGATTTATAATTAAAAACATTTTTATCTGTATTAAGACCTAAAATAATTTTTCATTTAAAAGAATTTGATTATGATTTCTTTACGTAGTTAAATTAGCCCTCCGAATAATTGTTTTTTTTTGTCGCGGCCTTATTTCATTTTTCAAAACGAAATAAGGCCGCGAGGAATTTTTTGCGGTCTTATTTCATTTTTCAAAATGAAATAAGACCGCGAGGATTTTTTCGCGGCCTTATTTCATTTTGAAAAACGAAATAAGGCCGCGAAAAAATCTTCGCGGCCTTATTTCATTTTTCAAAATGAAATAAGACCGCAACAAAAAAACGTCGCGGCCTTATTTCCTGCGGCCTTATTTCCATCCCCCATTTAAAACCTATCATCTATTTTTTTTTATATAATCTTTTGAAAATATAATTTAGAAGGCGTACTTTATGAACAAGATGATGTTGATACAGGATTACGTCACGTGGAATCAAATGCAGCAGATTATAGTAAAATGTATAATGTTAGAGTTTGTCAAGTGAATTTATCAATGTCATCATATAAATAAAGGTGATTGTTTTATATTGGATGCAATCAGTGCCGCTAAAAGCAATTAGTTCCGCTAATCAAATCAGAGGTGAAGATCATAATAGATACGTTCTCGTATCAATATAATTGATAAGTGAATTTTTTGTCCTTTTATTATTTAAAGTTTCTATAAACCTATAGCAAAAATATTTGTGTGATTTTTGTGAATTTTATCGTTTATTTTTGAGAAAATAAAATTTTCTTTTATACTTTTTGTAATCCAAATTTTTGAAGTGCGATGCTCTTAAAAAAAGGAAAATTATTCTTTTAGATTGAAAATATAAATTTTTTTTTGTTTTCCCAGATTTTTCATATAATATTGAATTGTTGATGCCGAAAATTTTATTTTATTTTTGGAAAATAAAACCCATAACCGAAAATAATTTTTTTTTTTACAAGAAGATAAAATTAATAAATAATTTGTTATCAAATAATTTTTTTGTTTTTATTGTTGCTGAACTATATGGTATTATAAAAGAATATTTATTGTGAATATTCAGTTGGCTTCCTAATCGTGATTGATTAATGCTTTTAAGTATATTATAGATAGCAACCTGACATTTTTTTCATTTTTTCAAGTTAATCGTTAGGGTTTCTTTTTACATTTATTTTATAGGCTGATATTTGACCTAAGTTTTTGCATTTCAGATTTAAAAAAAAAATTTTTTTTGGGAGATATGACGATTCTTGTGGCAGAAGGCTTGGAAAATTTTGAAACCTCAAACTATCATCTCTCTGTTGTTAAATTTACAAGAATATTTTCAGATATAATTTTAAGTAGATATTCATGCGGGCTTTCTTTGCAGGTGTTGGCAACTCGATGTTGCCAGTTTAACCAATATAGAAACCCTAAAAATACTGAAAAATCAAAAAATGGGTTTTTTCAATTGAATGTGCTCCCTGAATTTTCAACCGATTTGGTCACTCTATACCATTTTGGATACGTCTTTCAGACATCTTTAAAAAGCCGCATGCTCCCATTGAAATTTTTTAAGGCTTTAGAAGATAATTCACTTCTTAGGATTTCCCCATACAAAAAAATGACCATTTTTAGCCATTTTTAAAAAAGTTGTGCTCCATGATCTTACGTACGATATTTTTCAAACTTCGCAGTCAAAAAGAACATATTTATACCTTTCGAAAGCCGCATGCGCGGGTTAAATCGGTCAAGTACTTTCGGAGTGGTGGCATTTTATATAAAACCAGTTTTGAAGTTTTTTGGTTCGATTTTTGCTCAGTTTTAGTGTTGTTTTTACTGTATATATTTTCGACAACTATTTTAAACAGACTTCCCTTCCATTTTACTTTCATAGATATTGTCATATAAGCTTTGAAATTCGTTTTTTTTAATGTTTCTTCCACATCAATTTCATTTTCTTTCCAATTTTCTTTTCCAAACTTATAACCTAAACTTTTTGCTATTGTAATTTGTTTTTTCAGTATTTAATCCTATCTGATAATTTCTCAAAGGCATATAGCAACTTCAATAAAATCGAGTATATCCGAACAGTGCTGGACTGGGAATGAATTTAGGACCGGGAAATTCAAATTTTCTTTGTAAAAAAAATTTCTCAGGCTTAAAAAAAAAATTAAAAGAAAACATTATAATTTTAGACAACAGATTTTAGTACCGCCCACCAGGAAACTCCTTCTAGCTTGTTAGGCCAGTCCAGCTCTGTCTCCGAATCATTCAAAATCTCACTCACGAGTTGTTTTGAGTCGCTTTTACGTTTTTTAGTAGTAGATAATTGTTTTAAATTATTCGAACGTTTTATCCGTTCATTCACGTTCCAACATGCATTTTTTTAAAACATGTCCTCATAAATTTTGGTTTTTCAGTCATTTTTGTTATGGATTCGTTCTTTAAAATTGAGTTTTTGAATAATAACGAACATTTTTTTTTTCGTAATTTTTTTAATTTGGCATACCTCTTTTATTTATTATTCGATTCTTAAAATTTTTTTTTCGTTGGAAAGGTCTTGAAACGGCCTTTTTTTTGTTTCATTTCTGTAGTACAAATGTTGCCCAAAAGGTGGAGTAATTTTAGTTTAATACACAAATTTGGTTAAAACGCCATCTATACAATATTTTCAGGAACTAAAACTTTCTAAAAAAATGAAGGTCAACTCCTCCTGAATCAAAGTCTAGAACATCATGAAAGGCTATTTCGAAGTTTTCATACTCAAAAATGCTTAATTTCAAAGTAACCAAAAAGTAACGGTAAAACCTAAAAAAACCAAAATGGCGGCAAACTTGTTAAACAAACATAATTTCTAATACCACTTTCTGCCACTTTCAAGAACAAAAATCCAATTTTTGCAAAAAACGCGTTTTTGTCAGGTTGCTAATTATAGAAGAAAAAAAATTAAACTGGTATATGGTGGCCGCATTGACCAAACGATTATTTTTTTTTCTTTTTGTATTTTATATCTATTATTCAATTTATAACATTTTTCATTTCATCATGTAGCTTTTAAATTTCAACTGCTAAACTCCTCTAGCATATTATAGAATAGGTCTTTCGATTTTGAGTTTCTGAAACTAAATAAACCTTTTTCCATATTTTAGATATTTTTCTCAATTATTGTTAAGATCATTTTGAAAATTGAAAACAGTCTTCGTTCTACATTTTCCTACTGTTCTATATTTAAAAAAAATTAATTTCAATAAAATTGGTAAACTCTTAAAGGATGTTGAAATTTCTTGGTCATAAAGGCATTATAGAATAAATATTTAAGATTTAAAGACATAAATTTCTTGATGAAATATGTTTTGTGAATAAACATTTTGATTTATTCCATTTATTTTATTAGAATTTGTACAATTGTATGTTGTTTAACCAGCTTCTTCTTGAAAAATTCTCATTTGAATAAATTTGTGGAACTAATAAATTTATCAATTTGAAAACAATTACAATTATTGCATAATTTTATTTTAAAATAGAATGATAGTTAAGTAACTGAATAGGTTTCTTCTCATTCATATATTGTCGTTATAAGTATAATAATAATTACAATTAATATTTTACTTGTTTGTGTTTTCAGGATTTTAAAAATATTATTTTTATTTATATTTTCAATATGGGTTTTTGAATAATCAGAAAAATAACAATCTTAGATAAGTATAGGAAGAATAAATAATATTGAATTATTTACTGTCCAGTGTACATTATATCTATACATTATATATTCATGTGCACGTTGCAAAAGAAAATTTACTCTCTTTTTCATTTTATGATCAATTTGAAAATTTTATTTTTATTTTATTTTTCAAATTGAAAAGAAAAGACTTTATTACTCTTTTACAACGAGCTTTCTAATCGCATATACATTGTAATATAATAAAAGGCTTGAAATTGTCCAGCCTCATCATTTAATTTTGAACTAAAAGTTGAAGCTAAATTTTATTTCCGTTCGTAAAATTCAGACCTTCAGATACAATGACATAATCTTTCATTCTGTTTTGTATAGTTACTCCTAAAAATTAAAATTTCCAATGCTATCCCACTAGAAAATATTTATTAAAATTTTAGGTTTTTTTTCACTATTGTTAAATTTTCTCTTTCATTAAAAAATTAGATTTAATAGTAAGCTTAACAATGAAGTTTATTTTATATAATATATAATATATAATATAATATTATAAAAGAAAAATTTGGCATACTGAATCATTACTATTAGGGCTTCTCATTTCCCGCAATTTTCAAAACCCGGGATCCCGGGACAAAATTTTTCATATTCCCGGGATCCCGGAATTTTTTATAAGCCCAAATTAAACAAAAAATTATCTCATAAAATAATGCCATGCTTTCGATCTACTTCAACTTGACATGATGGGGTTACCTAAGTTGATATTTTACATAATAACAAAGAAAAATACTGCATTATAAAAAATTAGTTAACAACTTGAAATTTGCTTTCTAATCCTCAAACTTCGATTATTTTAAATAAATTTTAATTCTATATATATTAAACTGCACTTATTTATTTTTTAAATTCTTTATACCGTTCTACTATTACAAATCTAACTATTTTTACTGACTATGTCGCTAGAAATTTAGATAATTCCTCTCAGGTTGATTGCATTTTTACGGATTTCACAAAAGCCTTTGATAAAATTGGACATACTACCATTCTATCACAAATGTCTAAATTAGGTATAGATAACGATTTAATCTCTTGGTTTCACTCATATCTAATCGATCGTCAATCCTCTGTTGTCCTCAATGGCAGTAAATCTTCGCCAATTTTTCCCTCTTCTGGAGTTCCTCAGGGATCCATTTTAGGACCCCTGATATTTTCAATATTTGTGAACGATCTATGTTCGAATTTTACCTCCCCCTCACTGCAGTTCGCCGATGATCTTAAAATTTTTCGTAAAATTGATAGTATTCGAGACTGTACACTACTACAGAAAGACCTTGAATGGCTTATTGCCTGGTGTATAAAATTCGGTTTACCATTAAATTATAGTAAATGTACAGTTCTCAGCTTTTCTAGGAAAACATCTCCTATACTCTTTGATTATCAGCTAAGTGCACATATTCTAAAAAGAGTAACCGAACAAAAGGACCTTGGCATAATTTTCGACTCTAAACTCACTTTTAATTCCCACGTTTGCCTCATTTTTAATAAAGCCAGCCGCCTTTTAGGTTTCGTTTTGCGTATTGGTAAAAAATTTAAATCGTTATCCACCTTCATATGTTTGTATTACTCATTAATTCGTAGTGTTCTTGAATATGGATCCGTCATTTGGAACCCTTTTTATAATGTGTATAAATCTAAAGTTGAAAGGATTCAAAGAAAATTCACTAGATTTTTATTTTTCAAATTTGGTCTACAAGAAGATAATTACAGCGATAGACTTCGCACTCTGAATATGGTGTCACTTTGTCAGAGACGGCTTATATTAGATGAATTATTCTTAATTAAAATAACTTCTGGATTGACTTCTGTTCCTTGTCTCTACCAAAATTTGAATTTTTATAATCCCGCCAGACCAACTAGACTAAATTTAACGTTCTCTCTCCCTCATTCAAGGACAAACTTATTGGCTAAGAGCCCAATGATAAGAATTCAATTTAGTCACAACGAGTTTTTTAATTCTGTAGTTGATGTTTCTGATAATAATACATTAGGTCTCAAAAATCTAGTTAAACGCACTGCTTCTCAACTTCCCGTTTACGTATAATCTCACACTTGATATTCTTGAATTTCATGGCTAAGCTCATTTTGTGATATGGTGAGCACAATTGGTTAATTGGTTAGGTACTCGTAGTTTTATGTTAATATTGTATAAGTATTTGAAGTAATATTTTCACTTGAATTTAGTCAAACTCTGAATTTTTTTTTTTTTTGGACTTTATTCTTTAAATTTGTTTATTTTTTGAATTTTTAAACAATCTTTTATAAATATTATCTATAGTTTGTAAATTTTATAATTAGTCCTTAGCTTACTTTTATATACCTAAACTTTTGTAAAAAGTAAAATCCAAATAGCTTGTAATTAGTTTAATATTAAACTGTTAGCTGTTAATTGAATAAAATAAAAAAAAAAAATAAAAATATACTGACTTCACTTCGTTTCCACAAACTTAGAAAGTCAAAATTGACCCACTTCCCAGTATCCAATCGAGCTGAAATTTACTTTAGCATTACACACACACCTTTATATAAACTTCACTACCTGGTCTCCAAACTTAGTAAGTCAAAATAGATCCAATTTTCGGTATCCAATGGAGGTAAAATTTTGCACATCACTTTGTCGTCGATAACAATATACTTTGGCATCACAGACTCATCAACACACACACACACCTTTATATGAACTTCATATCAATTGCCTCGCATATAAAGGATTTATATCAAAAACTTTGTTTTTATGGGTTGTGTTTTTTCTATACTAAAATTGTATATTTTAATTTTAGCTGAAACAGTGAATGAAATTTCGAGTATGTGATATATAAAAATCAAAAGTTAGCATACCACTAATAATGAAGGGAATCCCCCGTAATTGTATAGAAAATAATCTACATATTATGTACTTAGCGCTATACTAATAGTATACGCCGCATTCAGCAATCACTTAATTAATTCTGTCTAGCTTAGATATAAACCTAAGCCTAAAATTTAGTGCAATCTCTATTATATTTTTTAATTAAGCGGAAATTCCGGGATTTTTGGTTGAAATCCCGGGATTACGGGATTCAATTTTACAACCGGGATCCCGGGAAAACGGGATCCCGTTTGACAAGCCCTAATTACTATATGTCATTATCATTAGCATCATATAATATTTACATTATTAAAGGTCTCTTTAATTTGATTTTGTTTTTTAGTGTTTTTTTCTCATATTTTAAATAATTTACTTGTAATAATAACGAAAAAAAAATTAAACTTCCCTCATAAAATATGAATTCCGCTACCTACAGTCCTTTTTATTTTTCGAACATAAAAAAGGATTTATTTTTATCATTATTATTGTACATTTTGTATTATGAATTTTTTATCCAGATTATATAAAAATACTTGCTTAAATTTACAACAATTTGTATAGTTTTAAAGTGCAAATAAAATATAATGAATGTATACTATATGTTCAAACATACATATATTTTCCGTATTCTACTTTCAGAAATTAAACTCAATCTTATAATAAAATTAAGTTATGCATACATACTTCTATCTAGTTTGGTTGAAAAAGGATAAGTTATTTACATTTATAAAAATCTCCGTAAGTATATTCTATTAAAACCAAATAGGTGTAACATTATTTTAATGAAATGACTATAATTTTAAAACGAATGAAAATTTTGAGACCATTTGTGAATCAATAAAATGAGACCATAATCATTATTAAGAAAATTCGATATATATCGCTAAAATAAAACTTTATAAAGATTTTAGTTTTTTAGTTCGGCTTCTTTTTTATTTTTAAAGTTACTTTTAGAGTTTTAATAATTTTCTATTTATCGATTCAGAAAGAGATCCTGTATATACAACTTTACAAAAAAAAATCTTTAAATTAAAATTTTAAAAATTTATAATACTCTATATTGTCTGTCTCTTTATTGTAGTATTATACTTTGAGATATTTTAAATGAATCTGTTATCAGTTTGTATGATAACACTAATACGATTAGACAAATGAAATGATATTAATCCACATTCTTGTATAATTTATGTAATTATGTCTTTCGCAACTCAGTTTGTCCTTTATACCTTGTTCGCATTATAATTTGAATTCCATTTATATTCTGGAAAACAAATTGCCGTTCGCATTACAAAATTTGTTGAGAACTGGAATTTGATGATGTAAAAAAAAATTGAGAAAGAGAAAAAGTTTTTGTTGTTGAAAATTTTGACTTTTTATCTCGCTTTTTATCAATTTTTTTTGTTTTTTTTTTTCATTTTGACTCGAATTTGACAAGAAAATTGTTGCCAACTATAACAAAATTTCAAAAAATGAGTGAAAATAACTATAAATGTAGAATTCTAACTAGAATATGAAAGTGGAATATACACACCCAAAAAAAAAATGCAATCAAAATCGAAAACAATTGTACTTCATTTCAATTTTTGTCCGTAATTGATACTTTTGAAGTCAAAATCTGTTGTTTTATTTGAAGACATCCTGAATGAAGTTCCAAAATGAAATACCAACTTTACAGACAATTTTAAGACTGAAAACCTGTCCTTATTTTAGGACTTCAAATATTTTCTTTCAAAACAAAAATTATTACTTCATTTGAATTGCAATTGCTTTGATTTTACCTTGCATTAATGAAACAATGTTCTTCAAATTAATGTTTTTAGTTGCAATAAAATAAAATGAATAACTTTAGATTGAAATGAAGTAAGTCCTGTTTTATTTTCATTCATTTTATTATATTTTCCATTTTACACATTGTCGTAAATTCAGTTCATAGCTCAGTGGCAGAGTTGGTGGATTGCAATGTTTAGGACAGTGGTTCGAAGCGACAAGCGGGCATAAAAAAAAATTATTAAAAAAAATATAAAACAAAAATAAAAAAATTTAAAAAATAAATAAAAAAATTTAATAAATAAAAAAAATTAAATAAAATAAAAAAAAATCAAAAAAAATATAAAAAAAAAATTAATAAAGAAAAAAAAATAAAATTAAATAAAATAAATAAAAAATTAATAAAAAAATAAAAAAAATATAAAAAAAAAAAAATAATTAAAAAAAAATTTAGTCTAGCAATTTTTGTTTTTTTGTATTTGCGGTGTTTTTGCTGATGAATTTGAAAGGTTTTTGGTTTTGGGGTAATAAACTTTGTTTTGTTCTTACTTGAATTATTTTGTTTTCATTTCGAAAGATACTTGCTAATTTCTGCTTTCGATTTTGAAATGAACTACCATTTGTTTTCAAATCGAATAATTCTCTGTAGGGACAATGCGAAGAAATCTCACTTTAAATTGAAGCAACTTTTTGTTGTTTTGATTGCATTATTTCTTTGAGTGCATATTCCGGAATATTTTTTTATATGAAAAATCCAGTTCAAATTCCTGAAATATTCCGGATAACAGCATATTCCACTAATATTCTCCTAATGCGAACACCATATTACAAACATTTTAAAAAACTTTTAAATATTGATAATTGAGATATCAAAATAAAAAATATTGAAAGCTTATAAAGAATTAATCCTGTTGTTTTATAAATATATAATCATATTAATCAACGTAAAAAAAAGTGCTTATAAAAAAGTATCTCATAATTAAATCACGGATAATAGTTTGATTTTATAGTCAAACAAAATATAAATTTACTTCAAAGAGAATTTCACTTTTTTAATTTACATCGTTTTAAAAAATATTTTTTATAAACAATTCTCGTTGCTTGGGTCTTATTACATTTTTTTTACCACTTTGTTGAATAATAATAATTGTCTTTAATTCCATTTAAAAAATTTTGTATAAGTAATTAGAATTACATATAAAATTTTTGCGTGGAATAATAGGGCTATAAATTGAGAATTTTAAAGCCATTAAATGTTTTATTACAAATGAATAGATAGAATATGTATATTCGATTGTCCGTAGCCCAAAAGTTGAACTATATAAATATATTTAACTAAATAATTAAAAATTTGATGTACATTTAAATTTAAATGCAACTATTTCAGAAACTTCAGTGGCTTTATTTTAACTAATTTGTTGTAAATTTCTCAAACTGTATTAAAGTTTGTTTTTTATAATTTAAAATTTAGTTCGTTTTAAAGCAGGATTAATTTATTAAATATCCTATTATTGTTGAAACTTAAATAAAATAATTAAATTTTAGTCTTTCAGGCTTTTAAATTCAAATTTAAAAGGATAACTATCAAAAATTTAATTTGGAATCTTCTTATTGAAACCCTACTACTTTCCACATTATCATAAAATTCTTTTTTTTATCTTGGTTGTTATTTTGGATGTTTAGGTACATTATTGTGTTTATTTTTCTGCTCATTTAGCTTGATTTTATTCATTTCGTAGACACACTTAATTTTCATAGTCAAATGTTAGGAAATACACTGTTCCTATATAGGTACTTATACTGCAGCATAGTGAAAAAAACATTATGTACATAAACATTTTAGATTTTTTTTTTTACAATTTACAAGTAGCCCTTTATTATTAGAAAATGGTGTCATTAACTAAATTTTTTTTATGTACGAGTATATATGTACTGCATTTTCCACTATGACCGCAGAATAATAGTGATTTAATGAATGATAGCATAATGTGATTTGGAAATCGGGTTGAACGCTTGTAAAAAATAATTTTTGGACCCATTTTAAAATTTTGAAAATTGTAATTTTAGTGTTATAATGGAAACAGGCGAATTATTAATATATGTACTTTAATAAACCATCTTTGGCTTAAACATAAATCCTTCATATTCTCGATTTAAGTTCAGATATTCAAAAGAAATACCTAATTGTAATTGTGTACCAATTAAATTGTTTATTATTATTTTTGATCCGTAAATATAAGAATTTTTGGCGAAGGGTATTTCGTTATATTCATAATTTGTTTTTTGAAATATGTAACAATTTAATTATACCTACTAAATATTTTTGAAATTTCCATCAAAATGCGAAAAAAAACTTAAAAAACTAATTTTTTGTTAAAATTTTGAATATGATGCAATGTTGAACATGTTATGAATCCTTTCCATCACAAAATTAAATTACAGCCACTATAAAGCGAATTATAAATTGAATTTTCATTTCAGTTTGTTCTTTCATATGCAGATGTCAAGAAACAATTACAGGAAAAAAGTAATGAAATTAGCTTTCGAAATGAAAATTAAAAAAAAAAAGTATTTTTTTTTTCTAAAATTTTCACTTTGATGCAAAAATTCAATTATTTATTTTTTATTTTTTAATACGTAGGTATTAAATGATTTTCATTTTATTTAACAGTTTCTTTTGAGCATATTATTAATCGTTCTGTTTATTTTTTTTTTCTCAAATTGTTTTATCTGGAATATTAAAATTCTGAATTAACTAAATTTAAAACTTATATAAAATTTATGTTGTTTTTATTATTAAATTTAAGCAAGGAATTTTACTTTTGCATTGATTGTTCATTTCGATTAAAAACTACGGTATACGGTTATACCGTTTACATTGGAGCGGCAATAAGAGCTGTGGTAAGGTCTGTAATAAACGATCATTGCTCTTATCAAAACTCTTATTGTTTATCGCCACGCTCTGCACAATCCGTACGAAAAGGGGTTATTAGAGTTTTAAGTCAAAGACAAATTCGAAAAAATTGCAAAAAATTCAGCATTTTCTGCAATGTAAAATGATACTCTAACGGAAGCTCTTAAGGAATTAAACATTAAAATAATATTTTCTTTATTTCCATAAGTTCTCTTTATACACTCCTAGCTTTATTATTTTTGTTCAAGCAAGTTGTGCTAGCACCTGATTAGCACCAAAAAATTTGTTATAACTTTAATTGCGGTGCGATAATGGTAAATTTTTAGTTTTTACTTTTTTCAGATTCTAACGCGAATTTTGTAAATATTCAGAGTACTTTTGTTTGCCAGTATGTATTGAAAATAAAAACATATTGATTTAAAAACTCTAGCTAGTTATAATTTTTTTTATAATTTTATTTTGATAAGGTATTTTTTAAGAGAGTGTGCTCTGCATCTGGAGCACCTTAGACCGCTCCCACTGATATGAATACATTATTAAGTATTTTGTCCTATGGAATGTATGCTTAAACATATCTACATAATAACTATAATACATAATATATTATATGTTAATATATGTATAATAATAATATATAAATTATTTTTCTATTTTATTTACATTGGAAGGATTACACTTCTGTTAATGAAGTGTGGCTTTATCATCAAAAACACTAAATAAACATTTTAATTTGGCAAAAAATTTTTTATTTGACAAATTTTTAGAATATTTAAATATTGTGGCTGCATAATATATAACTAATTTAATGAATATAATTTTGAATAGTATTACTATATAAAATGTTCCTTTTCTATATAAAAAAAAATTAATGCAGATGTGTATGTGTCATGTACAAAAAAAAAGTAATTAACTAAAGCTATGTTATTGGTTTGCTATTTTATTATTTTTTACTAAATTTGTTAAACATCAACAAGTAACTGTATTAACTATATATGTATGTATAACAGAATAAAGGAAAAAATAGTTAAGTTCAATGATAAAATTGTATTTGAAATTGTATTTTTAAACTTAATAAATTTTGTAAATAAAGTTCAAAATTATGACATAAGCATAAGACATAAAACATAGGACATAAAAATTAAAAAAGTTGTTAGATTTCTTAAAATATCAATATGAAGTACGAAATAGTATTTTATGGAAAGTTTATTTTTTTATTTTGATTTTTTTATTAAAACTTATTTTTCTTTCCCAACCATTATTAAGGATTTTAAAAGTTTCTATTTTAGTTTGTTTTACAGGGGTCTTATACTTACTTTTAAGTATATGCATATCATTATTAAACCCGGATTTAAACATTTCTAATGTTAATTAATAAAAGCTCCAAAATTAGAAGATTAAACTTGTTTAAAAGCCTGTTTTATTTCAGAATGCTGTATAAGTAAGATTTTTAGTTTTATGTAAGTATAACCCTCACTTTCTTCATATTAACATCTTAAAAAGTATATAATTGTAATAAAGATTTGCATGATATAAATTACAAATAAATTACAATATGAGTTTCTGAAATGTTTGTTTATGACAAATATTGCTATGATCTGTAATACATATAGAGAAAAATACAGGAATACAAGAAAATTAGCTGCCGCTCGCAGCTATCTGGTTTTTCTGTGTATATACATAATTCATAAATTGACACTTTTTTTTTTTCAAAAGTTCCTACCTATTCCTAACATGATTTCTTTTTTATTATGTGTTTTTTTTATACTTGATATATTTTTAATATTTTGAAGTCAATAAAAAGTTATTATTATATAGATAAACATTTAAATCAGTGTTAGTATATTTTTTTACAATATAAAAATTATTTAAGTGGACATTTTTTATATATACCATTTTATAAATATTTTTGATAATGATCCTGAAACAAAGAGAGCCGCAAAAATATTTTTGAAAGTTGGTTCTGGCAACTTCGTGACGGGGTTTTTTAATTTTAAAATAATTGTATCGAATATTATTTCAAATAAAATAGTTATGTAAATGTTCAAATTGCAGTTGATATTATTAAATTATCTAAATTTAAAATAAACTGAAAGTTGACTAATACTGCTAACTTTAAATAATTTACAAAATTTAAATATTTTTTGACATTATAATAGTGCATTGTGTAAGAAAATAACTCACTATTAGTTTTAATTGTTTTGCTATATATTCTATAGCTGACTTTCCACCGAGTTTTTATTTTCTAAAAAGAATACAGAAATATCACAACTTGATAAACTTATTTCTTCCAAAATTATGTCATTATGATTAATTTAAAATCTACGTTGGATTCTTGCTTGTTTATATGTTGAAATGTCGAAAATCATATATTATGTTTCTTCATAAAATTCGCTATAAGTAACTAACTACGGTAAATTAGTTAATCTTTAAGTAGAAAAAACTTAATTTCCTTAACACAGAGAACCATAATTTTCAAACAAATACAATAGCTAGCAGAATTGAAACCAACATATCAATTTTAGAATTAAATTCCTGTTTAGCTAGTTTCAAAAGAACCACACCTGGTTTCGATAAAATCCCATATCAAATACTTAATAACATGCCAAATGAAATGAAATATAGACTTTGTGATTTATACAACAAAATTTTTTCGGAAGGTTCCATTCCTCAAGAATGGAAAACAGCCACAATTATACCATTACTAAAACCTAACAAACCAAAAAATTCTATAGAAGGATATCGTATGATATCCTTGTTACCATGTCTAAGTAAAACTTTAGAAAAAATAATTTCAAATAGACTGTTATGGTTTATAGAAAGAAAAAATTTAATTAGTAAAAATCAAGTTGCTTTTAAACCCTCTAAAGGCACATTAGATGCACTTTTACATACAGATCACTTCATTACCAACAGTTTAGCAACAAAAAACCACATTTCAATCATGGCAATTGACTTCGAGCGAGCCTTCGACAGAATAGGCATGCACATAATTTGTGACCAACTAATTTTGTGGGGTGCAGGCCCTAGAATTGTAAATTATGTAAACAATTTTTTATCAAACAGAAAATTTCGAGTTAGAGTTAACAACTACTACTCAAACACCTTCAGTTTAATGAATGGAATTCCTCAAGGATCTCCCATCTCAGTTATCCTTTTCCTTATAGCTTTTAATCAACTAAGTTTAATTATCAACAAATACAATGCTACTATCAAACATAACATATATGCAGATGATTTAAATTTAATTTTTAAAATTCATGACCTCGCAAAAATCACAGATATTCTTTCAAAAATATTTGAAGAAATATCTGAATGGTCAAAAGTATCAGGTTCACTAATATCATATAACAAATGCAAACACCTACACATTTGTAATAAAAAATTTTGTAATAATGTTTTTTTCTCGATTAATAATGTACAACTATTTGTAGACCAACTTAAAATTTTAGGCTTAATTTTCGATAAAAAATATAGTTGGAAAAATCATATTGATTATTTAAAAAATTCATTGAATAATAGACTTAACTTAATAAAATTTTTTTCAGGTAATAAAAGCCAAGCCCACATTAACACTATTACATATCTTATAAAAACGTTAATTTTGTCAAAAATCGATTATGGTTTACCAGTATATGGAAATTGTCGAGTAAAAACATATTTGAAAAAACTAAATGTCACCATCAACTCAGCTGCTAGAATAGCTACAAAAGCGTTCCGAACAACACCAGTCATCAACATTTTAAAAGAAACTGGATTGCCCACATTAGAAGAAAGAAAACAACTTTTGACTGCAAGACTAATAAACAAAATAAAATATTCATATGATTCGCCTATTCAAAAAGATGTCCAAGATCTACTTAAACGTAAAGTACCCCCGAAAAAAAGCTCAGCACTCAATACAGCAACAAATCTGGCGAAAACACTAAATATACCACTAACGTTTATAAAACACAGCAAATCAATATATCCTGCATGGAATTTACACAAAAATTCCATAAATCTAGAATTGGCAAAATATCCTAAAGACACCACATCACCATCACAATACGCTTCAGTCTTTTTGGAAATTACATCACTCCTCAAAAAATCAGGGTGGAGTTTTTTATATACTGATGGATCCAAAAACAACTACACCACATCGTTTGCAGTAATAAATGAAGAAAATCACGTTATAAAAATTGGAATAATTAACGATAATGCATCTGTTTTTCATGCTGAGGCACAAGCCATTCTTAATGCAATACAATTCGCAACAGCAAACAAAGGTAAATTCTGTATCTGCACTGACAGTCTTTCTGTGCTCAATTCAATAGCAAATATAAAAAATCGCACTCCAATTATTATCAATATGAGAGATCTTTTAATAAGATATGAAAAAAAAGTGAAAATGTTGTGGATCCCAGGACATACAGGCATAAAAGGAAACGAATTTGCAGACCAGGAAGCAAAAAACGCAGCCAGAGCTCCTGTAATTTCAGACAGTGTTGAACTATTAAAAAATGAAATCAAAAAAATTATTTATTATTATGTTGAAAATGAAAAGCTCACAAAATGGCAAAACTATTTGCACCATTACACCCGATTCAATCCTAAAGGAGTAGAAACAACATACCCAAAGGATATTAATAAAAAATTTATTCAAAACTATATTAGATTAAAATTAGGCCATACTACCATTACACACTCACACATACTTAAACATGATACAGCGCCACTTTGCACGTTATGTAAATCAAAAGTCAGCGTCATTCATTTTCTGGACGAATGTAAATTTTTCACGAATTATAGAAAAGAGTTATTTGGCAACGTAACACCATCCAATTGTTTAGAAAAAGCGACAAAAGAAAACATTATACTGATTAATCGATTTTTGACAAAAATTAAATTAAATATTTAAATATTTTGTATATAATATTAATAATTAATAAACTTTTCCAACTAAATATATTTAACTTATAAAATTAGGTATATGTAGGTAATTTAAATTGTAAAAAAAAAAAAATTAATCACAAGAATTACTACAATTAAGACAAAAGAAAAAAGAATGAAATAAGAAAAAAAAATAATAATAATAATTTATCTTTAAGATATAAAATATATGGCATTTGATAAAATATGAAAGATAAATAAAACAATGTAAAATATTAGCATAAGTTTATAAAAATATGAATTAAAATGATTATAGTAATACCGAAAAAAAAAAAAAATGTAGTTATAATATAAGTGAGCCAAAAACCTAGAAGTTAGCGCTCGTAAATTTCTGTAAAATTTGATTATAATTTATTATATCAATTTTTTTGTAAAATAAATAAATAAATAAATAATAAATAAAAAATTAAAATAAAATAAACAACATATTCTAGTTATAACAAAATTAATAAAAAATAAAGATTAATAACCTCTTCTAGTTATATTATTTAGTATTTAAATAAATAAAACATTTAAATATTTTTTAATGTGATGAGTGCGCTTGCTATATTTAGAGCAAAGTAATGTTAATTGTGGCTCGATTTCCGAAAGCGATGGTCTCAATACATTTTCAACATTGCGCAATTGAGAGCGATATTTTGATTTAATATATAATAAGCATGAAATGCGTTTCAAATATGTGGTGGAAAATGACAAAACAATTTGAACTGCCATTTCAGGCAAAGATAGATACTGATTTTTAATTTGCAACCAAAAATTTTCAGGTATTTAAATAATCATCTAATTCTAAAGTTTGTTAATTTAAGACATATATATATATATATATATATAGAAAGTTGTTTTAAATTGGGTATTTCTCACCACCCCATGAAAAAGTCTAACGACCCCAATTGGGTCGCGATCCCTAGTTTAAGAAACGCTGCTCTAGTCCTTCATTGGGACGGCAAACTTCTGCCTGAATGTTTTGGATTAGGAAAGGTTGAACGGTTTGCCGGTATATGTTTCAGGAGACGGTATTGAAAAACTTCTTGGTTGCCAAAGTTGAGTGGTGGAGGAACAGCGCAAAATATAACAACATCTATTTTTAACCCTTTTAAAGCAGTGGGATGTAGAGAAAAACATTCAAGCCTTTTTGATACTACAAGTGTGAACACTGGTTGTATAAGAGGGGCATGCATTAATTTGGAGAAAAAAATTGGCCGAGAACTGTTATGGTTAGCCTGCCGCCATCATGTGAATTAATCTTGGCGAAGGTATTTAAGTTGTGCTTTGAACCATTATCCTCCCCCAGAAATTCCACTCTTCAACAGGTTTAAAAATGTTTGGCAAGGAGTTCAAAGATTCAACCATAGCATGTCTTTTATCTTTAGATAAATCTGTGATCATTAGAGATGATTATAAAGAAGTAATAGAGTTGACATCTAGTCATTTTGGGTAATCCACCTGAGAAAATGCATTGGAGAGCACCAGTTGCTGTGGACCATGCTCGGTGGATGGCTAAACTTCTATATGCTTTCAAAATCTTTTTTGTTTCGAGATCAGCAAGAGGTTTTCCGAATAACTAAAAAGGGAAGAAATGCAGCTCCAACGATTTGTACAGTTCAGTGCTCTTTTGTACAGTAAAGCATGGATGGAAGCTCCACTTGCTGCTGAAGCTCCTGGAGATGACCTGAACTTCTGGAAAAATCTTAGAAAATATGAGGCAATTGACTCTGAAATTGGAATAGGCAGCAAGAAAAGTTTTAGAAAATCACTTGTGGTATCTTTCAGATGAATTAATTGGTTTCGCCCTATTTTCAAACAAAGTGCCAACAACAGAAAAAATAAAAATCATTGCATCAGACAATTAAAAATGTTGAAAGAGGATGCCTGCCTCGGGGACTTTGCAAACAGAAAGAACTTTGAGCTTTTTTCTCGTTTGAATATTAGTGACTCTTTTTCTAACATGTTCACCTGATGAATGGGAGCATAAATATAAGTTATAGGGAATGGCAGAGAACAAGTAAAAGAAGTAAGAGTGGTGAATGATACGGCTGAAAGAGGTGTTCAGTTGATTCAAGAATTTAACAAACTTATAACAAATGATGAGGACGATAAGCAGTTTCTTTTGCAAGTCGTTGAAGGAAATTGAAAGACCATCCCTACCCAGACAAACAAGAAAATCTGTTAATTGACAGTATTTCAAAGGAAATATAAAAAAGCTGAAAGTGCTTTATTTTTTAAATTTTTTTTACCTACAATAACATTGTAAATGTATAAATAAAAACTTAATTTGTTTAAGTTATCTTGGTTTAGTAAACTCCACGACTTAAATCACTAAAAATACAATGAAAGTTGAAAGTAAACAGCTCATTGAGCACCATCTTTTAGTTTGGGTAAGCGGCTAAAAGTTTGCCAGAATAATAGTATGGGTAGTTGTAAAAAATGAGGGGGAGTCTTGGTCTGTGTGTAAAAGTTTTTTTTTTCATATGTTTATGAACCACGCTAATGGACACTTGTCAATATTATATCACTCGACCTTAACAGTCTCGTGATAAAGTATTGACTCGTGTGTATGTGTTTTTGTGTATACACAACTCGTTGTAATAACTTCTTAACATGTATTGTAATCTACTATTACGTTTCGACGTGAGAAATGCCTTCAACTCAGTAGAGTGGGCCGATCAAAGGGAAGTACCTGGTTATTTAGTAGATATCATAGATAACTACTTTAGTAATCGTAGGGTGTTCTACGTAGGTAAAGATTTCAAAGTGGCCCAAAACATGTCTTGCGGAGTCCCTCAAGGCTCGAAGCTGGGGCCATTTCTATGGAACATCGCCTACAGCGGCTTATTGAATATGAGTCTACCAGAAAATTGCAGTCTGGTTAGATTTGCGGACGATATTATTATCCTGTGGTCGGATGTTGACCTGAGTATTCTGGAGATACGGCTGAATGACTGCCTCAGAAGGGTGAAGAGATGGCTTGACTCAAAGGTACTTGATATGGCAATCCATAAAACGGAAGCAGTACTCGTGACCGACAGAAGAAATTTTAACTATCCCTGCTTACAGATAGGAAATAGTACTACCCAGTGGAAGGACCAGTTGACATACTTAGGAGTGGAGCTTGATAGGAGACTTAAGTTCAAGGCGCATATGGCCAAGCTGTCTCAAAAACGTGCAGCTGCATGCAGTAGCTTGTCAAGGCTAATGCCCAATGTTGGTGGTCCTTCGAGTACAAAGAGAAAAATTCTGTCGGCAGTCACATTGTCAAAGATGCTCTATACAGCCCCAGTATGGGAACAGGCCATGGAGAAGCCATCTTTCAGGCGCAGTGCTGCTTCGGTTAATAGGTGTTCGGCGTTGAGGATTTCTTCAGCCTACAGAACCGTCTCTGAAAGCGCAGTCCTTGTGCTGTCGAGTATTCCACCGATTGAACTTCTCGCATAGGACAGGAGTATGGTTTTTTGGGAGATTCAAGAAGGAGTGCAAGAAAGCCAGACACAAATAAGAAAAGCAGCGAGGAGCGCTCTTTTAGAAAAATGGCAGACGCGTTGGGAGGAAAGCACGTTAGGGAGATGGACTTATAGGCTTATTCCAAGTATAGATAAGTGGATAGAAAGAAGCCATGGACAGCTGAACTTCTATATTACCCCGGCGTTAACAGGACAAAAGCTACCTTAAACGGTGTGTTTTCTATCGTGTGATTTCTATGGAGAAGAAACAGACGATGTTTTCCACACATTATTTGTCTGCAAGAACTGGGAAGGTGAAAGAACAACTTTAAATGGAGAGCTAGGACATGAAATAACTCCGGAAAACGCTGGAATCAGAAGAAAAATGGTTGCTAATATCGAGATATTTTAGCAGCATTTTAAAAGCAAGCGAGTTCACTTGAACATTTAAATTTAAACTTAGTTAAAAAAAAAAAAACATTTAAATTTTAAATTTTAAATTTGAAGTTTTGAATTTTGAATTTTTGAAGTGAAAACATTAACTATGGAGGAGATTAAAGAGGGCTGGGCTGCTCGCGAAGAAATGCCGAAAGGTGGTACCGCGAGGAGCCGCGCAGCAGCAAAGAAGGTGGGGTTTTAGTCGGTAGTCCAGCCTAGTGCTGGGAGTCCGGCACTACGTACGTAAATGCATTTCCCCCCCTTCTAAAAAAAAAAAAAAATCTACTATTACGATAATATTATATTATTTACAATAAAGTTTAAAATAAATTGAACGATTTCTATGAGTTTGCTATAAAGTTTGGACAAGAATTAAAGAGACGTATAGTTACACGAGCTAA
>OZ023273.1:51222254-51400998 GCA_964007475.1 Hybos culiciformis
TGAACAAAAATAATAAAGCTTTTTATTTTTCATATAAAAAATTTCCAGCATTGCGCATGCGTAATCATTTTACACAAGCAAAATAAAAAAAAAAATTCCTTTTGTGTGCTACAAAATTTCTGCACCTCTCTATCAACAAACGAACATTATAAACAATTTCTGATCCTACACAAAAAACTCTAGTGGAAAACTGTGAAGGTGTAAGCTTTTTATATTGTTTTGTGCTTTTGATGTTTTGCCGCTCAAGGGAATTTTTCTCTCTCTGAACATAAGAACTCTAGTGGAAAACTGTGAAGGTGTGTTTTGTTTGTTTTGTGCTTTTGATGTTTTGCCGCTCAAGGGAATTTTTCTCTCTCTGAACATAAGAACTCTAGTGGAAAACTGTGAAGATATGTTGTTTTGTTTTGTTTTTGTGCTTTTGATATTTTGCCGCTCAAGGGAATTTTTCTCCTCTGAACATAAGAATCGTAAGATTCTGAAAAGTAAACGGTTGTAAGTGACAATAATGTTGTCTTTAAAAAAAAATGTTTATTGAAATGTTTTTGTTAAAATTTAGTTTAATGCTTCTCAGGAAAAATTTGGAATAAAAATATTCTGAACGTAAAATAGTCTAGTTGCGTTTGGTTTGTGTAATTAAATCTCAAAAGGAAATTACAGTAACAAAATGCATGTTGAATTTTTTTACACAGAATATTTTTATTTAAATTTTTTTTTGAGGAGAAGCACTATTGTTTCAAAACATTATAAAAACATTATAAATTATAATTAACTACAATCTAGATTAATAAAAAAAAAATAAAAAAAAAATAAAAAATGGAACCATTATCCCTCTACGTCCTCGTCATTGGTTCTGGGTCACTCCAAGGGTGGGACAACTCTGCACACCTTCAAATAAAAGTCACCGCAGGCCACTGATATATATATATATATATATATATATATATATATATATATATCGTATCTGTATCTGTAGTGGTTCATTTCATTTTCATAAAAATAAATACATCAAGTTTTCTATAAAAAAAATGTGAACTTTGAATTTATATATTTGTTCAGATTTAATTAGAGTTCTCATAGAGAGAGTTGATATAAAAAAAATAAAATATAATTTTTCATATATAAATAAAATTTAATTTTTATAATTAATTAATAAAATTTAATTTTTATAATTCACATAATAAAAATAAATATAATTTAATTTTTATTTTAAAATAATGGTTTTAATTATTAAAAAAAACTGAATAATATTAACCGTTATAATTGGTGAACCCGACAATAACAACATATACAAAACAAAAATTCAACAATTTTCAAGAATGAAAATCAATCAGAATCAAATTATTATCAACAAATTATCAAATTATTATCAACAAATTATTATCAACAAATTATTATCAACAAATTTTCAATTCTTATCAAATCATTTTTCAACAATTATTTATCAAATATTTATCAATTCAACAAGTTCATACTTTTCAACAATTACTCAACAATTATTTATCAATTCAACAATTTCATAATTTTCAACAATTACTCAACAATTATTTATCAATTATCAACATTTTTCAACAATATTATCAAACAATTTCAACAATATTATCAAACAATTTCAACAATATTATCAAACAATTTGAATTCTTATTCAATCAACAATTGTTAACCATTATCATTAAACAAATTTTCAACAAAACCAGATAAATTTTTAATTATATTATTTTATATTTTAATTTTTATATATTATTATTATATATTATTAATATACAATTTACAATTATTCTTACACTTATATTATATTACATTTAAATTAATTTTAACATGAATGAATCAAATTCTTCTTCCGATTCCACACTTTCAAATACCCTTTCCAATACTTCTTCTGACATTAACGCTGCCACAGTTAAACTTCCACAATTTTGGACTTCTTGTCCAGAAGCATGGTTCCTTTTAAGCTCAATTTCAATCTAAACACATTACAGTTGACTATTCAAAATATACTCACGTACTATCGGTTTTACCTCAAGAAGTAATTCAAACCATTTTGAGTTTTCTTCGTAATCCCCCAAATATTAATAAATATAATTCATTAAAAGAAATTCTTCTCAAACGTTACACTATAAGTGAAGAAAAACGTTTAGAAGAATTACTTTCTACTTCAGAAATTGGGGATCGAAAGCCATCAGATTTTTATCGTTCTATGGAATGTTTAGTTGGAACTACTTCTACACGCGCGAAATGTGAATTACGCCAAAAAGGGTAGTTGCGAAATATATATTTAGCATGCACTAAAATATGTTGCATTATCATAAATGCATATTATTAAATTAAACAATTCCAATTATATGCATTTTAATTTTAAGAAATTTTATTGAATTTTTAATATCTGTTTTTTTAATATAGTTAATACAGATCCAGTTTGTAAATATAAGAAATAATATTAAAAAATTAATATATATTTTTTTTAATATTCAATACGTACATAACCAGTATGTACATATTAGAAAATTAATATTATTATTTAAAAAAATTATTTCAATTTTAAATTCTCGGCAATCAAAAATAATAGTTTGACTTCCCTATAATCGTCTTTTCTTTTCAAAATATTTTAAATATTTTTATCTTTTAAGTAATATTTTGTTTTTTGTTACTGCTGGTGGCCCACCCATTTCAAATTTTATTATTTCAGCCGTTACATACAATATTTCTTTTCGGATTTCATCCATGAGCCTATTAAATCCTACATGCTTTTTTTTTACAGTTAAAAAAACCTTTAATATTCTATTCATCATATTTGTGCAATATAAAAAAATTTGTTAAACTATACTTTTGCGAAGTGTCTCAATTAATATAATGTTGTGAATTGGTATTTTGAGAAATATCTTTTTGCGAAGTGTCGCATTAGGCCAAATGGAATTTTGTTAAAGAGTTTTTTTTGCGAAATGGAGATTTGCGAAACATACAAATTTGATAAGTGGCTTTCGGCCAAATAGACTTTTGCAATATGGAATTTGCAAAGAGGCCCGCTCCCTTGACAACATAGATAATCTTCTAAATTTAGCGGACAAAATTTGGGAAATTTCCCATTTTAATACAATTTCTTCATTAAATTCTTTAAATTCTTTTTCAAATTCAAATACTTTACCATTTTCTCAAATTTCACCTATTCAAAATTCCAATTATGAAACAAATTTACGTTTTTCTAATTTGGAAAAACAATTGAATGATCTTACTAAAATTGTATCAGAGTTAACTTTTTCTAATCGTACTTCTCGGTCACGATCTTCTAGTCGCGATTCTCGTTCAAAATCTTCTTCTCGTAATCATACTCACACAGATTTTTGTTGGTATCATTATAATTTTGGTAATAATGCAACAAAATGTAAAACACCTTGTAAATTTAATAATTCTACAAATTTAGATAGCTCAAAAAACTAAATGAGTCCCCATTATCAGTTATACCTTGTTCGCATTATAATTTATATTCCACTTATATTCCGGAAAACAAATTGCCGTTCGCATTACAAAATTTGATGAGAACTGGAATTTGATGATGTAAAAAAAAAAATTGAGAAAGAGAAAAAGTTTTTGTTGTTGAAAATTTACATTTTTTATCTCGCTTTTTATCAATTTTATTTTGTTTTTTTGATTCGAATTTGACAAAAAAATTGTTGCCAACTATAACAAAATTTCGAAAAATGAGTGAAAATAACTATAAATGTAGAATTCTAACCCTGACAAACTAGAATATGAAAGTGGAATATACATATTCCGGAATATTTTTTTATATGAAAAATCCAGTTCATATTCCTGAAAAATTCCGGATAACAGCATATTCCACTAATATTCTCCTAATGCGAACACCATATTAAATCACATCGTTTATTTTTATACGATAAAGAAAATAATCTTAATTTTTTAATTGATACTGGGGCAGATATTTCCGTTATTCCCAACACTGTTTTTGGTCTTTTTAAAAAAAATCCTACTTTCGAATTATCTGCAGCAAATGGAACGACTATAAATACTTTTGGTACAAAACTTTTAAAAATTAATTTTAATCTTCGTCGTCCATTTAACTTTGTTTTTACTTTAGCAGACGTTAAAAAACCAATTATTGGCGCTGATTTTTTATCTAAATTTGGTTTATCTGTTGATCTACAAAACAAAAAGTTAATAGATTCTCAAACATCTTTATCTATTAAATGTTTTTCAAAATTTGATTGTACTCCATCCCCCAAACTTTATTCTATAAAAAATTCAAATTCTTTTTCTGACATTCTTAAAAAATTTCCCGAATTAATTTCTACTCCTCAATTTGATAAACCCACTAAACACAATGTTAAACATCACATTTTAACTAAAGGTAATTTACCTTTTACTAAACCTAGAAGATTAGATTCTAAAAAATTTAACATTGCGAAAACAGAATTCGAACACATGTTTCAAATGGGAATTTGTAGACCTTCATCTTCTCCAGTTTCATCAGCACTTCATATGGTCCCTAAGAATGATAATAACTGGAGACCTTGTGGTGACTATCGCCAATTAAATCTTGTTACAATTCCCGATCGCTATCCTATTCAACACATTCAAAATTTCATTTTAAATTTACATGGTTGTTTAATATTTTCAAAAGTTGATCTAGTTAGAGCCTATCATAATATTCCCATTGCAGAAGAAGACATTCATAAAACAGCTATTATTACTCCGTTCGGCCTTTTTGAATTTCCGCGCATGCCTTTTGGTTTAAGAAATGCTGCTCAATCTTTCCAAAGATTTATGAATGAAGTTACTTTTGGTTTAGATTTTCTATACGTTTACTTAGATGATATTTTAATTTTTAGCAAATCTCATGAAGATCATAAACAACATTTAAAATTATTGTTTCAAAGATTAGTGGATTATGGATTAACTATTCAACCTTCTAAATGTGTTTTCGGTGTAGAAGAACTTGACTTTCTCAGTCACAAAATTTCTCCTAATGGTTATATCCCTTCAACAAATCGTGTAAAAATTATTTCAGAATTTCCTAAACCATCTTCAATAAAACATATTCAACAGTTTGTTGGTATGATTAATTATTATCACAGATTCATACCATCCTTAGCTCATTTACTTGCACCTATTTATGATCATCTCACAAAATTAACTAATCCCAAAAAATCTTCAAAAATTCCTTTTTCTTGGCCTGATTTTTGTGACATAAATTTCAATCAAATTAAACAGAAGCTTTCTGAAGCTTCTTTATTAATTTTTCCAATTGAAAATGAACCATTTACGTTAACTGTTGATGCTTCTAATGTAGCAATTGGAGCAGTCCTTCAGCAAATTAACAATAAAAATAATTTACCTATTGCTTTCTTTTCAAAAAAACTTTCTGATACTGAAAAGAAATATTCCGCTTTTGATAGAGAACTTTTAGCCATTTATTTATCCATCAAACATTTTCGATCATTTTTAGAAGGCAATGATTTTACAGTTTATACAGATCATAAGCCTCTTATCTTTGCTTTATCATCCAAAGCTGAACGCAGTCCACGCCAAGCACGTCATTTGGATTATATTGCTCAATTTACTTCAGATATCCGTCATATTAAAAGTAAAGATAATGTTATTGCTGACACTCTTTCCCGTATTGAAGATTCTATAGATTCATCAGAAATTACAACGTGTAAATTTGATCTTCTTACTATCGCTCAACAACAAATTTCTGATTCCGAACTTCAAAATCTATTAATTTTTCCTAAAAATAATTCAAAATTTATTCTTGACCAAATTACTTTATCAAATTCTAACACCAAACTTTGGTGCGAAATTTCCTCAAATAAACCTCGACCATATATTCCATTATCTTTTCGTAAAATCATTTTTGATTCTTTACATAATTTATCTCATCCCAGTATTCGTGCTACTCGAAAAATTATTACATCTAAATATTTTTGGCCTTTTATGAATCTTAATATTAATGGGTGGTCTAAAAATTGTTTAAATTGCCAGAAAGCTAAAATCTATCGTCACACTAAACCACTTTAAGGTACATTTCAACTTCCTTCAGGTAGATTTCAGAATATTCATATGGATATTGTTGGCCCTCTACCTCCATCAAAAGGATGTTCGTACATTTTAACAATTGTTGATCGATATACTCGCTGGCCCGAAGCTTATCCTATTCCTGATATGACTGCTACTACTATTGCTTCTACATTTTTAAATCAGTATATTTCTCGTTTTGGCGTTCCATTGTCTTTAACAACTGACCAAGGTAGACAATTTGAATCAAAATTATTTACAGAATTATCTTAATTTTTAGGTACTCATAAAATTCGAACTACAACTTATCACCCTAAATCAAATGGTTTAGTTGAACGTTTTCATCGCCAACTTAAAACATCTTTAATAGCTCGTTCTAATACTATTAACTGGCATGATGAAATTTTTATTGTTCTTCTAGGTTTTAGAACCGCGATTAAAGAAGATATTAAGTATTCATCTGCTGAATTAGTTTATGGTGAAAATATTCGTGTTCCTAGTGAATTTTTCGTTTCAAATACTTCTCAACCTTTAGATCATTCACAATTAATTTCACAATTACGTTCAAATTTTAAACAAATTCGACCGGTTCCAACTAGACATAAATCATATGACAATTTTTATATTCCAAATGATTTACTCTCGAGTAAATTTGTATTTGTAAAATCATTTAACAAAAAAATTTTAAATCCTCCTTACGAAAGTCCTTTCGAAGTTCTTCAACGTTTCGACAAATTTTTCAAAATTAATTTCAATGGTAAAATTAAACATATTTCGATCGATCATTTAAAACCAGCACATGTTTCTCCTTCATTACAACATTCACTGCCATCTACAATATCTACTCGTAATGTTTCTTTTTCCTTATAATTTTTTATCTGGAAGGGGGGTATTGTAGTGGTTCATTTCATTTTCATAAAAATAAATACATCAAGTTTTCTATATAAAAAATGTAAACTTTGAATTTATATATTTATTCAGATTTAATTAGAGTTCTCATAGAGAAAGTTGATATAAAAAAAATAAAATATAATTTTTCATTTTTCGTTAATAAAATTTAATTTTTATAATTAATTAATAAAATTTAATTTTTATAATTCACATAATAAAAATAAATATAATTTAATTTTTATTTTAAAATAATGGTTTTAATTATTAAAAAAAACTGAATAATATTAACCGTTATATATCTTTATACAAAATCCAAAATCGCTGCAAAATACGCATGCTGATTTTGAATAATTTTTCAGCATGCGTATTTTTTGACATTTGCCAAGCAGCCATAATTCTAGCCATTTTGAAATAATTTAAAAGCCATTATGCCACTAAACTTTTTGAGCTTAAAAAGTATTTTAGAATTTTTAAATATTTTTATATCTAAGTAGTCGCTGGTTTTTAAGTTTTTTTGTTTAATTTTTTCTAAGCCGCCGAATTCCCCCAAAACAAGTTATTTTAAGTCGACTGGCCGCAGCAGTCGAAGGACAAAAATCAACTAGTCGCCGGCGAAAAAATCGATTGGCGTCATGTCTTATATGCATTTGGTCATTTTAAATATTTATTTAGCCGCTCCAGAAAATACTACTTGCCATGAAGTTTCACTTCTTCCGTGTGTCCCGAGACTCACATATTTTTTTTTATTTAAATCAATTCCTTCGTTTCTCCTATCTTCTTATATTTGTGAATTGTCTTATTTTTGCGAAACTTTTTCAAACGAAAATATTAACCTTCCAGTGCTTTTAAAACTGGTTTTAAGAAAAAAAATTCGAATAACTATCATGGTCTGATAAACATATAGTAGTTCGACAATTTCGATAATACACAATATTAATTTTTAAGCTATACGTTTTCAAGTATAACTTTTAATTTCCAACTCGAAAATTACATTCTCAATCTAATTCATTCCTACTATTGGTTTCGAGCTTTCAAAAAGGGGTTATATACTGATTATAACTACTGCGATATGATAATAATAAAAATAGTGTTTCTTTTTCTAACTCCATGAAATATTTCATATTTATAATAATACAATAAATATTTTATATTTAATTAAAATGCTAAGCTAATCCTGATAAATATATGGGACAAAATCAAACCTAAGGGAAAATTGTGTCGGCGGTATTTGAAAAATAAAAAAGTAATAAAAAAAGTATCAAAAGCAATTCTTATATCCACCAATATTTAGTTTATTTTATTATAAACCTAAATATTAATAATAATTAATAATTTTTGGAAGACCTCACTTTTTTTTTTAACTTTGAAAAAAAGCTTGCATTATGTCTCCATACAAAATTTGTTGTCGGCAAAAGAAAATTTGAACTATTTAAGTGCAATAAATTATATTTTTTTAGCTTAAGTACAAAAGTAATTATTGGACAGTGTAAAATTATTTGTTCTATTTTTAAGATCAAATTTTGGTGTCTGGCTGTCCCTTCATTGTATCTGTTTTTTTACTGTTTTTGGTTGTCGGTGTTTTTTCTAGCTCATGATATTTTAAGGAAAATATGCATTTTTAGTTAAAAACGAAAAAAAAAAAACAAAAATAAATTTACAAAACGGTTACTAATTTATATAAAAAATTAAATCCATGTAAATTTTCTTAAAAAAAATTTTTTTTTTTGTTTTTTAGAAGAAAAATGGTAAGTAAAGTTTTTGATTGTCAGGAGTGAGAATATACTTTTTTCACAATTTATTCCAAAAAAAAGGAATATCCGAAATTAAAACACAAAGGGAGTGTTTATTATTTAAATGATGGCCATGTATTGTCAACTTTTTCAAATTATTCCAAAATAATTAGTAATTTTTATTGATTTAAAAAAATTACATGATATGTCATGAGTAAGAAATTTTAATTAATAGGAAATTTTTCTACATTTCATAGACCGAAAATCGAAAGCAAAGAGGAAGCAATATAATACCAGATATTTGGCGACAATAAAATATAAATCCGGAGCGATACGAGAAATTTAAGAACAAAAAATATGAAAATGAATGCAAAAATAAGAAAACAAATGTATTTCGAGATTTATTCAGATTCCGAGTCAGACTAAATTTTTTTTCTCTAATTTATTATGTAATTTTTTTATATATATAATAATTGCAATAAAAAAATAAAAAACATTAAATAATAAAAAAATTTCGAGATTTTTCTTTTTTTTTTTTTTCTAGCTCATGACAAATTTTTCAATTTTTATTTAAAAAAAGCCAAAAAAAAATTTTTTTTAGATAACCATCAAATTATTAAGATAGTCAACTAAATTTTGCACAAGATTAGACTATTTTCAGTCCTTCTGGTGTTTTTTTATTTTTGAAATTTTTTTTTTGCTTTTTTCCACAAGGTTTGATTTTGTCCCATATATAAGTTCAGCTAAATCTAGTATGATCTTTTTATTAGAAATAATAAGAAAATATTCTTATATAATAAGATAAAAAGATTGCAACAAAAAATTAATATAAAAAGATTACCCAAGGTTGTATTTTTTTTTTCTTGTATAATCTAAAATATATTTTATACAATAAAATTTGTATAAAATTTATATTTTTATTTCAATGAAACAAAATTATGATATCAATTGAAATAAGTTTGAATATAAGTTTTATATAGAACATAAAGTTTAGGTTGATTTCTATTTTTTATTTTACTTCAAATTAAATAAATGCATATGTGTGAATTCTTTTCATGTTTGTGCTCATGTTTTAGCCCTTCGGCACTTAACTTTTTTGAAAGACATTCATCAAATTTATATTTGAAGTATTATTATTGTCAAATGAGATGAAAATAGGTCTCTTAATTGGAGTAGTAATGTTTATGTGAAAAATACTTTCTATTCAAGTCAATCGGACAAGATTGATTTTACTTGCTCAAGTTGGTTTACGCAAGTAAAATGTTATACTTGCTTGATTTACTTGCCAAATCTAAATGGAGGTCTAGAAAATTTATGTTTTTTTTAAGATTATCATTAAATTATATTTCGTCTTAAAGCATTATGATTATGAAGTTTTCGTAGTCATCTTCTTATTATCGAGAAAGAATGGTGATACTCGGAGTTATTAGATATTAATTTATCGAAGTTCGTATAAAAATTTCGTACTTTTACTCAACATTTTTGAATTTTTTTATAACCAAATTTTACATATCAGTCAGTCACTGTCATATGGACAAAAATTTTTTTTTCAAAATTTTACTTTGTGAACATTTTATTGACAGGTATTTATTGTATGTAGATAGTTTTACCATTTTGAATTTTGTCGCTGATATCAAGGAAACTGTTTTAAAATCATCGTTGAAAGTGCAAAACAAAAAATGAAAAATTAAAGTAAAATTAAAAGAGTACCTTGTACTTCATAAAATGAAGTATGGCGCCCGTTTTCAGCATTTTGATTTGGCATATTTAAAAATTAAGATACCGCGATTATAATCATTTTTAAGAGTTCCTTCAATACCCTTGGCTGGTTGAGAGCTTGTAATTCCTAAATCCGACATCATAGAATCTTATCTTTTAGTCGACGCGAATGTAAACGAGACGACCCGAAAGAGCATCGTGTTTGGTATTGAAAGAATTGGATGCAATTGGGTAGTTCATTAGTTATAAGTAATAAAAGTTGCCTTACTGGTACATTTCTTTTAAAGAAATAAAGCACTGATCTGGAAAATTCTGCAATCCTGAATAACTTTCGTTTTAGTGTATATCTATATAAGTACGACTCAAGCTGACATTTTTTAGAATTATTCTATGTGTACAAATTTTAAATTTGCGAAAAAGGCCTCTTAATCTGTACATATTCCTTCATAAGAAATTTGAACCTTGAATAAAAGAAAGTCATGAACAATAGCTGAATAAAATGAATACATTTCAAAGGTATAATTTGATTAAAAAATAAAAAGCGCATCATTATTTTTTTTTTTTTTGTAAAAAGTCAGCTTAATAAAATATGTCCTTAATCTCAAATGATTCGGAAAGATATGAAAAATATTATGGAAAACAAAAAATAAAATTGAATCACCTTATCGATATTTATTTTTTATGAATCCTTACATCACACTGTTAAAAATTATTCTCAATTTAATTACGTAGGCAACATCGATGTTAAAAAAACAAAAATTTATTTTAAATAAAGTGTACTTTAACCTTTATCCCAAACAACAGTTGGAAATAATTTGAATTTCTTAATAATTTGTCGTGATGAACTACAATTTAGCAGAAAGATTAAAAAAAAAATTTTTTAAATTTAAGGCCGGTTTTCACGATCCACGTACACTTTGTCCAAGTCAACTTGGACGTTATTTTTGATCGTGTAAATAGGGTATCAAAGTCAACTTGAACAAAGTAGCCACATCAAAGTTGAGTTCGATACTGCTCAACTTACTTTGATCAAAGTAGTGTATTTGTAAAAAAAAAATAATAAAAAAAAAAAAATTTGAATTTTGACAATTTTTTTTAATTATAATTTTTTTTATTTATTACTTTTTTTTTTATTTTTAATTTTATGTAGTTTAATTATATAGATTTAATTTCAAAATTTTAAAAACATAAACAAATTTTTTTCTATTCATCAAAGTAACTTCAAAGTAAAAAGTTGGTTCAAAGTAACTTGGTTCAAAGTAACTTGGTCCAAGTGACTTTGATTTTTAACTCTAAATGCGTTGAGCTAATAAAAAGTGGAATTATACCAAGTGGAATTGTGCCAGTAGAATTGTGCTAGTGGAATTGTTCTCTAGTGAAACTATACCAAGTGGAATTGTTCCCTAGTGAAATTATACCAAGTGGAATTACGCTAGTGAAATTGTGTCTAGTGGAATTATGCCAAGTGGTATTGTGTCTAGTGGAATTGTTCTAGTTGAACGGGCCTAAAATCGGCAAAATTTAACTAAGGAACAATTCAACTTGCGCAATTCTACTTGGTATAATTTCACTTGTAGATAATAAAATTTTTTTTAAAATTATTTAAATTTAAAATTGATTTTATTAAATTTATAAATTACTGTCAAATATTTTATATTTAAATTAAACCAAAAAAATTAATTAATATGGATTATCAAATAATAAAAACTGAGAAAGGAAAAGAAGCAATATTAAAAGACGGATATATATTTGAACAAAACAGTGAAGCTACTAATGGAAAAAAATATTGGAAATGCTTTAAATGCGTTGGGCTAATAAAAAGTGGAATTGATATAAAATATATTCATTAAATTATATAATATTTTCAAAAAAACAAAAGAGCTAGTTTATTAATAATAATTAGTAGAATAGAAACAGAATAAATTAAAGTTAATGAATACAAATATATAAAATAAATGAAAAAAACCTATTTAGGAGAAATCAATTCTCGTTATTGCTACAATAGCCTTCATGTATTCAAATGGATCATAATTATTAAAGTTATTCGCTACACGAGATATATGTTCTGAAAGATCCTTGTATTTTTTCTTTTGCGGGACTCCCATTTCTCTTTGATTTCGTACCTGCTCTCTTCCAAATTCCATTTCGCCTTGTTTTTTTCCTAACACTTGCAAAAGTTGCCAAATGTTTGGACCACTAATATTCATTAAGTGGTTTAACGCATTGTTGAAACCCTCTGCAATATTGTTTGTTTTATGGCCATTGTTTCGTGCCTCTTCATAGAAGTTCCATAGCTCACGAGGAAAACGTGGTTTTCTGCGTAACCCATTAGGACGAAGTAAACCAAAGTAATTACTCTCAAAGTAGTTGATTAAATCATCATCATTTAGCAAATTGTTTTTCATTATTGATTTTTGCAAATGGAAAAAACAGCAAATTACCTGTGCGCCTTCAAAAATGTTCGTCAAAGTTTTGATCATTGCCATTTCAAAATCGATATTGAATTTTTTTTGGATTCAAAGGATAAATTTCATTTAATAATTCAAACATTTTCCTATATATTTCACAAGTTTTACTACACAAAAGAGCGTATAGTAATGGCATAGGAACTCCTTTATATAACCCGTGAATAATATATAGCTGTGAGAATATCTTTGGGAAAGATTTAAAAGTTCCGTCCATAAAATATTCATCGCAGCGACTCAGAGTTTTAATTTTTCACGTTTGTTCCATATACAATGATACGATTTTTGATGCATGGATTATCTTCACCAGTATCCTTTATTAAAAACAAATCACCCTTTTTAGTGAATTTATATTTTTCTGGTATGATTAAATCCTTTAAAAGAAATGGAATTGGCTCATAAATGTCACTTTCCTTTTGTCGTACTTTTCGAATAGTTCGTTGCATAGATCGTTTGAGTGGCATATAAAAAGAAGCCGAAGGCGAAACTGTTGACACTACATTCGTCAATATTTCCTGTGTTGAACCTATATTTGATATTTTGCTTTGCCCTCGTAAAATTTGCATATTTTCTTTTGATTCCACGTCTGCAGCATTCGCTGCATGATTATGGTCTTTTAGTTTTTTAAAAATTGATCCATTTAATGTATGAATACGTGCATTACATTTTGTTGTGTAGTACTACTGCATCTCCAATTTTTTTTTCCATTAGTAGCTTCAATGTTTTGTTCAAATATATATCCGTCTTTTAATATTGCTTCTTTTCCTTTCTCAGTTTTTATTATTTGATAATCCATATTAATTAATTTTTTTGGTTTAATTTAAAAAAAATATTACACATCAACATTTTCTATCAATTTATTGTCAAAAAATTCTTATATCAGAATATTTTTTAAAGTGAACTATTTCTCTCATTCTAAATATTTCTATAGAAAACACTTCTTTTTTTGTTGTCATAAATATTAAAAATAATATCTAAATATTTCATTATTTCGATTCTGCCATAAATTTTTGTTTACCTAAATTTAAATTTAATATTCTTGAAAACAGAGAAGAGGGATGAAAAAATGCGCACTATAATGATAAAAACATATAAAACTTGTAATGATTATTATTTTATTTCAGGAATCTCTCTCAATTTCGATGTGTGTTACGATGCCATGCTAAAAAGGCTAACGAAATTAAAACTAATAGGTTTTATTTCACATTCAGATGAGAAATAAAACCTAATTCGCCGATTTTTTAAATTAGGTTTTATTTCTCAACAGAATGTGAAATAAAACCTATTTATTTTTTTATATACTTGAGTATTAAGGCCTAATTTTTGAAGTTTATACTTCTTTAGGCGCGTTGTATGATATAATTGAGTAATTCTGTAGGGGGTAAAAATTAATTTCATTCTACTCATTCGACATTCGAAATCGAATTCGAACTGACATGGTTTTTGACGTTTCAATACTCAAAAAAATTAGTGGTCCACTCAATAATCATTTGTCATTTATAAAAACAAAATAATTTGGCGCGACAAATTTAAATTCAAATTATTATTTAAAAATTTTTCGTTTACAAATTATTTAAAACTAAAAATTTTTTTTTCAAAATAGGTAGCTCCGGTGAAATTAATATTACCTGAAAAAAATTTTTTGAGTGGGGAGCTACGGTTAGGTCGTGCCGGAGCAAAATATACGAAATTTTTTTTTTTCAAAATAGGTAGCTCCGGTGAAATTAATATTACCTGAAAAAAAATTTTTGGGTGGGGAGCGACGGTTAGGTCGTGCCGGAGCAAAATATACGAACATTTTTTTTTTTTTATAAATAGGTAGCTCCGGTGAAATTAAGATTACCTGAAAAAAAAATTTTGGGTGGGGAGCTACGGTTAGGTCGTGCCGGAGCAAAATATACGAAATTTTTTTTTTTTTAAATAGGTAGCTCCGGTGAAATTAAGACCAGCCGAAAAATTTTTGGGCAAGGAGGTACGGTTAGGTGGTGCCGACGCAAAATATACGAAAAAAATGATTTTTTCAAAATAGGTAGCTCCGGTGAAATTAATATTACCTGAAAAAAAGTTTGGTTGGGGAGCTACGGTTTGGTTGTGCCGGAGCAAAACATACAAATTTTTTTTTTTTTTTTTTTTAATAGGAAGCTCCCTCCGGTGAAATTAAGATTACCAGTCGAAAAATTTTTGGGCAGGAAGGTACGGTTAGGTCGTGCCGGCACAAAATACACAAAATTTTTTTTTTCCGAAATAGGTAGCTTCGGTGAAATTAATATTACCTGAAATTTTTGGGTAGGGAACTTTGGTTAGGGCGTTCCGGCGCAAAATATACGAAAAACATTTTTTTTTCAAAATGGGTAGTTCCGGTGAAATTAATATTACCTGCAAAAAAAATTTTGGGTGGGGAGCTACGATTAGGTCGTGCCGGAGCGAAATATACGAAACATTTTTTTTTAAAATAGGTAGCTCCGGTGAAATTAAGATTATCTGCCGAAAAATTTTTGGGCAGGGAGCTACGGTTAGGTCGTGCCGGCGCAAAATATACAAAAAAACACACGAAGCAGTCAAAGAACTGCCGACAGAAGTTTATACTTAAAAGATTTAAACTATGAAAAAACAGTGGCTACAAATGATGAGCTCAGTACAAAATGTAAATCAAAATATTTTTATTTTAAGTATAAACTTCTGTCGGCAGTTCTATGACTGCTTCGTGTGTTTTTTTTTTCATAGGAATTCAAAAAAAAAAAAAATCGACATGAAGAATTAACATGAAACTGTGCATACGGAAACTGTGCATGCATGCACACTTTCGCGAAGCGAATGGCTCGCGGCAGCTGTCCCATATTATGCACAACAGCTTTTCCATATATTTTATGCGGCCAATTTTCTTTTTCACCCGATTTGACCTATTTTTTTAAATTTTTTGAATTAACCTGAGTTTTGGTATCTATAATTACTTACTTGATTTAAAGGAATATGTAATTTTTTTGGAAAAGGTCAAATTACTTACTTGATTTCCATTCTTTCTAAATTACCACAAGCTATAATTATAATAATCATAATTAATTTAAGAATGTTTATCAAAATTAAGAGGAATTTAATTTTTTTTTTATTCAAAATTTCGTCTTTGATTTTAGGCATTTTCCAAAAGGATGTTGTTCAAACAACTTTTTTTTAAAAGTTTCGTACAACTGTCCCCTCTATACGCACAGTTTTCGTATGCACAGTTTTTGGTGCCATGTCATCAGTTAATTCTTTTTTATTTCAATATATTTTTATTCTTAGGAAAAGAATTATGATTGAGAAATAACTAGGGTTGCCAGGTGTTCGGTATTGAACATACATTTGTCCGGTATTCCACCCGATGCTTATTATTTTGCGAAAAATTTAGTTGATTAGATGTTTTTTATATTTTTGCCTTCTTCAAATTTCAGGTATTTTTTTTGTCGCTCAAGTGTTTTGAGTAAACGGTCAAAATGGTAGAGTACGATTCAAATCACTTGACCAATCCGTTATACAAAGCTTTCCCTTTCCATTACAAAATTCTTTACAAAATTTAGGGGAAATTATTTAAGAAAAAAAATTATGCAATTTTTTATAATAATTTTACTCTTAAAAGCGGGATCGTGACGATATTCCTCATCCGAAAATTCAAATGGACAAAATTCTTCTTTTTCGAAAATAATTCTTTTTTTTAAATTCACTATGGACAAAATTCACTATGGAAAAAATTTACCATGGACAAAATTCACTATGGACAAAATTCGCTATGGATAAAATTCACTATGGATAAAATTCACTATGAAAAATTTGACCTTTTCCAAAAAAATTACGGCAGCCGTCCCCATTTTTCCGAAACGTTTTTTTTTTTAATTTTTTTAATTAAAAATATTTTTTTAAAGAATTTTGTCCCTAATGAATTTTGTCCCTAATGAATTTTGTCCATAGCAAATTTTGTCCCTAATAAATTTTGTCCATAGTGAATTTTGTCCACAGTGGATTTTGTCCATAGTGAATTTTGGAAAAAGAATTTTGCATAAAGAATTTTGGCATAAAGAATTTCGTCACCAACCCCTTAAAAGCTCATTGGTCAAGTGATTTGAATCGTACTCTATAAGAAATTTGAAAATATTGAAATTTAAATTTTTTTAATACAATATGCTAGAATTTGTTTTATTATTTCAAAATTTGTCCGGTTATCTTTAAGATTTCATCTGGCAACCCTAGAAATAACGCCTAAGGACTTTATTTCACATTCAGTTGAGAAATAAAACCTTATTTATAAAATCTACGAATTAGGCTTTAATTCTCATCTGAATGTGAAATAAAACCTATTAGGTTAATTTCGTTAGCCTTTTTAGCATGACAACGTGTGTTACATTACAAAGAAAAAAAAAAGAAATCTTTAAAAAAATTACATGTTCAAATTCATCCCTCTCGAATTTAGGTTCATGTTTATGTAAACAATTTTGTAAACACAAAACTAAAATTACTGCTGTATTAAAAAATATACAAAAAAATTTTATCTACTGTGTTAGTAAGAAGAATATTATTTACTGTTATTGTCATTATTATTATTTTTTTTACGACACCAAGAATAGCGAGTTTTCACAAGATTTTTCTTACTGGTTTTTTTTAGGGGGATGGAAATAAGGCCCCGTTAAATAAGGCCGCAAGAATTTTTTGTTATTTTTGAAAAATGAAATTAGACCGCAAAAAATCCTCGCGGCCTTATTTCATTTTGAAAAACGAAATAAGACCGCAACCAAAATCATCGCGGCCTTATTTCATTTTGAAAAATGAAACAAGACCGCGACAAAAAAAAATTATCAAAGGGCTAATTTCATTTTTACAAATGAAATAAGGCCGTGTTGTAATTTCATATTTCGAAATGAAATAAGATTTCGATAAAAAATGATGTGGGGTGAGCACACAGGGCAGGGCGGCAGGGAGCGGCCCGCCTCCCTGCTGCCCCTTGCTCTGTGTGCTCACCTCACAAGATTACGCGGCCTTATTTCATTTATAAAAATGAAATTAGACCTCCGATAATTTTTTTTGTCCCGGTCTTATTTCATTTTTCAAAATGAAATAAGGCCGCGATGATTTTGATTGCGGTATTATTTCATTTTTCAGAATGAAATAAGGCCGCGAAGATTTATTGGCGGTCTTATTTCATTTTTCAAAATGAAATAAGACCGCAACAAAAAACCTATCGCGGCCTTATTTCACGCGGCCTTATTTCACTGCGCCGTTTTTTTAACACCTAAAAAACAAAGTTTTAATTTTCAAATAGGATTCAGGATCGAATTTTTGTGTATATAAAAAGATGGCGATGATTGAAAGGAAATTTCTAAGGATCAGAAAATGGTGCTCTTTGCACAGTACATATTAACACTGATTTTGGGAATAATTTGTAAATGTTTAGTCTGTCTTTAAATATGTTTTTTTTCTAAATATTGTAACTTGAGGTGAAAATATATTTTCATTTCAACCATTTATCGATGAATGTTAATAATTTGTATTTAAATTTTATTATAAATTAAAATAATGATAATTCTTCCATAAAAACAAATAATAGCTGAAAAAATAACCAAATAAAGTAAAGGATCTACACAATAAATTTAAATTAAGAAAAAAAAAAACAAATTATTTATTTTCCTTTAACCACATTATTATTTGCTTCAACTATTTTTTCCATTTTATTAATAATAATTTTTTTTTGTTGATTTTTCAGCATAAAAACGAAAACAAAAATAAAACAAAAAAATTATTCAAATATAAAACCTTAAAGTCAATAATTCTCAACAAAGCAAATTAAATCCTAAAAAGGGATTAAAATTCTAACAATTTTTTTTTTTAATATTATAATCCCATCACGATCATGATGGGGCTTTTCTGAAAAAAAAAAAAAAAACAAAGAATTACCATTGTATTTATAAAAATTAAATTATAGAAATGTTATTATTCGATAAATGTTTTTATGCGTTGTTTGTAATAATGGTCTTTCCTATATTTAGTTAAAAATTTAAATAATTTTTGTTTATTATATTTTTCTTCATATGAATATTAAATAAATATTTGATAATATTTAATTTTTACATATTTCATTTCAGATTACATTTTCAAATTCGAAGTATATTAATTCCTTCATTACTAAAAAGTTTTATTCAAGTTTTTTTCATTTTAAATTGAATCAAAAGCCAAAGAATTAATAAATTTTTTCATAATCTATCCTGCAGGCGAATAAATCAAAAGTCCAGGTTAGGGATGTTCGATAAATATCGATATTTTAATTGTTCATGTTTTGCATAATCCGGATTTTTAAATTTCTTATAAACAGCTCCCAATTTGTGGGGATTCTCGTCGAGTCAAATTAAAGGAAAACTAAAAATTTGTATACGATTTATTCAAGAAAGAATATCTTAAATAAATAAAAAAAACTTCAATAATTTAATAAAAAAATATAAAGATTATAAAAATGTTAAATAAAAAATTTTTTAAAATAAAAAGAAAAATAAAACTTTTTAATATGATTAACTATAAAATTGAATTAATTTCTTATGTTATATGCTTTGCATAAATTTTAAGTTTTTAAATAAATAAATATTATTTTCAAATAAATAAACATTATTTATTATTAAATTTAATTCAGATTTTATAAAATAAAAAATTGTTAATGCCTCTCTATTTTATTTTTCTACGTTAATAAAAAATAGAAACCTCGAAAAAGAACCTCAATAAACTTTTTTTTAAAATTATTTTTCAAATTTATTTGCCTCATTCTGTGGTTTATTATATTATTGTGAGAAATATATAAAACAAACCTCCTTTTTTCCTTTGCGAGCCGATAGTTTTCGTTCCCATTAGATTGTTTTTTGCCAGGTTGCAGGGGCTGTAGGAAAGAATTAAGCCGATGTTCTAATAATCTAATTTAACTGATTTATTTGAAATGTTTTGATATGAAGTATTCAAATTCTAATTTTTTATATTCTTCACAATAAGAAAATTATTGTTATTCAGATTTCTCTTTATTTATTTTTTTATGTTTTCTTTTAAATATTAATTCTTTTTTTATGATTTTTTCTTCTTATTATATAATTTATCTATCCTTTTTCATAATAGTTCCTGGTATAAAGAAAAAACACTTTATTTTTTCTGATATTCCTAAGGATGTAAATTACTTTTTAATACATAAAACTATAATGGTTTTTGGCATTTTATTTCGGAGATTTGAAATTGTTAAAAAAAAAATGTTTATTAACACAAAAAAATTAATTAAATTTTATTTTTGGATGAAGATCAAGGCGATCGCTAGGCCAGACATATAGTTACGGTTACAAGCCTAAGACAATTTCTGTGACTAACCATAATAACGTTTGGATGACATGAGCATGGTTCTTTTGGCTGAATGCAGACGCCAATATTATAAACTCAAACTAAGAACTGCCAGACACCAATCATAGTTCCTAACATTCTGTATTGGCTCTTTCGTAACTAACGATATCATCTGAACAACAACAAGGTTCTTAAATCTCAAAACATAGTAAAAAATCAAGCAAAAGATGAAAAAAATTAATTTAAAATTAATTAATCAGAGTAAAAAAATTCAAACAAAACCCAACTCATTAGAATTATTTCTTTCGATAAATATAACAATAGTCGTTATTAACTTTCTGATAGTGTAATAACTTATTTTAATTGGGAAAAAAATTCTAGAAAATTTAAGTTTTTAATTAAAAGGTTTCTTTTTTTTATTTTTTCATTATGTTTCTATTTACAGAAATAACATTATTTTAAACGCTACATCCTGATTAAGTAGGAAAACATTGATAAAAGAGTCAATAGTGAAAACTCTTGTTTTTTAAATCAAAACAACTTATTAAAAATATTTTTGAATTAATAGATTTTTGTAATTTATAAAACATCATTAGTTAAAGAATATTTTCTTTTGGTAATAATTAATAGTATTCGCCCTTGCGTTGAAACCAATCAAATAAAATCGATCAAATTTTTTATATTTTTATTCCACATTTTGACACTTGTTCTTAAGTTTTTTAATTTTTTTCATTAAAAGATACTTATTATACGACTTTTGTTTTTTGAACTAAAAAAATTATTTATTTGAACTTAAAATTTGAGGAAAAAATAATTCGTTTCTTCCAATTCTTTTTAACATTTTTAACAACAATACTGAAATTAATTGGTAATGCTATACTTAAAAAAAATATGCAACGAAAGAAATTTCCGCATCGTAGCGGCAATAATCAATGGTCTAAAATTATCTAAAATCAAATTGTATTACCTAAATTTCTGCGACTTGTCATTAAAAAGTTTGAAAATTCATTTAGTAAAAAAAAATTTTTCTCAATTTTAACAATTTAATAACCTATCAATAATGATGTCCTATATGCGATGGCGGTACATGTATATTTATCAACTTTACTTTTGGAACGAAATTCAAAAAAATTAGACAATATTTTTGGAGTAAGTTGAGTAAAGATTACCTTAACACTCTCCATCAACGTTCGAAGTGGAAAAAACAAGAAACGCAACTCTTAGTGGACAAAATTATAATTATAAAAGAAGATAACCTGCCACCAGCTCAGTGGAAATTGGGACGGATAGTTGAAGTTCATAAAGGCAGAGATGGTCAAATCCGTATCCATAGGTCACTGATTCATATCCGGTTCGCAGGACCATGAACCAAACACTATGCGAATTTATAGTACAATGATAATTTATTTCAATATTCGTCAAGTTATAATATTCTTTTTCTTATCATAATTTAGGGTTTTTATAAAACTGCTAGGTACAATTTTATATAATTAATTACAATATACTATTGTATGCATTTAAATTAAAATCAAATAATCTGAAGAGTTTGTGTATTTTCAATGTTCGATTTGGAACAACTTTAATAAAATATTATCAGGTTAGCACTTAACAAAATAATACTCTTTATAACTTAATATGATTGATTTTAATTCCATAAATTTCTTATACGACTTGATGGGCCAGGAACACATCTAAATATCTAAACAGACACAACATATGAAATATTAAAAAAGGATATTTATATTTTACAAAACAAATATATATTAAAGTCACTAGAATCTTACTTATAACCAGTGGTGATATTCAGACGGTACGGGGCGGTACGCTCGTACCGGTTGTTAAAATTTTCAAAATTTTCCGTACCGGTTGTTGTATAATATGCCTTTTCTTTAAGGGTGTTTTAAAAATGTCAAATGGTTGACTTTTTGTATATTTCGTGATATTGAAACTATTTTACGGACCACATTAACAAAAAATATTTTAAATAGGCAAAGCAATGGAAGATTTTGATGCTGTACCACATGTTACATTATGGTTTCCACAATGGGCATCATCTGGCAAGTGACAAACGGGTTAAAGATTCTGTTCCAATTGTGCCGTGCCAAAACCAAAATTTAATTTGGACATTATTTAATTAAATTTTTTTCTTACACGTAAATAAATATGTTTTATATGTACAAATAAATATTGAATATTTTTTTTAAGCGTACCGGTTGTTAAAAATTTCGAATATCACTACTGCTTATAACTAGTAGGACATGTTAATTTAAATAAATTGGTTTAACAAAAATAACAACCCATAATTTAAAAAGTCAAATTCCAAAGATGAAAAGAAGATTATTTTATTACGTACACGAGATATCATAATATTAATAGGCATTCGACCGTATCTAATTATGTAATCAATCAGTTAGTAAAGACATCTATTGGAGTTAAAATAAAATATAAAGTATAGAGACATCTATTGGAGTTTACATATAAACCATTTGCCGGATAAAAAAAAAATCAATGCAAAAAACATTGTAAAATTCGAAAAAAGCATTGCAAACTACGGTAAATTTGTTGGAAAATAAAATTAAAAAATGTATTTCAAAAATTTAAATTTATTTAACTTCCGTGAATATCTCACGGGTTTCGACTATATAAATTGTTAAATATTTGCTAAATATTTTAATTTAAATCACCTTTGATATTTATAAGAAATCTTTGAAGTGTTATTCACTTATACACGTCAAAAGAATTTAACCAGTTTGGTTTTTGGTATATATTTTCATAATATTACAGTTTTAAAGAAGTTCTTACAAAACTTTTTGTAAACTTTTTACCTTTTTGGTTTAAATTTGTGGTACAATTAGGGTAAAGTTATTATTAATTAGTTTAGCATAACCAATATATTTGAAGTATTCGTTTTCATTATTTTGTCTGTTTTATCCAAACAAACTATTTTTGAAACAGATTTTGAGAAAATGAATTTCTTATGAATGCACATAGTAATACTTTAATTTAACTTATAATAATTCAAACTTACTACATAATTTAATATTTTTATATCTTAATGTTTTAAGGTATAATAAAAAAAACTAGGTAAGCTTCGAATCTCTATTGTATTTGAGAATTGCTCATTAAACTAGGTAGGGCATAACAACATAATATTGTGTGTAGACAATAATAAGCCTCGATAATATTAAATATTTGTATTTCAACCATTCATTTTGTTATTTTGACTCAAATATTCCAAGACCGCAATTCACTTTATTTGAAATCTGATAAAAACATTTTAAGTTTTCATAAAATATGCATAATTATACATATTATAAGCAATAAAATTATGTTTTTGCAATGAATGAAAATGAATATGGTTTGAATGTATTATACCATACGTGTCGATTTAAATTTTTTTTTATATTATTATTATATATCTATTTGATTTTTGATTTTATGTTTACATTTTTTTTTTCATTTCCATATTATTTGTATTTATTACCATTTTAACAAGAAAAAAATAACTCCATGAAAATAACGAGAATTAATAAATTAACCATGAAGCACGTTCTTATGCACAGTTTTATTGATGTCATATCATTTGTTCTAACTATAATAATTAATATATTTATATAACTGAAATACTTGTGATCTATGTAATACTATGTAATATTTTCTAATTAAATTCAATTTAAATAATATTATTGTAATGCTTCATTGCATTTGATTTTGTCAAGTAATATTATTTTAATAGACAACATGGAGCTCTCACATTTTGTTGTCAAAATAAATTTATATGAAGAATATGAAGAATTATTATTTCTTTATTGACCCTTTTTATATGAATCTTTATTTTCAATTAGAGTCTGCTGAAAAAAAAAATATAATATGTATATAATTTTTTACAATGTGGAAAAAAAAAATTAATTATACAGGCATACCTCGATTAACGCTACCTCTTTTAGCACTGTTTCGCTATAGCGCTCTTTTGATTTTTGAAAAAAAAAAATTTTTTTTTCGACTTTAAAATTATTTTTTAAAACGTTTTATTTGTCTAATTTCATATTTATAATTCTTGGAATCCCTCTTTTTCAAAATTTCAAAAATAATTATGATTCGGGAAATCCTTAATATCAAAAATCATCAAATAATTATAATTCGGGGAATCCTAATGTGAAATTTTGTATTAATTGTTCATTCGAAATAGTGATACAAATAGTTTTATTGTTTTGTTATACCTATGTATTGAATTCTAATTTAGTTTCTAATTTTTAAAAAAAATATAAATGAATTAAAAAAAAATTTCAAAAAAACATAATTTTTTTTTTTATTTTTGACTTCATAAAGTATATTGGGAAATAAAATTTATTGACGAGCTGTAATAAGAAGTTTTTTATTTAATCATCAATGTTTAAGACTATTAGACCAAAGAATATACACATAACTAACATTATAACAGTCAAATAAAATCACATTAAATATTCATAAAGTACCAAAAAAAAATTGGTCAGCAACGTAACCAGTGGTGGGATTCAAAACATTTAACAACCGGTTCGCATCCCGTAAAAAAAATAATACAATTTTTTTCGTGGTTTCGAATCCTCTAAAATTTTTTTAATTTATTAAATTAAATTCTAAAGACCTTTCCACAACATATATATACTTTCTCCTTCATAAAAACTCATAAATTTTTAGATTGATGTTTCCAAATGTTGTAATTTCAAAACAGCCTTGCTTGTTACACATTTATTACTTTGTAAGAGCATATTTTTACTCTTATTTAGTTCTTTGCTCACGGTAAATAGGATATTTTCCAGTATTTCTTTTAATAAACTTATTAAAAGCCAGAAAAAAATTGTTTTACTTTAAATTGTACGCGCATCACCTGTCGAGATACTCATCGTGTGAAAGTAGTTTTTAAATTTTTAGATAACACACAGACCGAAAGACAAACATCATGTTTTTTATATAATTCAAATTTTATTTTTAATACAAATTTTAATGTAAATTCAAATTGTATATTCTTTGAGTAGTTGAGAAATTGCCACGGAGGGACTGTTAAAGCAGTGAATATAGTTATTTTAAAACTTTTTCAGGCGATTTTCGTGAACCTACAAATTTTAGGAAACGGTTCGCGCGAATCATAAATATTTTAAGAAACGGTTCGCGCGAACTGGTGCGAACCGGCTGAATCCCACCACTGAACCTAACCATATATTTTCCTGTAAATAGTACCTCTTTTAACGCCGTTTCTGTTAACGCATCATGAGCGCTAAACGAGGTATGCCATGATAAATATAGCATATACTGTTGATAATAAAATAAAAATTAAGTATATTATAACCAATGTTTTATTTTTACTTAACTTCTAATTATCAACTTAAAAAATTATTTCTAACAAATTCTAGGTTTCGAATTGAAAAATATTAAGTGACTTAAGTTTATTTCCTTCATGTAGTTAGTTTAGAAATTGTTAATTTCAATTTATAAAAAAAAACTCGTAATTTACAACCTTGCATTGCATCTATTTCCGGAAATAATCTAAAAATAACAAGACAACTTTAAACAAATAATAATAGTAACATAGTATGTAATAATTATTATTCATTTAAGTTAATCAATCAAACTTAAACATAATATAATTATATAACCATATTTATTTAATATTCATTCATAAGAATTTTTAATTTACAAATAATTAAAATAAAATTTTATATAACGTTTGTCTTTGGGCATCTCCACATTATTTAATTTTTTTTTAATATCTTTATTACAGAAATTCAAAATTTACTAATTATTATAATCGATAAGAGTTCAATCACGTAAATGTAATTATAGCTTAAGAATAATGTAGAAATATATACATATTATCATTGATAAAGTTAAATCCTTACTGTAAACATTTATTTAATCTCAAAAGTTATGCAACTAAATAAATCCAAATTTCGTTTTTGTTACAAATATGTCTCCCTTCTAACAGAAAATTACGGAAGTTGGTTTTGTTTTATTATTAAAAATATTCAGAAATTTGTATTTGTTATTTTTAAAATGTTAAGTTATAGTAAATTTTGTTATATCTCGCTTCATTTATTTAAATTTACTGCCCCAAATTTATGCTTGATACAAAATTCATTAAACATAATGTCAGTAGATGATTTGAAGAGTTTGGAATGATTTCATTTTAAACTTATATATACAGATAAAAGTAAGAACAGAAAAAATCAATTACAAAAGGAAAGCTATTACCTTTTTTAGTTGACAAATTAGTATTCAAAAAAAATATATAGAATTTAATGATGCGAAAATATATTGAATTTATTGCAAGGAGTGACAAGGAACAGAAATTAAATTTAAAAGTTTTATCAATATTTTCGGAATTATATAAGCACTGAGAAAAAATGGATAGAGATTTTTCGAAAAAAATATTATCAAAAAATTAAAGTAGTTAAAATCTCTCTAAACGAGAATCCAATTTCAATTTTCGCAATCAGTAGAAATAATAGTATCGAAACGCTATAATCTATGGGTCGGAAGCATTATCTCTATGAAGTTTCCCAAAAAAATATTATTTATATTTTAAGGCTCGAAAAATTAAGTTAAAACTGTAAGTTATAGCAATAGCAAATCCATTTTGGAATTTAAAACGGATAATGGGGTTTATGAATTGTGAGTTTATATGAGAACTGTTAAATTGATTAATGAAATCAGATAATACAGTGAAAATTGATATGTAAATTTTTTTTCGTAAAAATTTATATTAATTATTAAATAAATTGAATTTAATAATTAAAATATTTTTTTTTTGTTTTAATCCTATTTTACAGACTAATCTTTATGTTTCCTATAAGAATTTTCTTATAGTTTCATACATTTGTTCAGGGGCGTCGATAGCCAACACCGGGCCCGGGAAAAGATTTTTACAAATAAATTTTTTTTTTAAAGGTTATGAAAATAACACTAATTGAGCCTCCTAAACACATAATTTTATCATTAATAGTCACACTTTGTACATTTGTACAAATCTACTTATGAAATCAGAATTATGGTGTACAGGGTTAGGGTAGGAGATTAGATCATATGAGAATCAGAATGTAAAGTTTTTTCGCTTTATATAAAAACTTGTAGACTCCACTTTCATTTATACCACTTTAAAAAATCACAAATAATTAGTAACGACAACCCCTCCTAGATTATTTAAATTCGGACCGCAGTCCAAACATTCTAACAAATACAAACAATTTGGATGTCTAGTAATAGTAGAAATGAAAAATCAACACCTTAAAATTATACTTACTAATGATAAAATTTTCATGCACTTTTTTTCCATAACAAATCACAAAAAATTCTACTTGAGCCATATCAAGGACTTTTTATGTAAATTTTTTCCAATAATGACTGTGATAAGCATGAAACTTAATATCACATATGTATAATATATATTGTTTTTGTCGCAAAAAAAATTAAACAAGCGGGCCCTTTAGCTCTGTGGGCCCAGTGAATTATACCCCCCCCTCTCTCGACAGGCCTGCATTTGTTATATGATTCTTATGTCTACGAGATGTTTTGAATAAATCTGATTTATACTAGAGGGCTTGAAGTTTATGCCGGTACTGAAATGGGTGACAAAACACACTTATATATAAATAGGACAAATTTTTTTTTCATGCCAAAAAACAAAATAAAATGACGAAAATAATACGAATCATTTCTTACTTCAAATCAAAATTAGCTCATTTAATAACATCTCTTCAATTTATATGCGCATATTTAGAGCATGATGTTAAAATTTTACGTTTATTTTCAATGGATTACAAAGTGGAAAATATTATATTTTTTTCTGTTTACAAACCAAATAAGTAGAAAAATCAAGCAAATTAAATTTCGATATTTCTATTATTGTAACACCATGGTAGAAAAAAAATGGTTTTTGTTAGATTACATGTTGAAAATTTATTTATTATTTTTTCTTTGTTTTTTTTAAACTTTTTTCCCATATTTTTCTTAAAAGAAAGAAAACACATAATTCGTATATTTTCAAAGGTCTTTCTACTTATTGTCGTGTTTTGTTACAAGGTGAAATCATATAGACGACATTTTATTCAAAAAGTTAAAGTTTTCTAGGAAGGAAATAATTATTTCCCTGAATTTTCTTTCTAGGTTATAATTTTTTTTTCTTATATAACTTTTAATGTAATGTAAATAAAACGTTTTAGATTTCTTTAAGCGTTACTAATTTTTGCATTAATCAAATTGTCTCTTCATCCTAAGTTAATTTTCATTTATAGTATACTGATAAAAATTTCAGTTCTTTTTTTCTGCTATTCTTAATAGCAAGTTTTAAAAAGCTTTTCTTACTAAAAATTGTAGCAGTAACTATACTTTAAACTAAAAATTTGCTATTAAAGCCTTGTTGTCATATACAACTGAAACTGAAACTGAAACTGAATTCAGTACATTAGCAACTATAACTGAAACAAAAACTGAATTTTGTAGAAATTTCCTTTGCAGCGACTGAAACTGAATTCAGTACATCAGCAACTGAAACTGAAACAAGTACTTTTGACTTGTTTCAGTACTGAATAAAGACAGAAAAGTCAAAATAGGTTAATTTTTTTTTTTTAATTCGGTTTGTTGATTGTATTTTATTAAATTCGGTTTGGTGATTGTTTTTTTTTTTAATTTTTTTTTTTAATTTTATTTAAAAATATAATGAATGTGAAGTTTGATGAAAAAAATGACGTTCAGTTTCTGTTCTATGTTGCAACTGCCTACTGAAACTGAAACTTAATAAATGTACAACCGAACTGAAAATCAGTTTCTGTTTTAGTTTCAGTTTCAGTTTCAGTTGTATGTGACAACAAGGCTTAAATCTATATATATAAATTAATCATAAAATGCAGTTTAATATAGTTGGAACAAAAATAGCTAATCTTGCTATCTGAAAATGCGTCTAAAGCCTTGTTGTCACATACTACTGAAACTGAAACTGAAACTGAATTCAGTACATTAGCAACTGAAACTGAAACAAAAACTGAATTTTTCACAAATTTCCTTTGCAGCGACTGAAACTGAATTCAGTACATCAGCAACTGAAGCTGAAACAAGTACTTTTGACTTGTTTCAGTACTGAATTAAGACACAAAAGTCAAAATCGGTTTATTTTTTTTTTTAATTCGATTTGTTATTAAATTTTTAATTTAATAAAATTTAAATATTATTAAATTCGGTTTGGTGTTTTTTTTAAAATTTGTTTCATGAAAAAAAATTTTATCATGGAAAACCCGACAAAAAAAATTAAATTTGCCGATGCAGATGAAGAAAAAATTACGTTCAGTTTCTGTTTTATGTTGCAACCGGCTACTGAAACTGAAACTTAATAAATGTACAACCGAACTGAAAATTAGTTTCTGTTTCAGTTTCAGTTTCAGGTCCAGTTGTATGTGACAACAAGGCTTTAATGATTACTATTTATTTGAATGAAAATTATTTAATTAATGGGTAATAAATAAAAAAACTATGTATCCATATGTCGTGGCCTGAAAATTCAGCTTTATTAGCGTATCGGTAAATCAGCCGCTGAATTTTAGAATAAGAGCTATATAGATAAGTGTAAAATAACATAGGATGATGATTTTTGTTATGCGAAATGTTAAATTAGGGTACGCATAAATCTTATTGTTTCTGTAGAATTTTGCCAAAAAATAAATGTGTTTTATTACAATATCGTCAGGGTTTTAAAAAATTGTCACATAAATTACATAAATTATATGCTTAAATTATGCTCAAAAAATGGAAAAATTTAATTTATATTTCTTGTTCTTGTTTAAATCTAAACTCATTTTGAATAGATCTAAGTTTAAATCTAAACTCTATTGATAAAAAAAAAACACAAGAGCTGTCATGGGACACCCGATTGGAACGTAGTTCCTTTGCGTATGAGTAATTTTTATTTTAATTAATTCAAATTGAGTTTATTTAAACTTTAAAAAAATTAACAGGTATCGTTAATTTACTGATAAATTTTAATTTTTTGTTTGTGTTGTTTGTGTTGTTTACAACACAAAAAAAACAAATATCATAGCCAAAATGGCAAAGTATCGAAATATCTAACGCCGGCATACGACTTGATTTTCCTTGGTACCGAATAGCGCCTTTATATTGGCAAAATAATACAAGATTTTTATTTACATTGAATTTAGTATGAAAATCTAAATTTTATATGAACTATAAAATATTAATTAGTTAATAATAAAAAATTTATATTTTCTAAATATTTTATTTTATAAATATTTTATAAATTGAAATTTAAGTTTATCAATTTTCATACAAAGTTCAATAAAAAACACAAGAGCCGGCGGGACGTTTGATAGATGTGAAACATCGGAATTATTTTGTACAGATAATATTGATAGATTACTTTGATAGAATTTTTGATTTTAATTTTATAAATTTCATTTCCATTAATTTCCATTAATTATTAATGCAAACCAAAGAACACAATATTTATTAAAATAACTAAAAAATATTTAAATACCTAATTTTTTTTATAGCACGAACGGATTTCTTTAATGTATCATAAGATTATAAGAAAATAAGTTTGGAAAGGCTATTAGTTAGTTTTTTTCTGTATGAAAAAATCCAGTTTCTAAGTTAGTTCTCATTTCATTCGTACGACGGTGTATGCCCAATGAATCTGAATGCATTTTAATAAATTGTAGCATAATAAAGTCAACCACTGTTTTGCACTAAGCGACAAGACAACAACTAAACAAATATCCAATTTCAAACTTCCAATTGGAAAGAGAAAAAAAATATAAAAAAAAAAAGCTTTAAGCGACGGGAGTTTATTTTTTTTATTTAAAAAATAAAAAAATATCGTATAATAATAATAAAATTTATTTTGTTTTGTTTTATATTAAAAAAAAAAAAAAAAATATTTAAAATTAAATTAAATTTAACATTCAAATTCAATAGTGAATTTAAATAATTTTTAAAAAATTCAAAATTTCAACAAAAAAAATTAATTTTTTTTAACTTTTTTTTTTTTTGTTTATCATATGGTAGCGACACTTAGTGTTCAAATTTTTAATAAATTTTTCCACAAGAGCGTCTGATAAGGAACTACGTTCCAAAAGCAACTGTTTATTTAAAGGTTGATCTTAGAATTATTTTTATTTTTCAGTTATTTCTTTGTAATCATACAAATCCCAAAATATATTATAATATCATTAGTTTCAAGTTCAGGACGCTCTCTAATCTTAATCCAGCAGTTTTTTTTTTGAGAACACTTGTTTATATAATATATCTATAGACAACGTACATCGATATATGCTTAAACTTTTCATTAAATTATACTGACTACAGGTATAAAAAAAATTAAACAAAACAAAAAAGAAAAGATAAAAAAAATTAATAATAAGACTTCACTTATTACAACAAACTTTACTACGCGCATAATTACTCTACACAAATATATAGAAAGTTTTCAATAAAAAAAAACTAAATTTTATAATAATTCCATAATATCCTTAACCATAACCATTTTCTCGTTTTTTAATTTTTTTTTCTATTTTTCAAAATATAAAATTTAAACTAATAACATAAAAAAATAAAACTCAGTCATATTACATATATTTATGTTTATAATAAAAGCAAAAACAAAATAAATCCTAGAATTAATAGAAAAAGAACGCGAAAAAAAATTTAAAATGAAAATGTTAAAAATTGTATTCAGATCCTGTTTATATTGAAAAAATTATTTCCAAATAGGATATGCATATGTATTTGCTATTTCCAAGGGATTAAACTTGAAAAATAAAAAAATAAAAAAACGTACACCGTCATGAGGGATTTTCTAAAACTAAATTATTCGATTTTCATTTTTTTATAAATTCAGTTTTTTTTTTTTTAGTTTCATGAATTAAAAAAAAATTAACTTTGATGTTTGTTTGCAATATTTTTTCTCTGATGTTTTGTTTAAATGAAAATCATCAGGATATTATGCACGCAGAGAAATGCCTTTTCATTCAATATGATTATATCAGTCATAGACTCCTAATCATAACGAAAAAATAGCCCTATGATTAAAAATCTTCGCGCAAGATGAATAATCTTTGCATATTATTACTACGTTATACATCGTGATTATCTTATGATTTACCTGAAATCATAAGTTATGATGCTTAATCATGCTAGTCATAAGTTATGATTAATACAAAAACATTTTTTTTTCACTTTTTATTTTATTTTCGGTGATTAAAATTCAGATTATTTACTTTAATTACTAAAATAATAGTACATAGTTGAAATTTTCTGTAATGTCGCTAAAAAAAAAAAAAAAAAAAAATTTTTTTGCTTTCTTCGGGATTCGAACCTGCGTCCTTAACATTACAAATAGCCAATACACTACACAGAAAATGTGTATACCTAATTTATATTTTCTATTTTATGTACATTTTAAATTTCAATACCGTAGCTGAGTGGTAGTGTTGGCGGATTGCAATGCTAAAGACCCAGGTTCGAATCCGGAAGAAGACATAAGAAATTAAATTGTAAATTTAATAAAAATATAATAAATAAAATTTAATAAATTAAAAAAATATTAAAATAAAATAAAAAAAAATTAAATAAATGAAAATTAAATAAAAAAAAATTAAATAAAAAAAATTAATAAAAAAAACTTAAATTTTATTTTCTTATGTAAAATAGCAGCTTTTACTCGCTTTTAAGACGTAAGAAATGAAATCGATATTATTGGGTTGCAGGATTTATGATTTTGCAGTCATAGTGATTGTTTTTACCCTTAGTCATTGTTTATGATTAATATTTACGGTTTATGATTAGTTATTAAGAGCTGAGTTCTCTGACTGCTTTACGCATATGTACAATCGTCATAATCATAATATCTGATTGGATTTCTCTCCGTGTGATTAGTTTATATTCTTATCCATTAAAAATTTAAAATATAAGTAATTAACATATAGAAATTAACTTACATTTTTATATTGTAGTAGAGATTGTATAATTCTAGAAAATTTATTATTCTCGGGATTCCTGTTTTGCGAATATTTTGTTTCTCGAGATTCGGGATTTTTAAATGACTACATTTTTCGGGAATTCTCGAGAGTAGAAACTCTATATTGTAGTTCCCTGTAATTATGTTAAAAAATAAATAAAAATCCTCTTCTAATACTATAGTAGTCGCATGTACCTACTATAAAAATTCGAATGAAAATATCTTTAATTGATTTTGATGAATCATTTCTTGATGAAAAATTGATAAAAATGTATTCGATAATTTAAAGCTTAAAGAACATAGCGCAACAATATTTTCATACCTTGATTTTTTTTTAAATAAAAAAAAAAATTAAAAACAAAAAATTTAGTTCTCTGCAATTTTGATTAAGGAAAATCGATTAGGCTGAAGTTCGAACTTAATTTGTCTTTTCGCTTCTCCAGGTGAAATATGAAAAAGTTCTGTTGCTTTTGAAAGTAGAAGTATTAAAGCAGACAGAAAACATATACAGACAAAAATAGAATAACAGATCGAGATGATTGAAGGAAACAATTTGTTCAAACAAATTCATAACAATTATAATTTACAAATAAAACAATCATAACTTCCTATTTTCATCTAAATAGAATACTTAAGTATACTCATTAAATTATCATCAATTAGAAATTGTGCTTTTTGTTGTTCATAATATTTGTGTAGTTATTAGATAATAATTATTAATCCAAAATCCATTAAAATTTTGTTATTTAAACAAAAAATTTATTGAAAATGGAATAATAATTAACTAAAAATAGAGAAGCTTTAAAATTTAAATATGTACACAGTTATTTTATTTAATAAATTATTTTAAGTACGTATTATAGATTTTCCAATAATAACCCATAATCTTAATATATACATTGTACATATAGTAATTTTTAATTCAAATCATATGAAATACTAATATTTATAAGGGAGTGGAGTTATAGATAAATTTTATTTACATATTTTATGAAAAATATAATAATAATATTAATATTTTGTTTGTATGAATAAAATGTTATTTACTTTATTGAACTATTGAAGAGTTTTCATTATTCTGTATAAATAAAAAATAAACACATAATAAATATCATTTAGAAATTATGATAAAATTTGCATTTTAAAATTTTTCATTTTTGCATATAATTTTAGTTATACTTTTTTAGAAAATACATTGTGAATAATAAAAGTTTATAAGAATTTATTTCAATATTTTTTAAAATATTTTAATTACCAGTAGTTTTTAGATAGATTAAAAATTGGTTAGATCATTTAGTTCCTTAAAATCCAACTTAATCATATTTTTGTTAAACATAATATTATTAATAATCTTAATACTGTTTTATAATCTTATAATATTTATTACAAATATACAAAAAAGAAAGCCAATTTATGAAACATAAAAAACTTAATAGTAATTTTTTTAAGTCAAGCATAATCCTTCTTTTGTCTTGTACATTTTTGTTACGAATTTCCAATAAATTTTATTCTGAAAATACAAAAAAAAAAGTTAAAAATAAATCACAATTAAATGTTCTATGAATTTTTTTTATGAAAAATATTCCTTTTTGTTTAATGGCAGATTAATTGCTGTAAAAACCACCACTTGAAAAATTGTCTATATATGTAGGTAACATTTTAATTTTTATTTTTCCGGTTTTTTTTTTAAATGTGAATATGTATGTTTTTAGGTAAATTAAAATAATAAATTATATTAACAGATAATTTTTGAGGGAATAATTTTTTAGTTTTATACTTTTTTTTGAATTTGAAAATGAATTTTCAGTACTGGGAAATAATAAAAAATAATTAGATATCCTTTTTTCTTTATTTAAAGTCCTTTTTAATATGACGTTTGGTTAAATTTTGTTTTCTTATATTTATAAATTTAGTTTATAATTTTTTTATAAAAAATTTGTAAAAAAAAAGGTAAAAAATTAGTAGGTAGTCTATTTAAAGGAACAACGAAACGTTACTAAAATTGTAAATCTTTTCTAACTCTTGATGTGCTGTATCAAAAATTACAAAAAAATCTAAAATGTTAAATATAATAGATTGAACTGGACCCACGATGTAATCCAAAAATAACAAATTACTTATTTATTTATTTCTTTTTTTTTTCCAAATAAACGTTATTCAAAAAATAAATATTGTTGACATTAAAAGGTCTCACGAACTACATTGTTTTTATTTGGAAACCTAATCCTTTATATAAATATTTTTATTCGTTTTGTCAATAAAAGTTTTTCAATCTTAAACATGGAAACATAATAATATATAACATATTATACATGTTTTTAATGTATGTACGAGTACATTATGAAGTATTTTATTCGGCATACATATATTATTGTTTTCTTATTATACATGTATACTTGTATAGTATATTATTATATTATATTATAGTATATATATCACACGCTATATGTTTTAATAAGGTTATTTACATTGCAATAAAATAAAAATAAAAACATTAATACATACAACAAAATTCTGTGCTCCTTTACTAAAATTATGTTTTTGTTTGTTATTTTATTTTTTCTTCTTATATTTATAAAGAACTTAATTATAACGATGTTTTTGGTTTTAGTTAGATGATACATTAAAAGATAACTTAGATGTCTTTTAATGCTTCTGGATATCAGTTTAAGTGATCTTTTTAATTTTTTTTTTGTGAATGAAAAATAAATCTATTTATTTTGTGTGTATTCGAAATCAAAGAAATATGCCGAGAAATACTTTCTCGGATTCTCGATAATATATTAATTAGGTTAATGTAAATATATTTTTATATCGTTTATTAATAAATATATGACTTTCGGTTTTAATGCACAATTCAAGTTATTCCTAGATGAGAGATAAAAATAGTGCAACCGCATAAATAATTAAATTGTTCAACTAACGTGTATATATTATACATTATACATATATTCTTATAAATATAAATATAAAATTGATGTTAAAGTGTAAAACAAATTTACTAAAGTTTATTGCAAGGCTAGTTTTGAACACTGATTATGTGTAGTTGTAATATGATTCTTTTTGTCTCGTTTTGAAAAATAAAAGTATTTAAGAACGAATATTTAGCACCTCCAGTACCTACATTAAATTTTAATAATTATATATTTTACAACAATAATCATAGCATATAAATAAATTATTGTACTTTACTTTAAAAATAAATATTAAATAAGGCACGGTAAAATTTAAATAATAATAATATATTATTTTTATTAAAATAAATTATTTTTAAATAATTTCACTTGCGTGAAAAGTTTATTTTCTGCTCTTATATGCATATCGCAATTATTTTCAACCCCAAGCAAACACATAATTCCTATTTAATTTAACATATATGAAAAAGAATTATTAAAAGCCATATTATTTTATAATATTCTTTGTATCTTTTTAAATCTTTTTGAAGAATTCTGTTAAAGAAGTATAAAAAAAATATAATACTTTTTTTATTCATTTATGTTCGTTTTTCTTTTTAATAAGCATGGGAACATAAAGGTAAAAAACAGAAGAAAAATTCGTTGAAATAATCATAATATAATATAATACTTTAACAGAATTAGAAAGAAATTTATTAATGATATCCAAAGACAGAGGAAATTTGGAAAACCTTATATGTGAGATGAAATAATGAAAATTATACTATAAAAAAAATTAAAAGAAATAATACACTTAAAATATAGGGATCTGAAGCTTATTATTTAAAAAGAAATATTTGCCTATACAATGTTTTCGATATACAAATCGCATTTATTTTAAAAATAAATGCGATTTCGTCCTGCTTAGAAAGTTCAGCACAAAAAAAAATAAAGGTTTTGTATTAAACAAAAGTTGTTAATTTTTATCCCAAACATTTTAAAAAAACGAACAATCATTTGACGGAATCTAAAACTATAATAAAACAATTTTCTCACTATTTCGAAGCATATGCGGTCAATATTTTGTATTGAAATATCTTGTGGAATGATAATTTGAAGTTGTCAATCTCACAAATTTTTTTCGTAATAAATATACATCGAATGTTTCATAGGACATTTTTGAAAAAAACTTATTATAAATAAATTCAGAATGTTATGAATCATTAAATATTGAATAACATATATTAAATAACTTGATTCTATATGTGTAAAATTAACGCCTAATATGTCCAATTAAAAGCATAAAAGATAGAATATAATATAAAAAAAAATAATAATGCATGATAAGAAAGAAAACTTACGAAAATTTAATTATGCTTGTTAATAAATTTTTATGTGAGAATGTGTAATGTAAATCTCTTTTCTACTATAAACTATATACTATCCATATATAACATTAGTCATAGAACGATTTGAAGCACCTTTGGTATTAAATTTATTTTTTGTTTTGGTATATGTAATAAGATAACCCTGCAGTATATTATTATTGCTAATTACTTTCGAATAAAATAATGTAATAATGTGTTTATCTTTATATTTCCAAGTAAAGTATATTATTACATTAATTTAATAAAATATGCATTAGTCCATTTTAGTGATTTCCTTTTTGTATGGTTTGTTTCAACATGTCAATGTAAATCTAAATTGTTTGATAAGAATCAGTTTTTTTAATATCCAAACAAATATCTATGTAAATTCACTTTTTTTTGTGCCTAATATATCATTGAGTCCATATATAAAAAACGTTTCTCTTGATTTATTAGTTGGTTGTAATAGTCAAAGGAATATTTATTTTTTAGATATTTTAAAATTTAAATTAAAATCACAAAGAAGGGATCTAAGTCACATATGCTACGATGTGAAAATCAAATTAAGTTAGACTGTAGATACTTTTTAATTGTGAAGCATATTTTCATTTAAAATAAATTTGATTGAGTTCGAAACATAACAATTTTTGTATGAAAAATTATTAAATCAGATAATTTTATCTATATGTAATAAAAAAAAGTCAAAAAAAAAAAGTTAAAATTTGATGTTAACATAAAATACATTATTGTTTGTAGAATATTTTTTCTAAATAACAACTCAATTAGTAAGACAAGCTCTATACTGTTTTGAAACTTTAATATTATGCAGTATATATATAATTTTTTTCTTAATGAAGTGAAATATTATATACTGATAAGGTTAATCAATTTAATTTTTAATGAGTGTTGTTTTAAAAGTATATCTACCAGAAAAAAATTTTGTTCTTTTTTTTTCAAAACAAAATTAAATGTAAAAGTAAAAGCAAAAAAAAATTGTTTTTTTTTTATTAAAAAGCAGAAATCCGCAAAAGTATTTTAAGTTTCAAAATGAAAAAAGTTTTTTTTTTAAATAATGAACGAGAAGAAAAAAAAAAGAGAATTATTCAGTTAAGGTGAAAAAATTAAAAATTTTCATTATTAGATGTTCTAATTTAAAAGTTCAACCAAGAAGGTGCGAAAGTAGGAAAGTGGGAAAGTGTAATAATATTAAAAAAAATCGCTTTCATATCAAAGCATCTATAAATTGGTATAAAATTAAATAAACAATAAAAAGTTAGAAAGAAGTAATTAATATTTTTTTTTGTTTAATCGACCAATTGGCACATGTAGCATATTTCAGAATTTACATAAGCACAAACAACTTCGTTTATTTTGCCCCAAGAAATTTAATTTATAATTTTGTCTTTTTTTCAAACTTGACTTTTTCTTTGATTAGCCAAATGTTAGCTCAATCATAGACAACGGTCATTATACTTGTTCCAATCCATTTTTTTATCCATTGGTACCCTTATTAGACTAAATATACAGGATATGTAGTTTGTAGAATAATTACTTTTTAATTTTTTATTATTTTTTCGTGTTAACTTAAATATTTATGTTTTTATTACGAATTTCAAATCCATGTACAGTACTTCTAAAACATAATGAATTCTCGATTTTTTTAACTTTAAGTATATTTTTAATAGGATTTATTAGTTGAAACTACTAAATTAGAAAATTAAAATGTTGGTAGAGTCTGTGAAAATTCCTCTAAAAATTCAGCTATGATTGAATTAATTAACATAACCAGAGAAATAAGAAAGTTTGTTTTCTCATACATTAACGAGTTTGTTCGTTGCGTTTAAAAAGTTTAAAAAGCTTAAATATAATAAAATTAAAAGTATGAATATTTTTTGTTATTCTTTAAATATGTAAAATCATGAATTATAATAAAAAAAAGGTGAAAAACAAAAGTAAATGATAACATTAAATTAATTATTTTATTGTTCAAAGATTTATTGATAAGAAAATTTTCTTCTCTTATAATTACAAAACGAGAATAAATTCATTTTTTTTTATATATTTGAATAGTTGTTATACCGACAAAAAGGTTTACTTAAAAAAATTATTTTTTGAAAAGAACGAAATGAAAAAATTAACTTAACTTAATTCTTTTTTACACAATACACCATGAAATTAATAAACCATTAGTTTTCTTTCAGCATTTTTATAATTTGATTTAAAAATGGCTTCTTTAACTATTTTAATATTATCCTCCAGATAACAATTTCATTATAGTATTTCTTTTTTCTACAGTTTAAAATTTTGAATGAATAAATTCAATCATAAAATTATATGGTAACATAACTAAACTTACGTTACATCATAATCATAAGTAAGTTTTGACATTTTGTTAGAAAAATAATAATTAGTTATAATACTGGTTATAACAAAAATAGTTCAACTTTACTGACTTACCCAGCAGCGATCGGCGTTCGATAAAAGTAAAATTTGTGAAAGAAACAAATTGACGCGTTTACGCATATCGTTACGTTCAGTATAACTCCATAATGTAAAGTTACGAAATGCATTGTTTCAAATTTTGCTATATTTTATTTTTCAACACTCATTTATCGTTTTTTTTTTTCAGTGAACTGAATTTACAAAAAATTATTTAATTACTATTGTTAGGTACAAACAGAATTATACAAAGTAAGTACCTTAATAATTATACAAAGTAAGTACCTTAATAATTATTATAATACTTGATGTGTAGAAAATATTTTAAATTTCATTTAAGGAATTTCGGTATCAAAATGTGTATTGGGTAATTGTTTCACATAGATCGAAATTTATATGTCACTGAGATAATTATAATCAATAAATAATTTTTTTTTCATAAAATTTAGTTGTTTTATTTGAATTTCACTTAAATCATGAGCATTATATCTAAACTGAAAGTAACTGATAAACTCCCTAAGGATCTTTCTCACAATGCTAGTAAACAAACTCATGTAATCATACGGATATTGTCATGTAATCATACGATATTGTACTGTTCTCTAAATTTTCTCTATCTTCTATTATTGTTATTACATATTATTTTTATAATTTTAATATACCTGAACAAAAATTATTTTAAACATAATTTCTAATAAATATACAATATAGCTACGTAGTTTTTTTAATCATAAATTGTATCAATATTTAGTCCTGAACATATGATATGTGAAAATTATCCAAAATAAAATTTTGTACTTATTCTCTTACAACATATTGCGAATTCTATTATTTTCACCGCAAAAATGTATGTCACATTTATGTTCCTCATATGATTAAATGTTGCGAATCACTGATTTACATTGCCAGAGAAACAACAAACAAGTATTATTTGTACATCCTTTTTTTTATAATTATCCTTTATTTACTCAGAGATACATTGCATATTTAAATAAATTAAAACTCAACGATATAACTGCAGTTCCATAATTATTTATGCGAACATAATAATAAAACTATAATTTTTTACATATTAATATTTGCGATGTTATTAAATTAAAATAATTATTAATTATCATAATAGTAGCGTGTAAGCTTAATATAGATATAAATTATGTATTATATAATATATAAATTTAGGATGTAGATAAAGTTGAAATATAATAACTATATTATATACATACTACACAAATAAAGTTAGACCTCTTTACATAACAAAAAAATTAATAAAATATTTAAATAAATGTATAAAAATCCTTACATTAATTTTGGAAATTCATTGGAAAAAATTTTCATACAGTTATATAATGAATTCAATACTTATTGAAACAACTTCCTTAAAGATCATTAAATTAAAAAACTTTTTGAATAAAAAGATAAATAATTTTAATGCAAAATTTCCCCAATGATAAACCATTTTGTGAATCAAATATTTTCTTTTAACTTCTAACTAAAATGACTGATTATCACTTACCTCACGGGACTAAACTATTTTTTAAATTATATTAGACATGTAACTAAAGCTTATGACAAAAGTATTGAAATATATTATTCTAATGCTGAATCTCTTTATTTCCGTTCATTCCGAAAAAATATTGAATTTTGGGATTATTTTATTACACCTCCCAAAAGTCGAAAAGGAACATCATTACGCGATACAATGTAAAAAATTTTGTTTTCGCCTTTATGCTGCTTTTGTGAAAAACTGCCAGAACAAAACTATTAAAACAAACAATTATTTTTAAAATTATATATTCAAAATTTTCATATTCGTCGAAGTTCTAAACGTGATTAGATTTGAGCTGTTCGCTCCTTAAGAAGGCTTTTAAATTCGAAATATACGAAATTTTGTAATTATTTCCACAAATTAAATTATTATTTTACTCAACATTTTTTTTACGCGTTGCAAAAAGACCATCCTTAAATAAATTTAATTTATTTCCCATATTATTTTATTGACCTAATTCAAAAATGTAAATAAAAGGATAACATGTGAACAGATGGTCCATATAATATAATCTTTTTTTTACTAAAGACCGTAAATGATAACCACATTTAAATTTATTTACTTATTTAATCCCATTTTAATCAAACTCAAAATTGGTTCAGATTATTTTATTACTCTTTGTGTTGTTATAAGTTTTAATTATTTAATACAGTTCAGATAATTTTAAATTGAAAACTTATTAATATATAGAATTATAATATAAATATGAATAAAAATATAAAGAAAATAATGAACTTACATAATTTTAGGGCGTCAATCTAACAATTACAATATATAAGGGACTATATAAAATGATCTAAATATTCTAAATCGTTAACGAAAAATTATGAATTATGGTAAATTTTATTTACCATAATTTATATCTATTTGGTTCAACATAGCTGAATATAAAAATGCATATTCGATCCAATCATTTGTAAGCTTAATAACGGCCCGATTTACACATATAACTGAATGTATACAACAATTTTAGATGCAATTAATTTTAAAATAGAATGATTTTAATTAAACCTTCGTTAACAGAGTGAATTGTATTTAATAATAAAATTAATAAGAGAAAATAAAACAGCGAAAAAAATTTATGAAAAATATAATTTAATCGGATTTTAACTTAAAAAGGAAATTATTTTTAAAAGCACACTGAAAAAAACAGATAGCTGCTGAAGCTATATTTTCCGTATATTTTTTACTATAGTTAAAATCGAACTAGTGGATGACTTTTGTCATAGCAAGTAAAAATATCTAATAGTTTTACTTTTTAATATATCTGTTCATTATATAGAAATATTTGTAATAAAAATTTCAGTAACTCATAACATTTTTTTTTTTTGTTTAATTTTCGCCAGAAAAAACAATAAAAATTATAATTCCCAGGCCCAGATAGAGGGGGGGTCAGCAGGGCCATATGGCATGGGCCCCCGATTTTTGGGGCCCCCAATTTAAAAAAAAAATCAGCAAATTTGTAGCTTTCTATTAAAAAATCGGTTAAAATTTATTCACATAGCAGAAAAAAGTTCTTGTATTCTGTGTTATTGATTCTGAAATATCTGGATTATCAAGGCAATTTAAATCATTGCATGAAAATTGCAACTTAATTAAAGTTATTTGGTTATTTGAAGATTATATCTGAGAAAGAAATAAAAGTTTCATCGAATCGGTTGTTAGAAAAATACTCAAAGGAAATTTCTATTGAAATAATTGATGAATATAAATTTTTTTAAAGAATATTTATAGAAGTAACTTTGACATAGATCCATTACCTGAAAATTTAATAAAAAAAAATTCTTGAAGCGAATTTAATACAGCGGTTTCCAAATTTGTCAATTAGAATATTTTCGAGTCGAACCGTTGCTTTCGTTGAAAGAAGCTTTAGTACCTTGAAGAGAATATACATTTTTAACAGATCGCCAATGTTTCCAGAAAGACTAAATGTTTTCTCAAATCTAAATATAAATTGTGACTATACACGAAAACTTGATTTTTCCCAAAATTATTAAGGAATTTGCCAATTCTAAAGCGAGGCCTTTTTAAAATTATTTTATTTTTATATTATTTTACATAATTTTTTGGATTTTCTTTTAAGATTAAAATAAATTGAAGGGTATAGGGCCCCCAAAAAATTTTGGGCCCGGGCCTCATTGAAGCTCTCTCAGGGCCTGATAATTCCTATATATTTTTGCAGATCTATGTATTAAATAATGAATACAAGATTTTGAGCGCTTCATAGCACTATCAAAAAACATTGCAGTTTTAGTTATAACCTTATAACTGGTTCTTACAGCTAATTTTCCACAAGTTTTTTTTCTAGTGCCATTTTATTTGTTTATATTGTTTGACTGTAGCACCAAACACCACAAAATGATTCATGATTTAATTATAAGACATTTATTTTGTTATAAATATTTTTTTATGTATAGAAACATAATGATAGCATAATTACAAACTGCAGGATTAATTCTTTATTATAGTAGGATTCAAATCACTTGACCAGTCCGTTATGCAAAGCTTTCCAAAATTGCATGAGCTTTTATTCTTAAATAATTTCCCCTAAATTTTGTATGGATTTTTGTAATGGAAAGGGAAAGCTTTGCATAACGGATTGGTCAAGTGATTTGAATCGTACTCTAGCATTCTATATTTTTTTTAATTGCGTAATTTCAATCAATTATTGTTACTAAAAAGTTTATAATATTTTTATTATAATAATAATAAACAATTGTAAATCTAAATCAGTACTTAATTTTTCTAATTAAAATTGAAAAAGAAAAGTGTTAAAAATAATACAACATGGCAAATAATTAGTTATTTATTAAATCGCAATGCGACATAATAGTAGATTATTGAATATGTAAACTAAATTTGTTATTAATTAAGAGTTCTGTATACACAAAAATACATTGACACGAGTCAATACTTATATCACGAGACCGAAGGTCGAGTGATATAAATTGACAAGTGTCATTGTATTTTTGTGTAAATACAGAACGAGTTGTATAACAAATTTTGTTTACATATCCAATATACTGTTTTAATGCGTAGGGGAGAGGTAGTTGCAAAGAGAAAATATTTTTTCTTCTCATTTTTCTCTTTTTTTTTTTGTATTTGGCTGTATTGAAATATTGTGAGAGATATTATGTTTTGTTTAGGTATTACGTAATATTCAAAACGAAACATCTAAATGATTTCATTATTTACGCTGATGCATCTAAATTTTTTCATTATATACGCTGATGCATCTAAATTTTTTCATTATTCACGCAGATGCATCTAAATGATTGCATGTGTATTGACGCATATAATACTCCATTTAGTGATCTAAATTCTATAGCACTAAATACAACATAACGATCCCCAACACATTAAAACCCTTAACAAACATTATAGCAAAAGAAGTTTTATTAAATAAGAATGTACGCACTGAGTAAATGTTATGCCTGATTTAAACTTCTGGACAAACACGTCAACGATTTTTTGTACATGAATATGAACTTAATTCTCAATAAAGCTTTTGCGTTGATCAACTATTCGTTGAAAAACCTATTCCTATTTTTAACTAAGTAAACTAATGTAAAATACTATCAGTATGTTGATTGGAATAGTCTATATTTGAGTATTCTCCAGTTGACGTTGCGTCAATTCCTTTAAATAAAGCAAAAATTCATTTATGATCTTTCATAATTTTGGTTAAGGTACCGTAACCGATGAAAATCGGAAAATAAAATTTTCTTACAAATTTTTATATGAGAATTTTTCGGATTTTGAAATTGTATATGTATAAATTTTCGCAAATTTAACAAGTATTTTTAATATTATCTGCATTAAAATTTTTATTCAAAAAGTATTATTTTTATTTATATTTAAATAAAATAAATAATAATAAATCCTTTTTTATGATTTAAAAATGAAAAAAAAAAAAACTGCCGGAATTCATATTTTATTAAGGATGTTGAATTTTTTTCCTCTTAATACAAAATTTTTTTTACGCTTATTATTAAGCCAATTATTAAGCCAATTATTCAAAAAAATAACTGAATTTTAATACTAAATTTTATTTTAAAAACAGTTTTTTTTATATCCGAACTATACGTACATATATTTACATGCACAAAAAAAAACACAATTTTCATAAATTTTTTCAGCATGTAGTATATCACATTATGCCTCAAAAATTGCTTGATTAAGTCACGCACAAAAAATTAAATATTTTCAATTTTTTAAAGTTAGCTTATAATATATCCAAAAACAGAGTTTAAGGAGTTAAGAATTGTGTCCTCCAAAACATTATGTAAATGCTAATAATGTAGTAATTATTTTAGTGTCCTATATTCATATAAGCGAAAATTATTAAGAATAAACTTTACCGGATTAATTTATTAACCTGATTTTTTTATGAACAGAATTTCAACATGATCATAAAATTAAAAACGAATTCTTTCGTAACGTATTTTTTACAGTATTTTTATAATGTACAATACCTAATACATTTATGTTTATTCTTCCTTCGTACCAATAGGGTTGTTATTTTTCTTTTCAAAACTACTATTAAATTTTTGAAAGAACCTAAATATGCTTTCTTTCCGCCTCATTATATACTAAAATAATTTTAATCCTGAATATACAAAGAAGAAAAATTTTAATTGTTATTGCCAGTTTATTAGTACAATTCTATCTTTTTTAACTATAACATCTGTCATTCAAATTAAATTATAGGTATAATAAATCTAATTGTTTAGAAACTTTATTGCAATGAGATTTAGAAGCTCCTTAAACAACATTCAGTTACTGTTTGTTAAAACTTATATCTTTATAGTAAAATACATTTAATAAATTAAAATATTTATTAATAAAACATATTTCTAAAATAAATAAATGGCTGCCTTATGTAAATATCATATCATATGAAATAAGAAATTGCAACATCCTTTTAATATACGGACATACCTTTAATATTTTTCTTATAAGAAATTCCCAATTTTAAGAAATTTTTTTAAAATTCAGAATATAATGGAATTTAACTTTCTAAACATAATACTCAATTGAGGCTTTCTAAGGGAGCGAGCCATGACGAGATTCGTCTAAAATTGAATATTTTAAAAAAATTTATTTGTCTAAAGAATTTTCCAAATAAATAAAGTAATTTTTAAAAAGATATTTATATCCAATTACTCAGTAATCAGTTAAATTAACCTGCTTACAACAATTTTTTTTCTGGAATTTCAAATTACTTTAAAAAAGTGACAAAAAAGTTTTTTTACAGGAGTCAGCGACTGGAATTTAAAAGCTAAAATTTAATAAAAAATATTATAAATTGGAAAATTTAATTCGTCGAAGAAAAATTGAAGATATATATAACATTACAAAAGCAAAAAAAATTAATCATTTGGCCAATTTGACCACCATACAAAAAGGATACACCTTTTTTTCTCCAAATATATACTTTAAAGCAGCGCTGTCCAACTGGCGGCCCAGCTCATCATATTCTGCGGCCCATTAACAAAATAAAAATAATCATATTCTGTGGCCTATTAACAAAATAAAAATATCTGTATAATGGATTTTTTTTTTTTAACTTTTGTCAATTTTAAAAATGACCAGCATTATATCAGTAATATTTATTTGTCTTATTTTTCTTTCTAATCTAGTTTTTGTCGAATTTTTTAAATCAAGGATGGAGACTGGGGTAAATTTATTCAAAATATTTCCAAACGACAAATATCCAAAATTGCGCGATTTGGGCTTAAAATTAATTTCTATGTTTGGTAGTACATATATTTGTGAACGAGCATTTTCTGACATGAAATATATCAAATCTTAATATAGAAATTCAATGGCCGACAAAACACTAGAAGAAATTTTAAGAATTTCTTCAACTAAAATTGATATAAATATCGAAGTTCTTATAGCTGCCCATATAAATAAGCAGTTTTCACATTAATAATAATTATCTTAATATTTTTTTTTCTTTATTTTCTTGAACTATGAACTAATAAAATACTAAAAAAAAATTATAAATGACTTTTAATTAAAATTTAAAGTATACTGGCCCGCCAAACCTACAAAAAGATAAAATTGGCACACATGTGCCGAAAAGTTGGACAGCGCAGCATTAATCAATCACGATTAGGAAGCCAAAGGAATATTCACAATGAAATTTAATTTTTCTTTATTACACCATTTATGTAGTAGTAACAAAATAAAAAAAAATTTAATTTGGTAACAAATTATTTATCAATTTTTCCTCACTGTGTAAAAATAAAATTATTGGAAATTTTTGTTGTTTATTTTATTCTCAGTTATTTAAATAATAAAAAAAGAACTAAATTTTCTGAATCAACAATTTAGTATAATGGAAAATGTGGAAAAACAAAATAAATTTAAAGTAAACTCGTTTTTTAGACGGTACGTTCGATGTTCGATCGAAAACCGTGTAAAAAAACATATACAGCTCATAGTAAAATTAAAAAATATAAAATTTCAAAATATGAAGAGAAGCTTAGAGTGAATAAGACTGCGGTTATTTGGTTAATGATACGATCGAAATCGATCTTAAGTATAGTTTAAAAGTTATCAAAATTTTACTGTGATGTAAGTAAAACAGTCTAAACTAAACACTTATTAAATTAAAATTAATTCATTCCACGAAGTATAGGTACATATTTTTAAAATTTATCAAATTAAAAAAATTAATTAAGTACGTACGGGTAGTGGGTAGTACAATGTTCATTTACGTTCATATACAAACAATTATGCGTATATAAAAGTCTTAAAAAATGTTTTGTCTGTGATCACAAAATAATTGAAGTAAGCACTGCATACACCATATTATGCACATACACAACTTTAGTATAACTTTATAGAAACGTAACATTTCTATTTAAGTCCTTTCCATAGTAACTTCCTTAAAGATAGTATAAAAAAAAGACTTAATACAATTAATAGAGCTTTTAAACTTTAAAACATTTAATATTTGAAGAAGTTATTTCCATAAATGGATGCGGCATTAAATATTTAGATTATAAATTTTTTAAGATTTATATGTATATGCTTATATATATGCATAGAATGCGATACGGAATACTGTAGAGAAATTTTATACAATACATTTTTTTTAACGGATATATGAAAAAGTTGATAGACCATTACAAATAATAATAACTGAAAGTTAATAAAAACGGAATTGGATTTTTATGTCATCATAAATTACTTCAGTTCCAAACACTGAAAAGGTTTCGAAAAATTTAAATTTTAAATTATACAATATTTATCAATAGATCCAATCGAAGAATTAGCATCATAAAAACCACAACTTAGTCTCTGACATATTTTATGAAAAAAGTTCAATAAATTCTTGTAAAGTTTCCAATTTTTGTTTATAATAATATAAAATATCATAGTTACTTACAATAATTTTCACTACAGGAAACTAAAAAAAATATATTTTATTTAAATTACAAAGCATTTATGTAATGATATTATTAAGACGTATAAAAAGTAAAGCAAAAAGTTACAGAAATCTTAAAAATACTGTGTAATTACGTAGGGGAGAAGCAGGTTGCCACCCCATAGCTTTTTTTATCATAACTCGTCAAAAAATGAAACTATTGTACATATAGTATATACGTTGGAAAGAGGAAGTAAAAAGGTACAATCCTGGGCAAAAAATAAAAATTAAATAGCAGTTTTTCAAAGGTATCTAAAATTGAACTCTTCAAATTTGGGCTTGCAGGCTGCCACCCTTTGGAAAATTGCCGAAAATGTTGGAAAACTTAAACTGAGAAATGTCTCATTTAGAAATGTATTAAAATTTATTGAATTTCACTTGCTGTAAACATAAAGAAATGACTGAAAATTGACATAAAAAACAAAATTGCAATATGGTATGGAATCATTCCAAATCTTCATCGGAATCAAAATTCGGGCAAGTTTAAACATACTGAAACACATTTCGCGTGAACGGCTCTTTTGCATTCGTGGCACATAATAGAGTTATGTCTATTTCCGAAATTTTCTTCAAACAAATGATGCAGTCATCAGCGCTTTCATCAAGGTGGCAACCTGCAAGCCAATAAAGGTGGCAACCTGCATTATGACCCAATATTGTATAATCCATTAAAAAAAAAAATTGCCAATTCATAATATATTTTTAATTCTTTTTGGAATATATTAATTGAATGAAAAAGCAACATAACCCAAATATTTATCTTGAATTGCTAATAATAAACTTCACTTTACGAGCACAAGACAAAAACACAATTTTTAATTTTTAAAGTTTTTGAAAATAATAATTCATACTTTGTTCAGTAAATACTGTGTTATTGCGTCTGTCCGGTCCAGAAGTACATTAAAAGTGACAACTGTTCTTTTGACGTCGATGTCACTTGGAGTTTAGGTTGTGAGACTGCTAGAATGTTAAAATACATAAGCAGTGGCAACCCGCAAGCAGTGGAACCTGCAAGCGTCTCCCCTACTTTTACGAATTAAGATTCTTGTATATATATAATATATATATATATATATATATGTATTCAAAGTAAATTGTAATTAACTTAGGATTATTTTTGGTTCACCAATTAGTTAGTTAATTGAAGTTAGATTTTAACATAAGTATAAAGGGCATGCAATCACTTTTGTCTCATTCCATTTATTGTGAAATATTTTAATAAATCTTCTAGTTTAAATATTATTAATAAAAGATGCAGATCTTTAACAACAAACACAGTTTACTACCCAGTTGGTTGAATTTATAATTAATCCAAATTTTCATAATATGAGAAACTCAAGCATATAATAATTGAGGATAGCGATACACAGATTATTATTCAATATAATAATTGACCATGTCGAAAATTAGTATTTAATTTTAAATTAATTACAATTGCCAAAGAATTTAAATCAACTTAATTTTCCTATCATATCCGAGTAAAATGTTTTTTTTTTTCGTATTTTTAATTAATTCATTTTTCCAATAATTTTTATAAAATGAAATATTTGCGGAAACGGACTGCAACTTTTTAATATTTTTTTTATTCAATAATGCATTTTAATTGACCATCTTATAATACAATTTTTATAGTCAGATCAGATCGTATCGAAATACGGAAATCTATTGAAAACTGAATTGTAAATTCCCATTAAATCCATTAGTAATTCAAAACATCAAAAAGATTTTATAATTTTGAGTAAATTCTTGTTCCTATGTATTATTTAAATTTTTTTTTTGTAATGAATTATTTATTATTGAAGTCTGCTAATGAAATTAATAATCTTTTTATATTTTTAAATTATTAATCTCAATAACACTATAATTCAACAGGAGAATTTTAAACTTCAAATAAACAATTAAACTATGAAATTGATACTGTTGTTATACAATATTATATTTTTGTCACAATTTCACTTTTGTTAAATAACCTATTAATAATGTTCATAAATGAAATTTATTGGAATATTTGAAATTTAAACAAGAAAATTTTGACTTTTTAATACTTCAAAATAATATTACAAATATTGCTGAGCAAATATAAAAATTTTCAATTAATCGGATTTTATAGCATTTTCTTGCTTCTTTATATTAAATATTAGAAAAAATATTAAATAGGTTCTTGTCTAATTAAATATTTTAATTTTTATTTTTACATGGCTTTAATTTTTCTTTAGCTTTTCAATTACTTAAATTGTGACATATCTAATTTTTAAGAGAATTACATTATAAAAAAACACTATATAGCTTTTTTTAAAATCGAAATATTTTATATTTGAGAATTGTTGTTATCGATTTGTATATGAATCTAATTGTAAGTTAAAATGAAAGCAAAATCGTGTTCGAATTAAAAAATTAGTTTCTATATATGTCTATATATTAAGAAACAATAAGCTTTTAAATAAAATATTGATTAAATTAATTTTAAAAATAAAATTACTTTCTTGATAATATATTATAAATATTAAAATTATTCAGTACTCTCTAACTTAGTTATTCTAGGTGTTTATTTATCGATGTTCTGCTTCTTAAACAAAAAATACAGATCTCATTCACTTATCTAAATTTAGTCCTTAATTATATAAAAGCTAAACTTTGATGTGTGCTTGTTATTTACTTTTGAAAAGAAATGTTTGCGATTCAAGAAAGGCTAAGTACCAGGGTTGATGGAAAACTTGATCTGTAACATTTTTGAAAATATTTACATAAAGTTCTATCGTTTACGCAACGTAAAATTGACGTGAATATTTTATATTTTTTAATATATGTAACAGTATTATTTCGATATATATCTTTTATACAATAAATAACTACATCCACAATGCAAATCCGAATTTAATTTGATTTATTTTTCTAATTGACAACAAATTTAAATATAGTTTTATTTAATTACAATATATTTCAAATTTAGATAACTCAAAAAACATAAAATTTTTACTTGTGGTATATAAATATTGACTTTATGAGTATATCATGTACAATAAAATATTTTGAATTAAATAAAAATTTATCATTTCTACACTTATTATATAACTGAATTAGAACATTGTATAATATGGTTTATACACTAAATATATACCTAAATATAACATGTTTAAAATTAGGGTAACTGATTTAATTTCTTATGTTGTTTGTGCAATCGATGTTTTTTTTTTAAATCACATACATTTTTTGTAACTTCAAAACATCTTATTCATTGTATATATAAGTTAACGAAATTTTGTTTTTTTTTAATTATTGCCATATTCAATTTAATTTATGTTCTTAATCAAATCTGAATCTGACATTTATAATACAACAATAAATAATTCTAGGATTTTTAAATAATTCTAAATTCATGCACAATGCATCTTGCTTCAACTGCTGCTAAAATTTCATCTTTCTAATCATTAAATGTTTAAAACATACTTTTGTAACCTTTGTTACCTTAACACCACGATTTTTATAAGTATTTGTCGTTGTTAAACATATTAGCATTTTTGTGTTCTTCTGGTAACCTTCTAAAATATCCTTTAACTTCTTCAACTGTGGTACAAGTGAATCAACGAACTGGAAGGAAATTAAAAAAAAAAAAAAATGTAGTGATTTTTATTTTATTTTTCAGTTAAAAATGAATAATAAGAAATTTGTATATAAATAAAATTAAGTTCATAAAGTGTTCACTTTTTGAATTATTTTTTTTTAATGTAGCTACCAACATATATAATTTTTTTTTAATTTGGGAAATCAAATTGTAAAGTTATATTTGTTACATTAGATGAACTAAGAATGTTAGAAAACAAAAAAACACACGAAGCAGTCATAGAACTGCCTACAGAAGTTTATACTTAAAGATTTAAAAACTATGAAAAAAAACTATGAATAACAGTGGCTACAAATGATGGGCTGCTCAGTACAAAATGTAAATTAAAATAAAAATCAGTCCATCAGTCCAAAAGCAGTCCATTATTTGTAGCCACTGTTATTTCATAGTTTTTTTTCATAGTTTTTAAATCTTTAAGTATAAACTTCTGTAGGCAGTTCTATGACTGCTTCGTGTGTTTTTTTATTGGTAGAATATGTAATTTTTTTGCTTGTAATATTGGGCCTTATATACATATATTTGAAATTAAAAAAGTGTAAGATAATTATGAATTCCTACCCAAAATTTTTGGTCTGGTAATCTTTATTTCACCAGAGCTACCTATTTTGAAAATTTTTTTTTTTGCATATTTTGAGCCGGGAAAACCTATAATGATAAATTACTTGATCGATGTCTATACTATCAATGCCAAAATATACCTATGTTGTTTCTCAAGGCTTTAATAAAATTATTTGTAACGAGTTTAGTGCGTCCAATATTATAAATTTGTTTTATAGGATATAATGTTTATAACTTTAGTGGTTACATGATCTCTGTAAAAAAAATAAAACAAAAACATGAAACATGAAATGAAATGTGATCACTTTTCTTACTTATTTTTCTCCCGGGAAATTCGTACTTTTTTTAGCGTTTATTATCTTATTAACTACAACAGGATTAACAAATGCTTGTTTAAATACATATATACATATAACTGTCTTGTCATAGTAAGTGGTAAAACATGTTTGAAAATTAGTTGGGACTTTAGTGATATACCTATTATCCGGTGTTTAAATTTTGTATGAATGATCACAAGATTATGTTAATTCTATTGTGAAAATAAGATTGCACGAAAAAGCTGTGAATATTGCAGAACGCTGCCCACAATATTGAAAAATAGTTCATTCAACTCGCTATTAAAAAACTGATTTCTGAATAGGATAGTTTTTTTTCACAATTAAATTTTTAAAAAGAAATAGCATCTCGATACTTAAATTTATGGATCTGTCAACGTTTCCAATATTTTTTACATCCATTTTATAGCAATATTCAATTGCATTAATTCATATATGAAATTATACAGTTTTCAACTAAGTTCTCAAATAAGTTTTTAGCTACATTTTAGTTTTATAATATGTATTATAAAACACTATTTATTAATTAAAAGTTTTTCCATTTATATAAATTAAAATAAAAAATCAAAGAGCGCCTAATTTGCAAATTTTTTTGAACCAAATTTGCTACAATTTTACTTAGCTCTGTGTTTTGCTTCAAAAATAGAATATGTATATAGAATGTGTAAAATATAAATTAGTGGCTGATAAAAACATTTTGGTTTGTTTAAATATATCAAAAAAACTAATTATTATGAAAAAAGATTTAAAAACTATGAATAACAGTGGTTACAAATGATGGGCTGCTCAGTACAAATTGTAAATTAAAATAAAAATCAGTCCATCAGTCCAAAAGCAGTCCATTATTTGTAGCCACTGTTATTTCATGGTTTAAATCTTAAGTATAAACTTCTGTAGGCAGTTCTATGACTGCTTCGTGTGTTTTTTTTTTTTTTTTACCAAAACGAAGTACAGATACTTAAATTAAGAGAAAAATTTTAACTTTAAAAATTATGACGCTTTACGGAAATTAATTAGATCAATCTGCAAAAATTAATTGACCAATTTATTATCTCTCCCTCTTTGGTATTTTGTATTTGGCGTAACTACATTATTATGTTAAAAAAATTAAAAAAAAAAAAAAAATTTCATAAAATTCTCAGTATCGGGGGATCGAACTTGGCACCTTCAGAATTGTAATCCGATATTCTATCCACTCAGCCATATTGCCCTTATGATTTCAGCTTTCTAAAATAACATAAAAGAGCACTCGTCTTCTTTAATAATTAAAATCCCCGGAATTTATTTTAAAAATTTCTCTCTTATTTCCTTCCACTAATCGTATTCATGAACCCGTTTATTTCATTCCACTAACCGTATTCATGAACCTTAAAGAACTAACCGTATTCATGAACCTTAAAGAACTTGAATTTTTATATTATTTAGAAGACTCTTTATATGATTTTAGAAAGCAAAAATTATATGGCCGTATGGCTTAGTGGATAGAACACCAAACTAATAAGTTTGAAGGTTCGAACCCAATTATGGTTTGTTTTTTTTTTAATATTTGAAAAATGATGACGGACGATTCTCAGAAAAATGATGACGATTCTCAGAAAAATTCTATATGAAAATGGATTTTTACCCTCTACCAAATTTCTTCCAACGCCGCTAAAGAAGTATAAACTTCAAAAATACTAATCAACTAGATTGAAAAAAGAAAATTTTTTGTAGAATCTTCAGGCAGTTGAAATTTTAAACATGTAAAATAAGTAAAATATTTAATTTTTTTTAAATAACAAAACACTAATTCAATATAGATATCAACATTTAGAATTATATTTATTTTTATTCAAGTAAACATTTATAATTTTTATTTTATAGAATAAAAATTTGCCAGCAGTTAAATAGTGACACAATGTTATTATAATTGTTTAGTTTAAAATTTCATTTTTAAAAATTATTAAACACATTGTGTACAACATGTAACTTGCAGAATGTGACATAGTGAATAGTTGAATTTTGTTCTTACATTGTTGCGGGTATATACATTAGATAAAATTTAATTTTAAAAATTTAATGATATCTTTTATGACCATTAAGTATAAATAAAATTGCCGTAATTTAACTAAATAAATTGCTTACGATTTTATTTTTGAGCTTGCTGTTACATTTTTTTTAAACAAATATGATGTTAAAACACTTTTATTATAATTTTGGAAACTTACACAGATTAGTCTTTTCTAAATTTTCACTTAATTTGTTACAAATTCAATTAAAACTTAATTGATGATAAACGCCAAAGAAATTCAATGTTTATTTTTTTTACAGAATAACGAACAGGAAAAATTGATTGCAGCTGTTTCTGCTTACTTTTGGAAAAACTTGATTAAATATTCTTTTTCTCGTAAAAATGTAGCTGTACCTACATAATTAAATTCAATTTCAATTTATTTAATATAAAAAAAAAAAAACATAATAATAAAAATGAAAAACGAGAAAAACCTATAAAATTTTTATCACGAACAGGACTTATCTATACTTGTTATGTTTTTTATATATTTTTTTATTTTAAATTCCCAATGAAGGGCAAAATTGGTAAATATTTTCAATAATTTTATTTGGTTTTGTTTTTAGTTTTTTTTTTTTTTTTTTTAGTTTCTTTATTGCTTTTTATTTTACATTAAAATATTTGCTACCAGATATTATGGATCTCAGTAGGTGGTATGGTTATAATTTTTTTTTTTAATAAGGTGAAAATCAATGTTAATGACCATGTTTGCATAAAATTTGTAAAATATAACAAAAGCAATTCTTCGACTTCACATATTTTTCCTTAAATTTATTAAAACAGTAAAATAATTTATAAAATATTTATTTCTTTTTTTTTACATTAGTATTAGGTTCAATTTAAAAAGTGTATGCATGTACCTAAATGAACAACTACTACTGTATAAGTGTACATATGTATATATATTTTATATTTTTTTATTACATACATATATCCAATTTACATCGTATCTTTTTTAAAAATTTGATAAATGTTATATGAGACTGCATCAAACAATATAAATTTTATTCTTTACAATAATTGAATGAAAAAATATAAAATAATTAGCTGAATTTATTTTTGAAAGGTTGAAGAGGGATTGCAAATTTTGACGAAAATAAAAAAATCGGAATTCGGAATTCGAAATTAAATATGTTCGGAATTCGGTCGAATTCCGAAATATTTTTATTTTATTTTTTTTCTATACAAATAATAAAAATAACTTATTTGAGATAATTCATTGTAATTTATTGCATAAAAAATACTTTTTTTAAAAATAAAAATGGAACATACTGTAAAATTATACCAAATTCAATTATTACATAACAATAATAGTTAAAACTATAGTATTTAAAATGAAATATAAACATAAAATTATTTTACACAAATTCAATTAGTACAGAAACATTCTAATTTGGCATATCATTTAATTATAAAAAATATACAATATTGTTTTATTTGCCTAAAAGATGCTTTAAGGAAGCAGAGATCATTTAAAGCTGCGTCTCAGAGTCTCGAACGAACTTTTGTACAAAAGTTACCCGCAATTGAGAAGGATCGCTCAGACTCAACGCTCGATGGCGGAATCAAACTCAAAAATTAGTAGACGGACTCTAATATTTTGCCACAAACGCCGTTCTCTTCAAAGAATTTCATTTCAGATTTAATTTTTATAGAATTAGAATGTAGAATATTAATATGTACAGAAACGAAAACACTATTTAAAAGTTGGAGAGAATACGAAAAAATAAATTTTAATTTCGGAATTCGCTGGGAAATTTTCGGAATTCGAAACTATATTTATGAAAACGAATTCCGGAATTCTCGAATTTCGAATTTCGAATATGCAATCCCTAGGTTGAACCAATGAATTCTATATCTGTTTCATTGTCAAGATATAAGACAAACAGTGTTGGAAAATAATAATATCACATTCAAATTTGATTGAAAATAAAAATGTTTATGTATACATTTTTTTTCTTTTGCGATTAGCTTTTATATATAGACTTAGTAATCCTTATGATTTTACGAAATTTTATTGACATGCTGTGGCAATATTTTTTATTCTAAATTATCTCTTTATAGCAAAAAGAAATAATAAAACCTAGTGCGAAATAATTATTTTAACAAGAAGCAGATTTTAATGAAGTTTGAAATATTTTTTTTCATTTCCTTTTATTATTTTCATTTCATTTTTTCCACCACGCTATATTCCCATTATATGTTTTTAAAGTTTTCAACGTTTTCTTACCTTTAAAAAAAATATATTAGAAGCATGTTGAAATTATTTAAGCAATTTAAGGTGTTCTCAAATCAAAAAGAATTTCCTTTTAAAAAATCATAAAAATGTCACTATTAATTAAATAATTTCATAATGTAACAAAATATATAAATTAGCGTGTTGCGTCAATTCGCCGAAAACACAATTCACCGAATACACAATTCACCGAAAACACAATTCACCGACAACATAATTCACCGAAAATAGTATTAAACACAATTCACCGAAAACACAATTCACCGAATACACAATTCACCGAAAACACAATTCACCGAAAACACAATTCACCTAAAACACAATTCACCGAAAAAAAAAGTATAGTAGTAGAGGCGGTGCCCAAACCCCCAAAAACGAAAGCTGTTTTTGGGGTAAAGGCCCCGTTTCGGAGATATGGCTGGACTAAATTTTTTTTTTTTTTTTATTAAAAATAAAAAATTAAATTATTTATTTTTTTTTTTACTTTTTTTTTGTATTTTTTTTATTAATTTTTTTTTTAATTTTTTTTTATTTTTTTTTGTAATTTTTTTTTATTTTTTTTTTTTTTTTATTTATTTATTTTTTTTTTTTATTTTTTTTTATTTTTATTTTTATATGGCTGGAGGCGTGTCGCGTCAATTCACCGAAAACACAATTCACCGAAATCACAATTCACCGAAAACACAATGCTGGCGCCGCAAATTCCACTGACCAACCACCAGTCCGCCCGCCCGCCGCCCCCCACCCCGTCTCGTTTTTCGGTGAATTGTGTTTTCGGTGAATTGTGTTTTCGGTGAATTGTGTTTTTGGTGAATTGTGTTTTCGGTGAATTGTGTTTTCGGTGAATTGTGTTTTCGGTAAATTGTGTTTTCGGTGAATTGTGTTTTCGGTGAATTGTGTTTTCGGTGAATTGTGTTTTCGGTGAATTGTGTTTTCGGTGAATTGTGTATTCGGTGAATTGTGTTTTCGGTGAATTGACGGTAAGTCATAAATTAGACAGAACAGTTATAACTTATAAAGTGGGCGACACAGGGATACAACAACGATGCGAATAACTACTTTTATTTAAACAATGTTATTTTAATATTCAATAACTAATTCAAAATATTATTAATATTTTAGAGGGAGGGTACAAATTAAAGAAATATTATTGAATAAAGTTTGGCTAGATAAATATAAATATAGGTATATTGTTTTGTTCTACTGAACAAAAATAAAATACAAGTTTAAAATATGTAAAAATGTCAACTAAAAATTTTAAAATTAGTCCATATAAGCTGACATAACGTAGCTTCCTTCACCACAGAACAGGTCGTTCTACTGCAATTTAAGGTGGATCTGAAGAATTAAAATTGAGTAGTGTACAAAAAATATGAAAATCTAAGGGTTATATACATATATTTCGTATAGATATACTATATATTTCGTAATTAAAAAAAAATAAAAGAGATCTTTGGAAAATAATAAAATTTTTTCTCCATTTATCCTTCAAAGGCAATTTTTATTGGATAAGAAAAATTGTGTATAGGTAAACTATGTACAAAATTATAAAGCATAATAAGTTAAGAAAAATAAAATTTGCGATAAGTTTAAATTTCTCAACTATATCTAAATTTCCATTCGAACGGGAAATCTAAAATTTATTTTTGAACCATCTGGTGTTATTATTTTTAACACCAAAACTCTTATTGACTTTTAATAAGTTAATTATTGTACTTAATGATTTTGTCTTCAATAATTTATAAAAAAAAAATTTATTATTTCTTTAGACAAACTTCACTTCTTGTCCTCTATTGAATTTTTTTCAACACATTTATATTACTGTATATGTATATGCTTGAATGATTTTCTCATGTAATAAAAAATATTTTTCCATTGTTGAAAGAATACATAAAAATCTACAATTTTCCTTTTAAGAAATCCTCTCTCTCCAACAAAATCAAAAAAGAAACACTAATCGTAACCATTGAAGAAAATTTCCAAATTTTCATAATAATGCTTGCTATCACTTTTTATTTTATTTTTTTCTTGTTTTTTTTTCATTAAATTGGCCTTTTAAAGTAATCAACAGAGAATAGCATAAAATTCGTAGGAAAAGAAAAAGAAACAAACGAAAATACTGCAAATAGAATTAAATTTTTATATTATTATCTTAAAAAATGGTTCACTCATTTACATTTAAAAATTTTAAATATTCTTATATATTACAATTACATGAACCATTTTTCATATTTCTACATTGGTGAATAAAAGAAAATTTCTTCACATAACTATAAAAGCTATAAAAGCTATCAGAGAATATGCTTGTATCAGACGACAGAAGGAAAATATATATTGCTATTCTATGTACTTATTTATAATTCAGGGCTTACATAGAAGGAATGAAAATATTTAAATAAAATCTAGACATTTTAATTTATTTTCTCTTTGATAACAATTTAATCTCAACAAAACAATGCAAATATTTGTGATTAGTAAAATAAAAAATTATAAATTTATCCAAAAATTTCAACAATATGATTGATTTCTCGTGGTTCTAGCACAGCTTTTGGGTAAATATAATCATCATCAATCAGCATCCTGTGAAATATCATCCTTTATTTGCAAATTGAAATTATTTACTAGTCTCACACCGCGATCTGAAAATATGGCAATTCCACGTTTCTATGTAACAACATATGGGGCTACAAAAAAAAAGTAACAAAGACGTGGATTTGTATAATATAAATAATACCAAGAAAATAAAAATAAAATGTAAAAAAACTGTTTATCTTAAAAATTGTTTTTCTAACATATTTTAACATAAATATTATAATTTAGGCTCTTTTTCCGATGTTTTCTTATTTTTTGTGCTTTATTGTTTTTAAATATTCAAAAAGATGTAGAGATTATTTTTTTGTTCGGATACGCTACCAAGGACTGTTGATTATTTTTATTTTTATAATCCATCAAAATTTATAAAAAACGTTGTATAGCTTTAGTTTTAGAGTACATAAAATACGTAATTCCTAAACCTGAAAATAATAGACGGATAAATAGAAACTTTTTGGAAATTACTTATTTTTAACTTAAACCAAGCTTTTGGGCTTTGATCTTAATTTCTTTTAAGAATATATGTATACTAAGATAGTTTTCCAGCAAATATTGGAAAAGAGAAGATTGGCAGAAAACAACTTTGTTTTATGAATGAGAATGAAGAAAAAAATCTTATAATTCTTTTAATTTACAGCCTTATAATGATAACATGTTTGTTATGTTTTATACAGTTTTTATTATTTTTTTGGATGTTGGAAAATTCTTTGTTTGCTTTATCAAAAATCCTTAATATCTACTGCTTCGGTTGTATGGAGCTCAATTATTAAAATCATATTATGAGTTTATTTGTTTTTTCAGCTTTATACATACCTGAATTAGCTTCTAAACATTGATGTGTTATTATTGTACCAGTTTCAAATTTAAAAGTGCCTGAATGAGATATAAACATTGGTTCAAGCCTTAATTCATTTTCAATTGCAATTGAGAATGATAATACCACTGAAAATTTAAAACAAAAAAAAGGTATGATCAATTATAGTTATAGTCATAATTAAAATCATTTTAGTGCGAACTTTCAAAACATAAAAACATTTAAAATAGGGTTCTGTTGAATAAAATATTATTGATAAGCGATTTATTATAATTATATATAATGTATATTATATTTGTATATAATGTATATTATATTTATATATAAAATCTATGACATAAATTTATTATGTAATTAATTAAATCTCACTGGAGATTAATTTTACAGACAAGTGAAAGTTATCTAGAAAATATTTATGGGATTGTAAATTTTTCAAGTCCGATTAAATTCAATTAAATATAATTATAAAATACATAAATGATTGCGTTGGATTAGGGATTCAATGAATAAGCTTCATTAATTCTTATATGTATGAATTATTTAAATTAATTTAACACAATATTCAAATTTTAAATATAATATACCTGTATTGTTCAATCAACAATTTTTCAGACATATAGAAATAATGTTAATTAAAGTTGAAAGATTGAAAGATTTTAATGGATATTAGAAAATATTAGTTTATTGGAAGGAAGCTATGTATTAAAATTTTATTACAATTATGAAAATGTTTTTTGTATTATGTATTATGAGTTCATGACATTATGTTAAATAAAATATTTAATTAAAAAATGAAATTTAAGTTGATTCACACACTATAAATTATTTTGACTTTTTTTATAAAGTGCCCCTACCGATGATATTGATTTTCATATTTCAATAAAGACCTATCAACGATAGTCAGATTAAACCAAATGTTTTCTTTGGGATATATTTTCTTGCTGAAATTCTTTTGGTAATAACATAATTTAATTTAGAAGGGATCAAAATAAAATAAAAATGAAAAAGCATGTAAATTTTTAAAATGTACATGTTTTTATTACCATTTGGAATAAACATATTTTATAGTTTGTCGTAGAATTATTGAAATAATAAATTTTTTTTATATTGTTGAGCTTTGCTTTGTATACAAATTCAGTATTAAAATATTTTGTGTAGGTAGAAAGTTTACTTAATACATCTTATATATTTATAATAAGGAATTAATAATAAAATGATTATTCGAAAGAAAACTATTTTCTTTATTAACCTAGCGCCTAATGTATGTATTATTTACAATATTTTTATATTATATAATCAATCATTTATTGTTTTGAATTAAAATTTTAAATAATTTAAAAAAAAGTGTCAGAATAAAAATTTTTTTTTTTTTTTATTATTTTTTTTTACAAATACACTACTTTGATCAAAGTAATAACTTCGCTACACTTCAGGTTAGCAACCATGAATTTCTTGGTTTGAAAATAGGTTGGCGAATGGGGTGACACACTTATAAAAGATGGTTTGGTTTGAAATTAAAAAAAAATTCTTTGTAAAATTAAAAAAAAATTCTTTGTAAAATAAAATTTTAATTTTTCGTAATTAAAAAAAAAAAAATGAATTTTTTTAATTTAAAGAAATAATGAAATATTCAATTTTTTTTTTTAAATATTTTAATTTATTTTCTTTTTTGATAACCTACAATTTATTATTATTTTTTTTATATCGAAGCATTTTAAAGTATGATTTTTTCTGTAAATTTTCTGCAAATTGACAGGTTATACCTTTTTTTTTTTGAAATGCAATAAAACTATGTAGTAAAATTTCTAGGTTTGTGTCGAACCGACTTTCAAACCATGAAAAAAAATAAAAAATTTTTATATGGCAAACCAAGTATCAAACACAGAACGAACCCATTTTTTTCTGCAAAACATGGAATTCTGTGTTTGTAACCTGAAGTGTAGCGAAGTTATAAGTTGAGCAGTGTCCAACTAACTTTTATGTGACTACTTTGACCAAGTTGACTTTGACACCCTGTTTACACGATCAAAAAGAGCGTCCAAGTCGACTTGGACAAAGTATACTTGGATCATGAAAACCGGCCTTTAATTTCTTAAATTTTTTCTGATAATACGGAAGGTATAGATAGATACATCTTTACTTTAAAAAAACACAACATTTAAACATGATGTATATTTTATACTTAAATATTAAATTTTCATTTTTTGTCCGTACCTCCATTTAAGGTTATTTTTTTTCAAAACATCTTCTTGAATAATAAAAAACAAACTTCTTATTACCTATTCTTTTTGTGTTAAATCAGAAACTTATAAGACTGCATTATTTGAAATAATCATTTTCAATTCTGAAATAAGCAAAAAAAAAAAAAACGAAAACAAATTTTATATTGTTTATTTATGTTATTTGAAAAATTCATCACTTTAATATTGTTATCAAGTTATTCAAATACTTTCTTTAATGTTTGCTGACATTTTCATTTCGCCTTTTCCTTCAATTTCATATAAATGTAGTTATGGGTTTACATACATAGCTGCAGTTATATTTGTATATGAAATACATAAACTTAAGAATATAAATGTACAGATACGTTTATCTGAGAAAAAAGATGCTATTGTACAAACATATTATACAAGTAGTTGCTCACTTCATTATTGTTGCGTGTATTTTTTCACCCCTCCCTAATAAATTTTTATGTTATACAACATCCTTAAACTTTCTTGGTTGTTAAAAATATAATTATAATTATATAAATATAATTATAGCTTAAAATAATTCCAGTTAAAACACTTATTGACGAAGCTAGAAATACATATAAACCCATGTAGTGCAAATAATTTTTTTTTTCAAAGATTTATATATGTACATTGTACATATATACAATAAGAATTTAGTTATTCTGAACTAATCATAAAATGAACATAATTTTGTAAGAAAAAATAATACGTATATAGGTACATATAAAGATAACACACCTTTTTTATTAATATTATTTAATAATAAGTTACGCTCATAATTTTACGGATGAGTTATGTGTTTTAAAAAGGATTTAAGTTATCCGAAAAAGTTGCCAGATCAGTTTTATTTTTCTGAAAGCACATAACTTATCAGCGATGGATGAGTTATGTGCATTGCAAAAGATATAAATCATCGGCCAATTTTCGGACGAGTTAAAACGGATATAACTTATCCAAAATCGACCAATGACTTAAGTACCGATGAGTTATTGCGCGGACCCATTGTTATGACAATACAGTTTTAAAATATATTATTTATTTATTTTATTTAAATGCTAAAAAATATTCAAACCTTAAATTAATTCTATATCGTTTCAAACAAATAAAATCTTTCAAAAATCATTCCTATCAACGATCCAATTTTTTTTATTTATGTCAATTCAAATATATTTCAAATTACATCAGAAAAAAATATATAAGTATGTATTAAACATTTTAAATTAAAATATGCATACTTAAATTATAATTTAGATCTCACACATTTGTCAATAAGTAGATATCTCCATTTTTGGCCAAATTTACTTTTTGATGAAAATTAATCTAATATTGCGTAATCTATCGATTGGAAAAATATTATTATTAAAAAAATAATTTTTCATATAACTAAATAAGTTTACGTAAATGTAATACAAAACGTGAGTAAAAATCTATAACTTCACTTATTAACTTAAAATATTTTTATTTAAATGACAAAAAATATATAAGTTTACATATAATCTTTTTAACAATTTTTTCAGAATTTTATTTTTGCACTAACATAATATCTAATTTTATCCTGTTTTTCCTATTTCATATTATCAATGGCAAAAAAGAAAATAAAATTGTCAACAAGTATATAAGTGGAGTTAATTACTTTTTCTCATTTACATTCAATATGGTCAAAAAAATACCTTTTTTGTTTTTGGATTCTATATGGTGATTTTTATTTAAAATATATAATTTCTTTTTTAAACTCAATAACCTAGTGTTTATACTAGATGGTTTCGAAGATTAAAACTAAAATTATTTTTGAATGTCTTTTTATAGAAAAATTCGAAATAATCTTCGACATCTAGATAAAAAATCTTTTTTTTAATCGGACTAAAAAAAGTATAGAAAAATTTGTCAATTAAGTGTCATAGATTTAATTTTAAAGTATTTTTGAAATTTCAATTTTCAAAGTTCAAAAATCAAAAATTTTATTTTTGTGTACATTTTTGTGACTTTTTAATCAAATATTTAATCAAGATTTTTAGTCCAGATTAAAACGAAAATTATTTTCTTTTACACAAATTTTACGCACCATTCAAAAATAATTTTAGTTTTAATCTTCGAAACTATCCAGTCTAAACCCCAAGTAAGTATGATATTTTTAATATCTAGAAGCAAAAATATTATAATATCAATAAAATAATAGAAAAATTAGAAAAAGACACAAAATTAGCTTTTTCTCATTATATCAAAAATGGAGTTATCTACTTATTGACAAATGTGTGAGAATATTTTATTAAAATTCGTAGCTTTACTAAAATATCTGATAAAAAAAATTAACAAAAATTGAAAAAAACTTACTAACCTCACTATAAGCTGTTGTTGATTCAAGTAGACTGAATTAAATAATAACAGAAAAAGTAAATATTTTTTCTCAGGTATAAGTAATCATCTGACTAACGTATCATCTGAGTAACGCATCGCAGTGAGTTTTTATTTCTAGTTTTGTCTCACAAAAAACAATGGCAAGTGTTATATGCATAAGCTTTTGTTCTCACAAATATTTATTGCTATAAAATAATAATCAGATATTTTTCATGCTTTTATATGCTGTTTGATTTTGTTTCGTCAATATGACTAAAATATAAGTTTTTTGAAAATTTTGTTAACAATTATTTTTAAAAACCAAATAAGCTTTATTTTTTGTTTTTCAAATATTTTTGTACGGTTACTGGCTTTTATATTATTTTTAATAATCCAATTATTAATAATCTAATTAGTGAATTTGATAAATTAAAAAAAATACGCAATTCATGTGACGACCTTGTTTGGCTTTGTACTTTAGACTTTTGGAATTTTCATAATCCTAAATTAATGGGCAGTCTACAAAGTCTTTGGATTTGCATTGCATAATTCATTTTATTTTGGACATCACTACAAAATGTGTTTTATTTCTAATAATTTCCAGTGTGAAAAGTCTTATCAATCTGCCTGATACTAATCCTGACATATAAATTTGTCATATCGTCAATGTATGTCAAATTTTTTTTTACATTTCTTTTCTTATTATATAGGATTACTAATTGAAAATGTGTTTTTTTTAAGGACATGTTGAATTAAAACACGAAATACAAAATATGCAGTACCTTACTTAAAAAAAATTTCTAAAAGAGAGTTTGATTAACTACCTGCCAATAATTTTATTTCATTATCATCAAACGATGGTAAATATTTACATTACTTAAGGCAAAATTGTCTTTTAAAAGAACAAAAAACAAAGCGAATGGAAATTGAAAGTCTTTTGAAATAATGAAAACAGAGGGTTACTTCTATTTGTAAACATTTAACTTGAAAAATATTAACTTAAATTATCTACTGTTATTTTATGTATTTTATGTATTGTATAATATATATAATATATAATGCTAAATATTATATGCTATTCTGTAAATTTTACTCTGTATAATCAAAACACAACTGTTGCCTTTATGATTATTAAAATGTTTTGATTGTTAATGGCAAAATATTAAAGGGGAGATTGTGCAATTATTTCCATAGGCTGCATAACAAATATTTTAAATTAATATTTTTAATAAAGTGGCTTTATTAAGCAATTAGAAACATGCTTATTGCTTATGAAATATAAGAACACTAAAAAAAATATAATTAAAATGGCTCCAATTAAGACTACAAAATTTTTAAAACTTCCGGAAGGAAATAATTTTAAATTTTTTATTTTTTATGTACTTTTTCAAAGAAAACAAGACTTAAAATAGAAAATAAAAAGCTTCCAACAATAATTACTTGTAGTATGTATATAAAAAGGTGTACGAGAGATTCATGATGGTAGATTTTTGTTGAAGTACATACTTTTCATCGGTAATGTGACAAATTATGAACTTTCAAAAGCTACGTGCAAGACTTTGTACATTGTACGAATGTTTTGAAAATAATAGAGAGAAGACAAGAAAGCTTTAAAAGTTGGATTAATCTAATGGAATTAAAAAAACTTAAAAAGCATATCGTGGAAAGTTAAAAAAGTATATCCTATGGAACTGTCGAAGGAAATCAAAACGAAAACTAGATCTTACTTGATGGCAAAGTTAACGGTGATAAGCTTTGATTATTGATTACCTCCAACACGATCAGGAGAAGTTAAATCAAAACATCGTAAGCGTTTATTAGGTTTTGTTACTCTTGTCGTCTCGGGGGTAAACTAAAATTTTTGATTTTAATTGATATCGATCCGTTATGATTAAAAATTTATAAAAAAGAACTTTAAGATTTGTCTTCGTCTTATCTAGTGGACATTAATTTTTTGTACAAAATGAATTATAAAATACTAAATGATCGAATAAAAAAAATTTGTGGAAAAAAAAACATCAATTTTGTGTTAATTGTCTAGTTAGAAAAAAAATTGGTAAATATTTGAGCATATATACGTACATAAATATAGTTCCTCTATAATTTTCGCCATCTATAACCCACTAAGAAAAATCTTAAAAACATTTTTAAGTTTTTTTTTTTCATTTACATAAAAAAAGACAAATTTTTCTTTTCTTTTGATGTTTTTGAGGTGAAAAAAAAACTGTTGAACAGAACCACATTATACTTAAAAAAAGCATTCTACCATTTTTTACTCCAACACAAGGTAAAAATTTTATTTAACCAGGGTGACCAAGTCTGACCTAAAAAATTATAGAACATTTCGACATCAAAAAAGAGAACATAAGAGAACATAAGAGAACAAACCTAAACTTTATCTGGAAAAGGTTTAGTTAATCTGAAAATCGAGAAAAAAATTTTTTTTATAACAAAATTATTTATTTACAACGGCTCTTTTTATAAATATAATATAAGACGTACAAGTTTTTTATTAATTATTATTTCATAATACATGTATATACATATATACATGTATTTTATATATATATATATATATATATATATATATTAGGGTGGTCCTTATTATGGATTTATCCGAATTTCTTTGCTCCCAGGGGCTTAAATGGTTTCAAATACATAAAAAAAAATTGCCTTAAAATTCTAGCTCTTAATATTTACTTTAAGATAGTCCGCATTCCAGTCAAAGTTTCTCATATAAATAACATGGGAAAAATTTCATTTGTTCTTTAGAATTCCGTAGCTCTGCGACAAATGGATCAAAAGTAATTAATTGCGTCATGTTTATTGTAAATTTAACGCTCTACAAAAAAGGTCTTTTATTATTTTTCGCTAAATCTATTGGCTTAAGAGTTATTCGAGCTCAAAGTTAAATCATATTTCACCTGTACTTCTATTTTATTATTTTCAAACTCTAAGGACTGTCTGTTTTATTAATTGAAAAATCACACATATTAACTACAATTCCAAGAATAAGATTGTATTCGCTTTTTTTGACCATAAATAATAATTTTATAAGAAATTTTTTTTATATTTTATAAAATAAATAAATATATAATTATATTTGATAATATTAATAATTATATAATAATTAAACTTTGAGTTCGAATAACTCTTAAGCCAATAGATTTAGCGAAAAATAATAAAAGACTGTAGTGATATTGTTATCACTAACGATAAAATCAAACTAAATTTATAAAAATTTTAATTATTTTTTGAACCCAAAAAATTATATTTTAAAATAAGAATTACTGTAAATTATAATTAATTTGATTGGGCAACCAATCATATTAGGATATAGTAAACTATTTCATATTACATAAGAAAATTAATTATATAAACTAAATTGTATATAATATTTATATATAGAATATAAGAAATTTAGTACATAAGATTTTGTATAAATAAGATTGAAATTGGAAAATTAAATCAGATTAATATCAAATCTCATCTTTCATTAAACGGCTTCCCTGAGCTATACAATACAGGTAAGATAGCTTTCCGAGCTACATAATACGGATAACCGGCTGAATACAGCCAAAACGAAAGCGCGTCCCGCTCTAATAGGACAAACCGGCTGAATACAGCCTAGACAATAGGATCTCTATAATGACATGCTTGTGGTCATTATAGATTAGGGAATTCATAGGCCTTAGATGTCTTGGACAACACAGATGTCCATCCCAAGATCCATTATAAATAAATAATTAATAAAATAGAAGAAAGCTAAATAAAACTTTCCTTTACAAGACCTTTTTTGTAGAGCGTTTAATTTACAATAAACATGACGCAATTAATTACTTTTGATTCATTTGTCGCAGAGCTACGGAATTCTAAAGAACAAATGAAATTTTTCCCATGTTATTTATATGAGAAAATTTGACTGGAATGCGGACTATCTTAAAGTTAATATTATGAGCTAGAATTTTGAGGCAATTATTTTTTATGTATTTGGAACCATTTAAGCCCCTGGGAGCAAAGAAATTCGGAAAAATCCATAATAAGGACCACTCTAATATATATATATATATCAATGGAATATATATCGTCTGCTGAGAAATGAAACAACGTATAATGAAAAGTATAGTTTCGAGTAATTTGAATTTAAAGATTTGAAATTTAAAAAAAACGTATGAAAAAATATCAAGTAGTGTACAATTTTCATCTAAAAAACACATTTTAATCAACATTAAGAATATTGCAAAGTAGTTGTACTTATAAAATCGAGTACGAGGAATCGAATGGTGCTATTGTCAAATAATGACGTATAAATGTCATACGTTTTTTCATTTCTCAGCAGACGATATGATCAATGGAAAAACTCTTTCTATATTAGCATTTTGCTCAGAAATGGAATAAAAAAATTGACAAATTTTTAAAAATTCTGAATAATACGAGACTTCTTCTATTTGTCGAAAATATTTAGCCCATTTCTGACAAGATAATAACGCTTTTTGTGGACTGTTAAACGCCTTGAATAATAAAGCCTGGCTCTCTTAGCCACATTAGACAAATTCTTTTTGACCATTATACCTATAATTGATTTATTAAATTTTTTTTGGAAAGAACATAAAAAGAGGACAAAAAGAGACAAAAAGCATTAAAAAAGTGACTAAAAAAGAGATATCTCTAAAAAAGTGAACATTTATCAAAAAAGTGAAGTGAACAAAAGATCTGCCTTGAAAAAGAGAACATGTTCTCTAAAAAAGAGATATGTTGGTCACCCTGTATTTAACACCAAGTAAAAAAGGCAATATTATATATATCGTATCGTTGCACTAACCATTATTTAGCTTAAGAAAAATTTTAGACTTTTGCAAATAGTTTTCCACTAAATTAGGATAAATTTTTTAAAATTTCTTCACTCAAATTTCTTAATAAATTCTGTATGGTGATGAAAATTGACAATAAGAAATACAAAGTAGAAAACCTTAACATTCTTTGATTACAAGGAACCGCATACATCTGATATTTTTTATTTTTAGCGCTCTTTTTACTCTTAGGTAATTAAAGTATACATATTTAGCTGTATAGTATTTCTAAAGCCAAAAGATATGCATCATACATCAACAGTACAGAACTAACAACACTTGCAACAGAAAGCTCAAAATTATTTGACCATATAGATTTGTTGATATTTTTTTCGATCCTAGTAAAGATCCTAGAATCCCACGGCCATTAAAATGTATTTCGTAAAATGTATTAAATCATATATAAATAAGTTATTCTTCTTTAAAACTAATTTAAACATTTAGCAAAACATAATATTATATAGCTATATGTACCCTAATAATAATTTTCGTGGTTGCTTTCACAAAAACCAAGAACTTTTTTACTTTTGTTGACCAAAAAAAAAAAAAAGTGGAATGATTTAAAAAGCGTGAGTTAAACAAAAAAAATAAAAAAAATCATAATTTCCCAAATTTTTTCACAAAATTAAAGGCTCAAAGAATTTTTTTATGCTTTTAAATATTATACTTTTAATTTATTACGGACCAAAGCGTCTATTTCCAAAATAAAAAAATTGGTATTTATGTTAAAATCGTTTAAACAGAAATTATAGAAACTTCTTCAATCTTATTTGAGAATACTTTATTTGAATTTGCTAAAGCTAAGGACTCATCAGAATGATTAACTTGACCACTCACCTTGATAATTTCTTCTGTAGAATTATTCAGTATATAATTCTAATTTTTATTATTAAACTGAATTTTGATGTTGTGTGATTAATTTTGTATTCAAATTGCTTACTAGTTATACCTTTCTTTCTTTTTTCGTTATTTAACCATAATGTAAATTCAAATGTATTTGATTGAATTACAAAATTAACACGAATATGTCGTACCATCCGTCGAAATCAACACCACATTGACCTTCGGAACGAAATTATTCATTTGCATGCGCTACCGCAAATTTATTGGGACTCGACTAATTGCTAAATTCAACATGTTTTCATGTGGTGATTGTTAAAAAATTAATGATAATGTAACTTTAAAGATGCACAGACAGAAATTGGGATGTCTCTGTTTTTTTTAGTTTCATCTCATGATGATCCATCTTCTCTCATACTAATTTTTATCAAAAAAAAAAACTTTTAATAAAACTCAGTATAGTTAGAAAATAATTTTTTAATGCTTGAAAATCTGTTGAAATGCATATATAATTAAAAATAAACCTTGCTTTTGAATTTCTAAAATTATAACATCCCGGATTTGCTAAATTTAATGAATTTTCCAAATATAAAAAGCTGGTTGATCAGCATATATAACTTTCATCCTTATCTGAAAATCAATCAATAGATATAGATATTCCATTGCCTGTGGTTTGATTTATTGCCATATGAAAGTAAATTTTTCAAAAAAGAAATTCATAAATATTTTGTTTTATCAGATCAAAATCCTCTTGAATGAAAAGTATAGAAAACATTCAGTATTGTTGTACGGATTAGTTCCCACTTTTGAGATACATATGTACCTACATGTTGTATCTGTTGACAAAAAAAATGCTTCTATCTTAAAACAAAAAAAAAACTTAAAATTAAAAATACAAGGATACGCAAATATTTCCCAAAGAACCAAGGAATTCTAAAATAAAACAAATTGTGGAAGAAAAGAATTTACAAAAAGGACGATAAGGTCCTTTTTTGTCTTTTCAAGCAATTACCATTTATTTTATCTTTTTAATAGATTATAATAAAAACTGTACAAAAGCCTACAAATGCGACACACTAAATCTTTTAATATTTTATTGAGTTTATGTTTATATGATATGCCCCTGACAAAAATATAATGATGTAATGCAAAAGAAATAAAAAAAATAATGGGTGCAGGACTCATAATAATTGTGCCCTAATGCTTTATAATATTTTCTAATGAATACAATAATATTTTCTAACGAAATTTCAAATGTTCTAAATAAACATAGGCGCGATTAAATTAAAAATTATAACTGAATTTGAAAAAAAATATGAATTTTGTATATAAGTACTTAAAAGTATAATTTATTAATTTTTTTTCTCTTGTTTGAAAATTTGTTTTGTAATTTCTTCTTTTTTTAATATGTCAAACTCAAATTAGAAAAGCGAATTCGAAAATGAAGGAACGTCTTAATAAAAAAATTTTTTCAAAATCGGATGTACAGATAGGTGAATTAATAAGTACATAAACTATTTTCCGTTTTGTTTTATATTTTTTGTTGTTAAAAAAAGGTATTACATATTTTTACAACTTTAGGCAAAATTTTAATTTAAAGAGAAATTTTTATGGGATCAAAAGGATTATTAAAAAAATTTCATTTATTTTGTTTTTCTTTTTCATTTGGAATCAAAAAGATATTTAGAAATTATTGAGAAATTGGAAAAGGAAATAGGATCTATTTTTCTTGAAAAGTGTTTACATAATGAATGTGAGAGAACATTCACAGACATAAAAATAAGAGAACTTTATAATTCAAGATTTTAAATGTCTTGAAAATTATAGGCGCAGTGACTTTTGTCCGCGGGACATTTGTCCGCGATGAAATTTGTATGGAAAAATTCGCGGATGAATGTCATTTTACAAAATGACATTTGTCCGCGGTTGTAAAATGACATTTGTCCGCCGCGGACGAATGTCTCAAAATGAGCGGACAAATGACATTTTGCAAAATGACATTTGTCCGCGATTGAATTTTCAAACTTTAGCGGACAAATGTCATTTTGCAAAATGTCATTTGCCCGCGATTGATTTTTCAAATTTTTGGCGGACAAATGTCATTTTGCAAAATGTCATTTATCCGCGTTTTTTTTTTTTTTTAATTTTTAGCGGACAAATGTCATTTTGCAAAATGTCATTTGTCCGCGATTGATTTTTCAGTTTTTTCGCGGACAAATGTCATTTTGCAAAATGTCATTTGTCCTCGATTGATTTTTGTGGTTGGCAGCGGGCGGGCGGGTGGACTAGTGGTTGGACAGTGGGATTTGTGGCTGACGCAGCACCAGTCCACCCGCTGCCCCCCACCGAAATTAAATTTTATTTGTTTTCTATAATATATAGGTATAAGCATGGATATTGTTTAAAAAATTATCCCAAAGATATATTTAAATAAATAAACAATTTGACGGTTGGCAATAAATTTTTACCACTAATTTTCTATTATACATCAAAATGAAAAGATAATCATTATTAAAGTTGTCCCTTCTAAATTAAGACTCATAACAAAGTTTCCCATTTTGAATAGAATTGCCTTTAAAATCTATTGTATGACTTAAGGTTGAAAAAAAAAATATAATAAAAATTATGGTTGACATAAAAACGTCACTAGGTATACTCAAATGAACATTTGTACATATATACAATTAGTGTTAAAATGCTTAAATGAAAAATTTAAATATCCTTCAATAACATTTTTGACTAAGTGTATGAAATTACAATCATAAAAGGAAAATGAGGTTGGAAAATAAAAGCAACCTGATATTTATGAAAAAAAAAAATTACATAAATTCACAGAAGTATTCTTTTTCAACAATTTATGTACTTAAATGGTATTCTTTTTTTTTTTTTGTGTATTTTAATGAATTCACCCTCAGGCAATAATACTAAAAGAACTTTATTTGAAGAGAAATTAAATAAATTGAATATGTATGTAAACTTATAATTGTATGTTTGATATATAATTGTAGTTAATTATTGGACTGATGATTTTAATATTATGATATTGATTAGGGAAATATTTGAGCTAGAATCGATACTAATTTTCCGTAATTTCTGCTTCAATATTAACATAAGAATCACTTTGATATCAGAAAAAGCATTAGTATATAACCATAAAAATACATAATTGTAAAAATAAACTAATCAATTTCAACGAATTGAAATAAAATCATGAATTAATAAGTTAAGTTTATAAGCCCATGAGACATTTTAAAAGTTCCTATAAACGTATTCTAAAAAATAATATGATAATGCTTAGATGTTATATATCCTAATCTTGAATATTTATCAAAAATTGTGCTTATTATTTTTATATTTTTCAATCATCAGAACACATGCAAACTACATCACATTCATATGCAAACTAACTTAGTTTACATTTTATGTAGTTATATTATTTCTAATTTTCTAGAGGAAAATCAAAATACTTCCCACACGAAAATAAATATATAGTCAACTTTTAATTAGAAAATTTTCTTATAAAATCATCGTTGATATTTTATTCAATTTTATTCAATTTTAAAGAAAACTTTTCTGAAATTACTTTTATATAGCATTCATAATTTATTAGAATTGAGAAAACTTAATAATATGTAAGATTATTAAAGCATATTAAGAAAATTATGTATTTCAAAATTGAATAAAGTTTTTGAAGGTAAAGATAAAAATCAGAAGAAATTTACATAAGACACATGGTTAAAGATTAAATATTACAAAATTGGATAAATTTATAAATTTATCAAATTTCGCAGAAATTAGAAAAAAAATCAAAAATCCAAAAATTAATATGCAGAAATAAAAGCGATTTTCCACTTTATTCTTTTTTTTGTTTGGTTGACGAGTAAACGGTTATTAAAATATATTCACCCAGTACTGTGATAATTTGATTGTTCTACTTTATAAAAATACACTTAATAAATATGGTATACTTTTAGACCTCTAATTAAATAATTGCAGATTCCAAAAAATATAAAAATAAAAATCGAAAAATATCATACAACCTACACTATTTATGTTAAAAAGAGGAAAATATATAAAATTAAATTAAAATAATTTTATGTTTCATAATTTTATTATTGTTATTCGTTTATCCGAAGATAAAACGAATTCAAGTTCATAAGATTTTATTTGTTTTTTTTTTTTTTGGTTTAAAAAATACGAATAACAGGATAACAAAAATAATAACTCAATAATAATGAATGGTGTTTAAAATTCTACTTTTTTTTAGTTTTTTTAAATCAAGGTTAGGCGGTATGATTTTCTACATTTCATATTTGACTTTTAAAAACTTAAAATGTTTTTAAAATTCTACAATCTTCTCAAACTAAGTTTTATTTATCTTCATTATTCTATTTCAGGGAAAGATTTTAAACTTTAAACTGCTCTCCTGAAAAGTAGCAAAACCGAATTAGGCGATTATGCCTTGTGGCCACTGAATTCATTTTATATTTAAACGTAGGAAAAAATCGAAATTACAAAAAAGGAATTAAAAATGAGGAAAAATAAAATCACAAAAATGAATAAATTTCATTCAATTGAATTTTAATTTATACGCTCGACCACCAGAAATTATGATTTTAAAAGACAATTTCCTAAAAAATAAATTTTTTTGGGCAGTCAGCATAATAGTTTTAAAAAAAATAAAAAAATATGAATAACATTATAAAGTTCCTAAAAGGAAAACCCAACGTTGAGAATTTACAAACAATATTTTTTCCTACGGTTATTTCTGTGTGTGTATACAAGAAATGGTTTTACCAAAAACTCTATTGCAGGAAGACACATTAACCGGATTTTATTCTCAGAAATTTTTTATCCATACTAGTATACAACGTCGAAGCGAAATGAAAAATTAAAAGCATATTGTCGGATATCAAACACTCAAACAGTATTTAATCAAACGTAGTCTTTGAAACTGTAAATTCACTGTTTTGACAGTCCCTCCGTGGCCATTTATGGAACGTAGGAGAACATATAAAATTTTTTTTTTCGTGAAATTTGTATGAAAATATGCGATTTGAAATTTTATTTAAGTTATAATTAATTAGTTAATTAATAAAAATGAATAGAAAAAATTTTGAGGTCTGCGGAATATCATTAGCAAACAATTCTATAGGTAGAAATATTTCCATGCATTACTTTTTCATCCAAAATAATTCAAAATCAAAAAGTGTATAAAAAAAAGAACTATTTTTAATTTAAATTTGAAAAACTTACCAATATTATTTAGACTCCGAATGTGTGAGAATTTCCAATAATAACTTTTTTTTACATTTTTATATTTGTTATGAACTGAAAATTGTACTTAATTTTTTTTTTTTTGTTAGGTGTTTTTATATTTTGAATTATTTTGGATGAAAAAGTAATGCATGGAAATATTTCTACCTATAGAATTGTTTGCTAATGATATTCCGCAGACCTCAAAATTTTTTCTATTCATTTTTATTAATTAACTAATTAATTATAACTTAAATAAAATTTCAAAACGCATATTTTCATACAAATTTCACGAAAAAAAAATTTTATATGTTCTCCTACGTTCCATAAATGGCCATAGGCGGCGCTATTTGGACATTTAAACAAGTGAATTGCCAGCAATAAATTCGCTTAAATACATCAGCGCCACCATCGCTTAAATTTTTAACCTTAATAGAGGGTAAAATGTTAGGAAAAAATAATAATAAAGCAATTTGAAATACAAATTAAAATATTTAAGGAAATTTATTGCTGGCGTTAAAAAGAGATTTGTTATTGTTCGAAAAAAAAGGGTCCGCGCAATAACTCATCGGTACTTAACTCATCGGTCGATTTTGGATAAGTTATATCCATTTTAACTCATCCGAAAATTGGCCGATGAGTTATATCCTTTGGAATGACATAACTCATCCAACTCAATGCTTATTTGTGATTTGTGACAAAATCTTGGGTATTTACTCATTGGCCGATAAGATAAATACATTACATTTACCGACCTGATTGGCCCCATTTTTGTGTTAGCAGTATTGGGAGTGTCCCAGAACGCGAGAAGGGGGCGGAGGGTGAGGGCTGCGGGCGGGCTGACTGGTGGTTGGTCAGTGGGATTTGCGGCTGGCGCAGCAAATCCCACTGACCAACCACCAGTCCGCCCGCCCGCAGCCCTCATCCTCTGCCCCCTTCTCGGCCAAGGAATAAGTACCGTAGTGTTTGTCACAAATAAGCATTGAGGTGGATGAGTTATGTCATTCCAAAGGATATAACTCATCGGCCAATTTTCGGATGAGTTAAAATGGATATAACTTATCCAAAATCGACCGATGAGTTAAGGGGTTATATCCACTTGTGATTTTCAAAAAATCGATTTTTTTTTTTTTTCATTTTTTGAATGTACATATATTCAAGAATATTCTCTGAAAATTTCAAATCGATCCGACAATTAGTTTCGGAGATATGAGCGTATTAGTAAGATCGTCTCCGAGCGTTCGAAAGTAGTTCCCGAAACTTTAAACGCGTTTATCTCAAAACCGTGTTTTCAGAGTCGGTGTACAAAATTTCTCCGAAACCGCTAAACCGATCGGTTTGAAATTTTCACACGACTTACTCAGATATATTTTTCAGGTAATGATCGAAGGAATAAAGTTTTGGACAATAATTTCGATTTTTTAAGCCACTTTGAAGTGAAAAATTTTCATGAAAACTGAATTTTTTTTTTGAACGGCCGCCATTTTGTCAAAAATCAAAATTTTGACTAGACCTTCGATCATTACCTGTATTTATTTATTACAAAACTAAATATTTTTGGTTTTTGGTTTTCAGATAATTTGGACCAGAGATATCTTGTACACCGCCAAGCACTTTTTTTGGAGGTCTCTCCGCAGATCATCTACAGGAGCTAGGGGATCCAATATTTTTTTAAATAAACCGCTGATTGTTAAAGTACATTAAATTCTGTTTAAGTACATTTTTTCCATTAATGTATAAAATAAAATGCCTCTTTGGAAAAAATTCACAAAAAAACGCGTTTTTTCTGCCTCGCAAGTGGATATAACCCCTTAAGTACCGATGAGTTATTGCACTTCGCCGAAAAAAAACAATAACAAAAACAAAGCAACTTAAAACAATAACAAAGCATTTTGAATACAACAACAAACTATTTTTTGAGTAAATGTGTGTTTGTGGTTTTAAATTTAAGGAAATTTATTGCTGGCGTGTGTGTTCAGGTCGTTATAAAAGTAAATAAAAATAATAAATTTTTAATTTTCGCCTACTAGTTTCGAGGTTTTACCTCATCGACTGGGCATTTGCAACTATACTATACTATATAAATACAGTTAAATTATTATTTTAGTTATTATATTTATGTTCTTTAAAATGATTTTCTATTTGAAATTGTGTAAATTTTATAAAGCCTTGAAAATGTCATAAGAACTTTATTTTCCTATCAAAAATTTTTATGCCAAAATATATTTGAATTTAAATATACAAATTTTTGAATTTGCGCAATTAGTTAATTAGGGTTGCCAGAAGTCCCGGTTTTCCGGGATTGTCCCGGTTTTCATGTCGTTTCGCGACGTCCCGAAAAAGGTTCTCGGGACGCTCAATTGTCCCGGTTTAACATTTTTGACCAAAAAAAAATTAATAAATTTATAAAAATTGTGCCACTTTGCTCAGGTTATGTTACGCTTTGCTTTCATTTTTCTAATTCTCGATCCTACATTACATCAATCCAGCCTATAAAGATATTGCAGGGTAGTATTTGTTTATTTATACATTTTTCTTTTTGTTTATTTAGCTGCAAGACTTGGCTGGAATTTGGCTGGTACCAATTTTTGTTAGTTAGCATCTTTTATTTATAAAATTTGGTTTACTAATTTTATTTTATATATTATTAGATTTATTTTATACCTTCAAGTTCAAGCATGCCAAAGAGAAAGTGCCAATTTCTAGAAAAATGTAGTACATACTTCCTTTTATTAAAAAAGGTAAAATTGATACGGAAGCGTATTGTAGATATTGCAATTCAAGTTTTAGTATAAGTCATGGTTTATCCGACATTAAAAATCACATTGTATGTAAATGAAATGAATATTTATATTTTTTGTTCCTAATTTGAGTTATTAATTTTAAGATATTATTTAATTACGTACTTGACCTTGTTACCATTATTACGGTCCTTTTTTTTATATTTATATTAAATAAAATATTTTTTTTGTGGGGAAAATCTGGTAACCCTAAGTTAATAGGAGTTTCAAATTATACAAAGAATAACTAAATTATTATTAACTTTTATTATTTTTATTAATAGCTTTGTAGTTCGAAATTTCAAAACTCGCTAGTTAAATGCATACTACCATTATATTTGCATATTTTTGTACTTAATGGAATCTAATAAATGTAGCATAAGCACATTCGACCTCATAATATCCTAAATTAAATTTTTAGCATGCATAATTGAATACAAAAATCTGCGTAGTTATTTTTGTATAATATTGATATTATCACAAAAAAGAATATACTCGTATGCTACACAATAGTTATGATTTTATATTAGAAAGAAAAATTAATATAACTATCACGCATAGCTATTATTTTCTCTTCAGAATATATTATTATTATTATTATTTATAATTTATTATTATCCAATACTCATTATTTTACTGATACCTAGCTTCATTGTACAATTAAATTATATATGTATTTATAAAAAAGTTTTAAAAATTATCATACTTTAAAAGAAAACTAATATATAAAATAAATAAATAAATTAATACTTCAATAAAAGGAAATAAAATAGAACAACTTTTATAAAATAATTAAAAATAAAATTCATTACTGAGCTGATATAGTTCTAGGTAAATCTAAACATCAAACCGATGAGCTGCTATGAATTTTACTGAGTAATAAAAATTGCAAATTTTATACATCTTTTTTGTGCGGTAATAAAACCAGTTTCAGTATGAAATATTAGTGAAAAGTGTCTAAACAATCACTTTGAATTACGAAAGGGTCGTTAATATTAAAATTATTTTGTTCACAAAAGTTCAAACGGTATCGTTATTTTAGTAATTTTACCTTTAATTTTATTGAATTAAATTAAAAATGTGAACATAATGAAAATATTTTATAAACATCAAGAAAAACCAATTAACATAAATAAATTGATTCTGCACGTATATGCAAATAGATTTTTCCTCCAAATTTATTTTTCGTATTTATTTTTTATTTATTGAGGAAGTATAAATGTCTCCAATTTTTAAAAAAGTTTTCACATAGTAACAGAAAATTCTCTTAAAGAAAGCTTTTTTAATTAAATATAAAACTTTGCTGAATACCTAGTTAGGTATTTGAAATTTATTTTTTTCAATAAACTGCAATCTTTTATTTGTTTCAAACAAATTGAAATAAAGAAATAGAAATTGAAAAATATTTATTCTGCTGATTCTACAATGACAAATGAAAAAAAAACCTTTAAGTCCTATAATTTTTTCACGAATTTTTCTAGGTATTTAAATGTAAAAGAAGTAAATAACAGAACAAAATGAGAAAATGAGGTTTTCTCTTAACAAAAATTTGTTAAACGTTAGATTGGAAATCCAAACTTTTATATGGGACAAAATCAAACCTAAGGGAAAATTGTGTCGGCGGCATTTGAAAAATAAAAAAGTAATAAAAAAAGTATCAAAAGCAATTCTTATATCCACCAATATTTAGTTTATTTTATTATAAACCTAAATATTAATAATAATTAATAATTTTTGGAAGAAATCACTTTTTTTTTTAACTTTGAAAAAAAGCTTCCATTATGTCTCCATACAAAATTTGTTGTCGGCAAAAGAAAATTTGAACTATTTAAGTGCTATAAATTATATTTTTTTAGCTTAAGTACAAAAGTAATTATTGGACAGTGTAAAATTATTTGTTCTATTTTTAATATCAAATTTTGGTGTCTGGCTGTCCCTTCATTGTATCGGTTTTTTTACTGTTTGTGGTTGTCGGTGTTTTTTCTAGCTCATGATATTTTAAGTAGAATATGCATTTTTAGTTAAAAACAAAAAAAAAAAAAACAAAAATTAATTTACAAAACGGTTACTAATTTATATAAAAAATGAAATCCATGTAAATTTTGTTAAAAAAAATTTTTTTTTTTGTTTTTGAGAACAAAAATGGTAAGTAAAGTTTTTGATTGTCAAGAGTGAGAATATATTTATTTGATAATTTATGCAAAAGAAAAAAGAATATCCGAAATTAAAACACAAAGGGAGGTCGTTTATTATTTAAATCATGAGCATGTATGTCAACTTTTTCAAACTATTTCAAAATAATTAGTAAATTTTATTGATTTCAAAAATTACATGAAATGTCATGAGTAAGAAATTTTAATTAATAGCAAATTTTTCTACATTTCATAGACCGAAAATCGAAAGCAAAGAGGAAGCAATATAATACCAAATATTTAGCGACAATAAAATATAAATCCGGAGCGATACGAGAAATTTAAGAACAAAAAATATGAAAATTAATGCAATAATTAGAAAACAAATTTATTTCGAGATTTATTCACATTCCGCGTCAGACTAAATTTTTTTTCTCTAATTTATAATGTAATTTTTTTATATATATAATAATTGCAATAAAAAAATAATAAACATTAAGTAATATAAAAATTTCGTGATTTTTCTTTTTTTTTTTTTTTCTAGCTCATGAAAAATTTTTCAATTTTTATTTAAAAAAATCCAAAAAAAAAATTTTTTAGATAACCATCAAATTATTAAGATTAAGAACTAAATTTTGCACAAGATTAGACTATTTTCAGTGCTTCTGGTGTTTTTTTATTTTTAAAATTTTTTTTTTGATTTTTTCCACAAGGTTTGATTTTGTCCCATATAAAGATTATTAAACATACTCTCTGTTTAATTTTGATGGAACGAAAAGTTAAAAAAAAAATTAAAGTTGAAACTGCAAAATATTATAACAAAGTCTATTTTCCTGAACATGCAATTCGTTGTTATTCTTTTTTAAATAAATTAATTCTCGGGTGTATCTTTGAAATTTGTATTTTAGTTAGATTTCCTTGTGTGAAAAAGTTTTCAACTATTTACGTTTTACTATTTAAGTTTTTTTTTAAGGAAAGGCAACATTTAAGTAGATCGTGATAAAATGTAGTTCATTTGAGGGATAATGATTTTAGTTTGTGTGGTTATTAGCATAACGAATTATAACAGAATCAAATAAAATATAAATAAATGTATAATCTAAATATTATACTGGACATTAAACTCATTTACCAAAAATTTTTCTTAGAGAAAATACCTATTATAATTTTTTTTTATATTTTTGCTAAAATTTATTCAACTAAAATGAAAATTGAGATAAAATAATAATTGAGGTCCATTTAGATATTAAAATTTTCTTATACAATTTGCTTTTTTAATAAAACCAAATTATAAATTGATATTTACGAAAGCTCATTATAACATTTATATTTAATGATCATACACGGGATGAGATATATAATGTTGAGATATATAATGTTGAGGATATTTATAATTTTAATTATCTTCTTAGTACATATTTCATTTGTGAAATTTGAAGATAATAAGTAATCATCTTTAATATAGATTATTTTATTATTATAATATGAGAATTGACCATTAGAATTATTCTAATGTTTTGGGTATCAAAATACAAGAAATTCATATTCATTGGAGATAAATATTATTGCAAGAATTATTGAAACCGCTTATATTGTTATATACCGGGTACCTATCATCCTTATTCTCAAAAATTTCATTTCCGCACTAATTTGAGTAATGTATAGCTCAATTACCGCTGAGAGTACATTTGTTTTAACCCAATGACAAACGAAATACTGGTAGGCACTTAGATCCATGAGCAGTCCAGTTAATTAAAAAGAAAAGTGTTTTTCACTTAGTAATTTCATATATAAATGACTGCTAAAGTTTTCAGTTTGATATAAATTTTTCCAATACATTTTCGTTTACAAAGTTGAAATTTGGATAAAAGGAATAAGGAAAAATTATTATCATATTCCAATACATTTTTCAGATCATATACATTGTAAAATCTTAACTACAATATACATACTTATCTATTGGTTCACTAACTAATCATAAACGACTATTAGTATATCTAGGGAATCAGTACATGTTAGATAAATTGTATTTGTACAATTTGTTATTCAGTTTACGCATAGAAGTATTCTGTGGTTCTTATTTTAACATCTAAGCTTAAACGCAACAACTATTTTCCATAATAAAGTCCTTTATTTTAATTATATTTCTATCAGGGACAGCCCGTGACAACAGTAAGTGCCCAGGCACTTATTGGTTAAAGAGCCTGTTCGACAGACAAACAAACAAACATTGAGTTTTAATATATAGATTTGATTAAAATGACTAGAAATTAGAATTTAAGTTTGGTCAAAAACCAAAAGAATGCAAATCAAAAAGATATTTTTTAGGGAATAACAATTTCCTCTCCTTTTTAAAACAATAACAAATTAATTTCAATATTCCCTGCTAAGCAATTTTTTTGTTGCTTTTAATTCAACAATATTGCCATAGAACAAAATGTATTAGATTTTTTTTATTTCCTCTCTCTTAAAACAAATAAATTTCAATATTCCCTACTAAGCAATTTTTTTGTTGCTTTTAATTCAACAATATGAAAAGCACAAAAATCAATTATTGCCTTTTTTACATCACATCAAATTTTCTTCTTTGTTTTGTTTCTTATAAGAAAAATTCTCTCTTTTAAAACAATAACAAATAAATTTCAATATCGCCTATAAGCAAGCAATTATTTTTTTGACTTTAATGATACACAAAAACGATTATAGATATTTGCATATGGCAAAAATATATAATAGTTAGAATAAAATATAAGCAATGAGGAGGAATAGAAGCACCCAGGCAATGCCTGGGATGCTTAGTACTACCAGCCGTCCCTGATTTCCTATATGGATCGATTTCATATTTATTTTACATATAAATATGTAAACTTGTATGAACAGCCAATCCAAAAAAAAAAATTTCTTCGAGATTTGTATTAATACCTAGCACTTCACTTATGTATTAAGTCAATATCGCTAAATTTATAGAAAAAATTTGAGATTTGTCTGAAGGGTAAATAAATATAATATATAATCATGTGAACATTAGAAATAATTTGATGAAATTTAAATCTTTTAAAGCATTTATTTGAAAAATCTATATCTTTTTGTTTATTAGATTTACATTTACAATAATGTTACTTGCAGTAAGCTCTTTAGAATGGTATTTCAAAATTATAATATAAAGAAAAATAATGTCAAAATAATACTATATTTGAAGATTATTTTCTAAGTTTGCAATCTTTAGTTTTACTCAATGGCATTGATTTTATTGTTATGATAATTCAATAAACTACGATAATTCAATATCTACATTTTATTTTAGAAAGAATCATTAATTTGAAAATCCTGTTTTTCTATCTATATAGTTAAAAAACATACATCATATCTGTATATACATTTATAAACATTTGAGATTCAATCAGAATCGCATGAATTGGTTGCCTGTCTGTTCCAATTACATAATTTTTGTTTTCTTCAATATTGTAGAAAGGACTTAACAGCCAACACAATACCCTTCGATCATATGCCGAAGTTTAACAATTTTCAAATTAATTGAAGAATTATATCAAAAATCATAAATTATAATAATCCTGTATCCTCATTCATTTCCGATTTTTAAAATTTTTCACTTTTTTTCAGCACATTTTTATAAAAAACCTTTTAGAAACTTCATTCTCTTATAATGATTAGGACATTAAGTAAAACGTGTCCAGAATTTTCGTATTCAAACCACTCCATTACAATTTGGTAAAAGAGCGTCAAAATTGGTTTTTTTTATTTTAAAAAAGGTATAATGTCCTTTTTCTAACATCAAATAGAATATTTCACTTATATGTATGTGCTAAAGTTCAACAAAAAACAAATTTTAATAAAAGAAGGTATATTTTATAAAAATAATATTTTCAGGCAGGTAAATGAATAAGAAAATATTTCTAACTGATTGAATATTAAAAAAATAAATATATAAAAGCGTTTCATTTATATTTTTTGAATAATCTAAAATTTTTATACTAATTTTATTTTCCGGGTCGTTCCTCTTTATTTGTAATAATATAAAAATAAAAGTTATTCAATTGTTGAAAAATGGTAACTTACATGAAGAAAAATTTTTAAATATATAAATATTTTAATAGAGATCAAATACACACTATACATCTAAGACAATATACATTACATTTGTACTAGTTCTAAATATTTGGTTAAATAACTTGTTGGCTATACACTACTTTAGAATATTATTAATTTATCACATATATATGTTGAACTATTGTGGTTCCGAGTTTTATTTTTCTTAATGTTAATAATTTAATTTCTTTGTTCACTTACCTGTTTCAATTTCAAACATCAGCGACAGTAATTGATAAAATTAACTTAAAAACTGATGTTAATAATAAAAAAATTAATGTTACAATTTTTTTATTACGTTTTTTTATAAACACATTTTCAATTTGTTTAGTTGTGATATATATTTGATAACAGTATGAATCAAATGTTTGTATTAATTTTGGAAATTGATTATTTATTTTATTTTTATTTTTATTATTTTTCAAACTATAATACCTTGACAATCTAATCGTTAAAGGATTATTTACTATGGCTGCTGAAGAAATTATGGTTGTTGCGGTTTCATTATTAATTTTATTATTATTATTATTATATTTTAAAAATTTTGAATTAAATTGAATATCGCAATTATTATCAGCCATTAGATGTTTTGTTTCACGATATCATCATTAATAGTAAATGTATTCTGAAGTAGAATTTTTGATTCAAAAATATTTTACATAAAACATATTTTTTATTATTATTATTATTTTTTATTTTCACTATTATTATTATTATTTTCAGTTAAAAATGTTATTCAATATGAAGATATAAAAATCACTATTCGTAACTATGGATGGCTCTTGAAAAACTTTCTAAAAATTTCCATTGAATTTATTCTTTATTATTTTCTTTTTCTGTTCATAACGATTCAAATTACCACTGTCCTTGTAACTGATTTTGTTGAATTTTTTTGTCAAGTGTTTTATTATTTTTTCAATTACTACAGTATATAAATATCTTTTTATTTAAACATAAATAAATGTATTATATCATAATATATTTTTACAATGTGTTGATTGGCAAGCAACTATAAATTAACCAAAAAATATACTTATTATGTTGAAATTAAAAAATAAATAAATAAATAAAATATAAATTTTTTTTTATTATGAGTGGAGGTAACGAAAATTGATATGATTTATCAGAAATGGATTAAAACCTACTTACTTATTTGAATATTTTCTCTCAATGAAATCTAAAAACCAAAATTCTTGCATTTGACAGAATCATGACTCAATCCCAATCTTAGAATCCTCAACATCTTAAGTTTATAAGGTTAAGGTTCATTAGTTTTTATGCTATTTTATTAATACTTTCAGACAGACGTATTCGAAAGGAACTGGCCACTCAGAAATCTACAATGTGTTTGTACTTAAAGTTTTGGGTTTAATATCATTATATCTTGAACAAAAAAAAGGGAGATTCAGTAAGTTGTTTCGCTTTATTTTTTATTACTTGTAAAAGAACAAAAAAGAGCATAAAATGAAATGATAATGTTTGAGCGACCCTTTTTTTTTATTAAGAAGCTTCAACAAAAGTATATAGTAAATAATGCCAAAAGAGTATAAGAAATGATTTGAAGTGAGAATAATGAGAAATTGATGTATATATTTATTTCATTTATTTTCAAAATGCTTAATACAAGCGAATACAACTTAATGATAATAAAATTAAATTAAATATATGTACAATCAAATTAGAATAAGGGATGTAAGAATATATACAAAGCAGCAGTATTTACTATTAAATAATGTATCACTTAGTTTGAATTAATTAAAAAATTATGATAAAATTTACTTTTAAAAGTAGGACTTTCGAAAACGTATAACTGAAGAAGGAAATGGTATCGGTTATAAATTTTGAATAGGGAGTTAAGTGGGCTATATTGACCATAATTGGTTCTGGAAAATTGAATACTAATGACATCAAAATTTCTAAGAGTTCTTGAGGGCACATTGAAAAATAGATTAGACATTAAACAGCTACTTGTCGTTTTTCCTTCGATGACTTTATGGATAAAGCTGAACGACAAATAAGCTCTTCTATTCTCCAGACTTGGGAGATTTAGAAGTTGAAGTCTGTCAGTGTATGGAGGTAAATTAAAATTATCCTGCCAATTCAGTCTCCTTAAAGCGAAACGAAGGAAATTTTTTTGAACCGATTCCAATCTAGAGATATGAGCTGCGTAGAATGGATTCCAGACTTGGCAAGAATATTCCAAAGTGGGTCGAACAAAAGAAGAATATAAAAGTTTCATAACATATGGGTCATTGAATTGTTTAGATTGCCTCTTGATAAAACCAAGAACACGCAGAGCCTTACTTGTAACAAAATCGATATGTTTAACAAAATTCAACTTTTCATCCAACAAAACTCCAAGATCAGTGGTCTCTACTTCTCTTGTTAAAGAAGAGGATCCAACACTGTATTGAAAATCAAAAATATTTTTCTTTCTAAAGAATGACATTGAGTGACACTTATTAACGTTTAAATGAAGATTATTTGAGGTACACCAATTGCTAAATGATTCAACATCATTTTGCAAGTCAATGCAATCAGAATAACAAGTTATGGACTTGAATATTTTGGCATCATCTGCGTAAATAAGAACTTCAGATGACTTTAGTATATTTGGAAGATCATTTATAAATAAAATAAAGAAAATAGGACCAAGGTGGCTACCTTGTGGGACACCACAATTCACCAAAAACGGTGCTGATAAGAAGTTATTAAAAGAAACCTGATAATAACGATTAGATAAGTAATCATAAATCCAATTAACAAAAGCTGAATGAAAACCCATTTTGTCCAATTTACAAATTAGGGTTTTGTGGCATAATTTGTCAAAGGCTTTCGAAAAATCTGTGAAAATACAGTCGACATAATTTCCGGAAAGAAATTTACTATTACAAAAAGACGTAAAGTCTAAAAGGTTAGTGGTAGTTGACTTCCCACGAACGAAACCATGTTGTCTATCAGAAATAATAGGCTTGATGAAAAATTGTAGGTTGTCAGAAATAATTGACTCAAATAGTTTAGGCAAGGAAGATAGTCGGGCGATGGGCCTATAATTCTGAATATGTGCTTTATTGGATTTTTTATGAAGTGGAATAATATAGGATATTTTCCAAATATTAGGGAAGCAACATGAAGAAATAGACATATTAAATAGAATATAAAGTGGTTCAATTAATTTATCCATACATTCCATCAAGAAAACGGTAGGAATACCATCTGGTCCTACTGTGTTTGATTTTTTTAATTTCTGAATATGTTTGGAGATTTCATTTTTAGATATATATGAATTAAAATTTGAAAGAAAAGAATATGAGTTGACAGAGTCAACTTGAGGCGAACGCGAAGTAGGGACGGCCTCAAAAGAAGATTTGAAGAAATCAGCGAAGAGATTAGCAATAATATAGTTATTGTCACTACTGACATCATTGTAATGGAGAGTTGTTGGATATGAAGAAGAACCTTTTTTTAAGTTAACAAAGTTCCAGAATTGTTTTGGATCTAACTTGAGATTATCTTCCAGATTTAACAAATAGTTAGAATGGCAGTTAATAGAAAGCCTTCGAAAATCCTCCTTTATACACAAATATTGACCAAATGTACATTCACTCCTATCACTACAATATGCTTTCCATAACATATTACGCTTGTTTCTGAGAGATCTCAATTCATCAGTATACCACGGCGGAGAGAAATTACGAATGCGATTAGATTTGAATGGTACGTACTCAATAAACAATTTGAAAATAATAGAGTAGAATTCTTTAGAAGCCTGTTCCATGTTTTCAGAGTGTAAAAAACTCCAATCTAAAAGACTGAGAGAGTTATTCATTCCCACATAATCGGCTTTACTGAAATTAAAGGAATAATTGTTTTCCAGCATTAATTCATTCAAAGAATGATCAATATCTAGGCTAATAAGAAGAGAAGGATGGTGGTTTTCCTCCGGCAGCAATGAATCTGCACAATGAGTAATTAAAATAGAAGACAAATTTATAGAAAAAACGAGATCTAATTGTTTACCATTCACATTTTTAATTGAAGAATTTTGTTCAAAATTGAGTGACAACAAATGATCAGTTAAGACGGATTCAACTGAACATGAAGAACTAGGATAAAAACTGTCGCATTCACGATCAACGAGCCAAGCAGTAGCAGACAAGTTGAAATCTCCCAAAAACAATACTCTATCCGAGTCAGAAATAATATCACTAAAAAAATCGAGTGAGTTAATCAAGCTAAGGTGTAAATTTTTCCTAGCATCACCTGTTTTAGGTGGTAAATAAACAGATAAAATATACAAACAAAAATTGTAAAGCTTAACCTTAACACATAAAATTTCTAAATTTCTAAAAGGAATAAAAAGGAATAAAATTGAATAATTAATCCGCGCGATACTCAAAGAAAAATTTTTATATATAGTTTTTAATTTCAAAAATATGTTTCCTTTTGGCCTTTTTTTTTACAATTATGGTCCCTTATATTTTTATGTTTTTTTTTTAATTTTTAATTTTGAAAAACTTTATTATTCATACATTTTTTTTTAGCATTTTCGAATCAATTTAGTAGGTTTTTTTGAATATGTTGTTTTGAATCTGAAAGAAAAGAGCAAATTAGTAAATTAAAAATTTCGTAATCCATTTTTTTATATCAATTTTATTTTAATTTTAACTGCTATTTTTCGCATAAGACCTTTAGTTCTAAGCCTATAATAATAAAATCCAAAATATTGTACATTTACGTTTATCTTTAATATTAGTTTTATTAGAAAAATAAAATAAGGATCATGTTTGCTTCAATATTCATTAAAATGATGATCAACATAATTTTTATAATAGTTACCAAATATATTCGATTTTCATTTTGTACTATCCAAATCTTTTTTATTTACATTTACATTATTATGTAATTTATATAAATACATAATTATATTAAATTTTTGATATTTTTCCTTTCGTCGATTATTTAAATTACATCAAATATTGCTTTTAAATTTTATAGCTCGTTTTAATTAAGAGGTCGTAATAATCGTAATAAAGTTAAATTTAAACGAAAAACTCTTTGACCTTTGACATTTCTTTTACTTACTTTAATTTATTTTAATTTTTATTTAATGGTTAGAAATTTTTTTTTTATGTTATGCGAAAATAAATCTTTTTTAAACAGAAAATTCTTAGTGAAAATTCCTTGACATTGAGTTTTTATGTTTATTGTGTTTTTTTTTTGTTATAAGCTTAAGAACTTTTTAGATGATATAATTAAATTATTACGTCTTTTCATAATGATTATTAATTACAATAAAAGAATACAACAAGAGTCAAAATATGTTTTTAACTGGATATAAACAAAGTTTATGTTCTTTGATTAAAAAAAAAGAACAAATTCAAGGAATACAATATCTTATGGTGTCCTTTTTGTTTTTAAAATGTTCAAAAACGTTGATTGAAAATTTGTAGAATTTCAGTTGTAGTATAAATATAATATTATATATTCTAACTAAGTAATAGTATCCCCTAAAAGTAATAACATTAATTTTTATTTGTTTCCTTCATTAATATTAGGAGGAATTTTCTTCCTATCTATTTTTTTGACAATATTTTATTTCAAAATTTAGATTCAAATTGTAAGCTATAATGTTTATTATATTGACATTTTCTAACGCAGAAATTCTTCAAAAACTTAACATCTTGAACAAGATTACCTACAGTCTTATACATAAAAAACATATTAAATCAAAGCGTTTAATTTGTATAGTTTTTGGAAACTTTTCTTGAGCACTAAAGATAGGGTTGCCAAATGGTCTCTTTAAAAGAGAACATGGTCTCTTTTTTAGCTTCACTCTTTTTTTCTCTTTTTTGTTTTTCAAATGGTCTCTTGAAGTCTCTTTTTTATACTGTAGTGATATTGTTATCACTAACGTTAAAATAAAACTAAATTTATAAAAATTTTAATTATTTTTTGAACCCAAAAAATTTATATTTTTAATAAGAATTACTGTAAATTATAATTAATTTGATTGGGCAACCAATCATATTAGGACATAGTAAACTATTTTATATTACATAAGAAAATTAATTATATAAATTAAATTGTATATAATATTTGTATATAGAATATAAGAATTTTAGTACATAAGATTTTGTATAAATAAGATTGAAATTAGAAAATTAAATCAGATTCTTACCAAATCTCATCTTTCTATAAACGGCTTCCCTGAGCTATACAATACAGGTAAGATAGCTTTCCGAGCAATATAATACGGATAACCGGCTGAATACAGCCAAAACGAAAGCGCGTCCCGCTCTAATAGGACATACGGCTGAATACAGCCTAGACAATAGGATCTCCATAATGACATGCTAGTGGTCATTATGGAATAGGGAATACAATAGGCCTTAGAAGTCTTGGACAACATAGATGTCCAACCCATGATCCATCATAAGATGAATAACTATAAATAAGAAAGTCAATAAAAACTTTCCATTAAATAAAAACAATTTTTCCTTTACATGGCGATCCTGCAAACCGCAAAATTTATAATATGATACAGAATTCAAGACATGGAACAAAAACCAGAAAAGAATAAAATTACAATTCAAGAATATAAAGAACGACAACAACAAAATCAACAACAACAGCAAGAACAACAGCAACCAAAGAAGAGGCAACGTGCCGGGAAACTTGTTAAATTCCGGAAAGAATTACAAAAACTACAAGAAATTTTACAAACTAAAACAAACAAGACACAACGCAAAACAATACTAGACGAAATAAGAAGAATCAAACAAGACCGACATTTACACAAAACTTCAACAAAAATAACCAAAATGTTTAACAAAAACCTTAAACACATACAAAACGCAAAAAATTTAAAATAAAATTGTCAAAAAAAAAAAACAAAAATTTTGTTATAAATTAAAAATTTATATTAAATTATAAAATTATAAAATATTTAATTGTAAAACAGAAATAATGAATAAATACAAAAATTTTACTTAATTATTAGTATTATAAATTACCATAAGAAAAAATTTCCAAATGTTAAACCTTATAAAAATTAAGAATATTACTCAAGAATACCCCAAAGAATTCTAAGAATTATTACGAATATAAAACTATATTATGAATACCCCGATATTCAAATAAAATTTATTATCAAAAAAAAAAAAAAGAACACTTGTCTATCAAAATAATTCTACCTAGATATTTTACAAAAAAAAAAAATATATAAAAGAGATAAAAATTTTTGCATACCGTACCAATACATTTCAAAAAAAAAAGAAAAAGATGTTAATATTAAAATTGCATTAAAATTTAGCAAAGACCCTAAAAAATATTTTTCAATACCCTATTAACAAATTAATGAATAACCCAAATATATTTAATGATTTTAAATAATTATCATAGGAAGCAACAAAATTATACCCTATTAAAAAATTAATAAAACCTAAAAAATTTTTTTTTCTGTCCCTCTATAATTAAATTATCAATTAAAAATATTTTTCGGTTTAATTCAAATTTTTCACACAAGAATTTTTTCATAGCATGACCCTTGAGAAATTCCAAAAAGAAATTGAACAATTAGAAGAACTCTACAATAATATAATAAAAACAAAGTTTAATATCTCTGCAGCAAAGGCTGAATTAACTAAAGTAATTTACAACAAATCGCTATTTATAAGCTCTGTTAGGGAATCAAATTTGAGAACAGGGAAGACAAGTTTAAGAACAGAGTATTCGAAATACGTGACATTAATTAAATCTTACTTGATAGAAATCATAAATAATAAGATGGATTTTGACATAGCAAATGTAAATAAAATAATCCCATTATTCGAAGGTTCCTATGCTAAATTGCAAGAATTCATAAGCATAACGGAATACATTCACGATAATATTAAAGTAGCAGATAGAGAAAAATTAATAAAATTCATTTATAATATAAAATTATCACAAAAGGTGAAAAATCGAATTATAAATGAGACAGAACCTACAACACTTGAAAATTTAAAAAAAATTTTAAATAATAATTTCATGAGCACTAGAACCTATACTAAAATACACAACGAAATCGACCAATTAGGAAAGAATAGGTCAATATCAGCCACAAAATATGCTGAAAAATTAGAAATGCTAATAAATGAATTAAATATGATACAGTCTAAAAATGAAACAGCTGACGCAAAAGCTGTAATAATAAAAGTTAATGATAAATTTGCTCTGCAATGCCTTAAGACAAACTTAGTAGAACCCATACAATCAGTCATTTTAGCGGCACAACCAAAAACTTTTACAGAAGCAATAAAACTTATTTTGGAAATAGATAGTAATAATAATAATAATGATAGTAATAATATAAATACCTACTCAAATCGAAGTAATAGTAGGAATAATAACAACAATAATAATAGAAATAATGGTAGAAGAAATTATAATAATAATAGAAATACTAGAAATAATTTTAATAATAATAATAGACCAAGGAATGGTCATAATAATCATAATAATCATAGTAATCAAAATAATCATAATAATCATAATAATCGTACTAGTAATAATAATATGAACAATAGTAATCATAGATCAAATACTAATCATAACTATAATAGAAATCAGCAACATACGAATTCCACTGACTATTATAGAAATAGAGACTACAATAATTCTCAACCAATTAATAATAACAGGAATAATAATTCCTATAATAACAGATATAGTAACAATCGTAGAAACGATGACCAAAATTTTAATAATAGGAACGTTAACGCATTAGAATCGGGAAACGGACGGACCCCCGATTCGGGTCAAACGGTAATCGGGGAAATGAATGCTTTAAATATACAATAAATAATTTTAAAAACAATTCACCAACATTTTTTATCCTAATGCAAAGACCCAATTATTATAATCCAATTAAATTCATGATTGATACTGGTGCAGACATATCTGTCATCAAAGAACAATTCACAAATTCAATTGACATTAATAATAATAGTACTTGCAAAATTACAGGAATAGGCAATAACATACATGAATCTTTAGGCACACTACAAACACATTTTATTATTGAAAACAAAAAATGTTTTATAAATCTACACTGTGTAGAAGATAAATTTCCAATCAAAACGGATGGAATCTTAGGCCGAGATTTCTTAATGAAATACTCCGCATTAATTAATTTTGAAACAAATGAATTATCACTTACGATAAGTGATGAGGTAATAAATATACCCATTAATTCTAATTGTATCAGTCAACTGGTGATACCAGCCAGAACTGAAATTATATGTCCTTTACATGTTCAGAGAACAGAAGAGACACTTGTCCTGAGTGAAGAAATAACACCAGGAATATTCATAGCCAACACGATTATAGCCAAAAATGGCATATCAAATGTAAAAATTTTAAATACTAATGATAAAACAATGATCATAAAAAATTATAAGCCTAAAACAGTACCTTTAAACAATTATAACATAGTGAATATTGAAAATAACGATCACGATCGATTATTACATTTAGAACAAATATTAAGCATTAACCCAGACGACCCAAAAGCTCAAAATGAAACACTTAAAATTTGCAAACAATTCCAAGATATATTTTACTTACCAGGTGATTCATTAACGACTAATAATTTTTATAAACAAAATATCGCCTTAGAAAATAAAAACCCTATTTATATTAAAAACTATAGATTACCAAATTCGCAATTAACAGAAATTAATGATCAAGTAGATAAATTATTGAAAGAAGACATTATTGAACACTCTTACAGTCCATATAACTCACCTTTACTCTTAGTACCAAAGAAATCCTCTAATGACACCAAAAAATGGAGACTAGTAGTAGATTTCCGTCAACTAAACAAAAAAATTCAAAATGACAAATTTCCTTTGACCAAATTAGAAGACGTACTAGATAATTTAGGAAGAGCAAAATACTTTACCACATTAGATATGGTCAGTTCTTTTCACCAAATCGAATTAGAGAAAAATTCAAGACCTTGTACAGCATTTTCATCTAATAATGGACATTTTCAATTTAAAAGACTCCCATTTGGTTTAAAAATCTCTTCAAATAGTTTTCAGCGAATGTTAACAATTGCTTTATCAGGTTTAAATTCAGAATCATTTATTTATGTTGATGATATAATAATATTTGGATGTTCTATTAAACACCACAACGAAAATTTAATAAAAGTATTTAAACGATTAAGAAAATATAATTTAAAGCTAAATCCAGAAAAATGTAGTTTCTTACAGAAAGAAGTAATTTATTTAGGCCATTTAATAACTAATAAAGGCATAAAAACAGACCCAACTAAACTTTTTGCAGTAAAAAATTATCCACAACCCCAAAACGCTGATGAAATAAAACGTTTTGTAGCATTCTGCAATTATTACAGAAAATTTATACCAAACTTTGCAGCTATAGCAAAACCTTTGAACGATCTAACAAAAAAGAAATCAATATTTAATTGGAATGAAAATTGTACAAATGCATTTTTAAATTTAAAAAATAAATTAATTAACCCTCCCATTTTACAATATCCAGATTATTCCAAACCTTTTATAATCACAACAGACGCTTCACAATCCGCCTTCGGAGCAGTCTTATCTCAAGGAGAAATTGGACAAGATTTACCAATAAGCTATGCCAGTAAAACATTAAATTCTGCAGAACTAAACAAACCAATAATTGAAAAAGAATTGCTTTCTATTCACTGGGCAATCAATTTCTTTAGACCCTATGTATATGGCAGAAAATTCATCGTCGTAACAGATCACAGACCTTTAGTAGGATTATTTACGCACAAAAACCCTTCATCTAAAATGACGCGTATTAGACTAGATCTCAGTGATTACGATTTTGATATAGTATACAAACAAGGAAAAATGAATACAAACGCAGACGCTTTATCAAGAATACATTTAAACTCTAACATTTTAAAATCTATGATCCCAATTACGCCAGAAAAAGATATTAACGTGATAACCAGACAAGTAACTAGGTCACTAGAACAAGCTAAAAACCCTATAAATAAAAATCTACACATTTGGCACAGTATCTCAATTAACGATATAAAAAGAATTCCGAAAGTAAACTTCATAGAAACTTCAACTGGTACAACAGAAATAACATTCAATAATAATTATAAAATATATTTTAATAAAAAGAGAATTAATATAAAATCAATTTTAAATAAAATGAAACTCTTATTAGCTCAAAATAAAATTTTCACAATCGCGATAAATAATAATGATACCTTATTTAACCACATTAACATTCAAGAATTTAAAAATATATTTAATCAACTACAGGAAAAAGATAATTCGAAAAATAAATTAAAAATAATTTTATTCAAAGCTCCTATCGAAATAACAGATCAAAATTTAATAAAACAATTAATAAAAGACAATCATAGTAACAATATAAGTGGACACATCGGTGTTAGAAAAATGATAATAAAACTTAGACAAAAATACATATGGAAAAACATGCATAAAATGATTAAAAATTACGTGAAAAATTGCAACGAATGTATTAAATCAAAACAAGTTAGAAACATTAAAGAACCATTACAAATTACTGACACTCCAAATAGACCTTTCGAAACCATACAAGTCGATACAGTAGGCCCTTTAAAAATTTGTAATAATTATAGATATATACTCACAGTTCAATGCGAATTAACTAAATACATAGAAGCATTTCCTATAGAAACTAAAGATGCTATTACGATAGCAAAAATTTTAACAGAAAATATCATATTAAGATATGGAAATATAAAAAATATCAAAACTGATTTAGGTACAGAATTTGTAAACGAACTATTTATGAACATTTGTAAAACTTTTAATATTAATCACCAAAAATCAACACCTTATCACCATCAAACATTAGGTTCAGTAGAAAGAAATCACAGAGTACTAAACGAATATTTTTTAACATGCAATCATAGCAACAATTGGGTTGAATTAATCCCATTTTTCTTATTTTCCTATAATACTACACCTCATTCAGACACTCATTATGCGCCATTTGAATTAATTTTTGGAAACACACCTGAATTACCGACAAATATTACACTTAAAAATAATGAACCACTAAATTTCATAAACTATGATAACTATTTAAACGAATTAAATTTAAAATTATCTTGTGCACTAAAATCAGCTAGAGAAGAACTAATTAAATATAAAATAGCTAGAAATGAAAAATACAATCTTAATATTAATCCTGCGAATTTGAAAGTAAATGATATGGTAATGATAAAAAATTTTAATAGAAAGAAATTAGATTATCCTTTTCAAGGACCTTATAGAATCGTCGAAAGAGACGGAGTAAATTCAATAATAGAAATAAATAATAAATTAAAGAAAATTCATAATAATAACTTAAAAAAGGTATAGAATTTAAAATAGAAAAAAAAAAAAATTTTTCTTCCTTTTTACATAAAATTTACAAAAAATTTTTTTTTCTCCCAAAGGGAAAGGATGTAGTGATATTGTTATCACTAACGTTAAAATAAAACTAAATTTATAAAAATTTTAATTATTTTTTGAACCCAAAAAATTTATATTTTTAATAAGAATTACTGTAAATTATAATTAATTTGATTGGGCAACCAATCATATTAGGACATAGTAAACTATTTTATATTACATAAGAAAATTAATTATATAAATTAAATTGTATATAATATTTGTATATAGAATATAAGAATTTTAGTACATAAGATTTTGTATAAATAAGATTGAAATTAGAAAATTAAATCAGATTCTTACCAAATCTCATCTTTCTATAAACGGCTTCCCTGAGCTATACAATACAGGTAAGATAGCTTTCCGAGCAATATAATACGGATAACCGGCTGAATACAGCCAAAACGAAAGCGCGTCCCGCTCTAATAGGACATACGGCTGAATACAGCCTAGACAATAGGATCTCCATAATGACATGCTAGTGGTCATTATGGAATAGGGAATACAATAGGCCTTAGAAGTCTTGGACAACATAGATGTCCAACCCATGATCCATCATAAGATGAATAACTATAAATAAGAAAGTCAATAAAAACTTTCCATTAAATAAAAACAATTTTTCCTTTACAATACTAAAATTGAATTCAAGATATTTTAATTGTTTTCGACAAATTGTCAGATTTGAAGTTTTTTTATTAGAAACTAATGACAAAATTTGAAAAAGCTACCATCTAATTTAAAATTGCTTCAATTCTTCAAACAATGTTCTAGTTCTGTATTTATAAAAATGGCTCGATTTTTTTGCGATTCCTGCGCAAAAGGAAAACGTTGAGCGAGTATTTCCTATGATAGAATCTTAGTGGACTAAAGAGAGAAATAGACTTACTCCTGAAACTGTAAGAGGAATAATGGCAGTAGTATATAACTTGAAGAATATCTCGTGTAAAGATTTTTACTGCTTAATAAAAAATGAATACAGTTTCTAGCTCAGGCAAATATGATTTCGTTCAATAATTTTTGTTTAGTAATAACCTATTTCCTTTAGTGGAATATCTGTGGGATTTGGGATATTCAGTTTTCCGGAATATTTCAGGTAAATTCCCATATAAAAATGAATTCCGGTATTTCTATTTTCCTTTTTCATATTCCACTTAAGTTAGGGTTCGGATTCCTAATTTATCAAAAAAAGTACATAATTATTGAAAAAAAGTACATTTTTAGCTGGTTTTTAAATAATTTTTTGGTTGGTCAGAAATTTTTTTGTCAAAGTGACAAAAAAAAAATATAAAAAACGTAAATAAATTTTTTTTTATATGAAAAAATAATAAAAAAAAAAAAAATTTCAGTTTATTAATTTTTTAAATGTCAACATATTCCACTTCGTATTCCACTTAATCAATGTAAACGGCAACTGAAATATCGGAATTTATGTGGGATTTATTAGGTAAATGGAAATAAGTTATAAATTGATTTTTTTAATATGTCTATAGGATTTACAAATTAATATATAATTTATATGAAATTTCGCAATAAATAATTAAAGTTCAAAATTTATATTTCAGGTAAATTCCCATATAAAAATGAATTCCGGTATTTCTATTTTCCTTTTTCATATTCCACTTAAGTTAGGGTTCGGATTCCTAATTTATCAAAAAAAGTACATAATTATTGAAAAAAAGTACATTTTTAGCTGGTTTTTAAATTATTTTTTGGTTGGTCAGAAATTTTTTTGTCAAAGTGACAAAAAAAAAATATAAAAAACGTAAATAAATTTTTTTTTATATGAAAAAATAATAAAAAAAAAAATAATTTCAGTTTATTATTTTTTTAAATGTCAACATATTCCACTTCGTATTTCACTTAATCAATGTAAACGGCAACTGAAATATCGGAATTTATGTGGGATTTATTAGGTAAATGGAAATAAGTTATAAATTGATTTTTTTAATATGTCTATAGGATTTACAAATTAATATATAATTTATATGAAATTTCGCAATAAATAATTAAAGTTCAAAATTTTTGAAATTTAGCTACAAGTAAACAAGTTAAAATGAATTGGTTATGAGTTATGTAACGGTTCTAACTCAGAGAAATTACACTGAAATAATTTTTGTTTAATAAATTTAATTTTCTTAAATGTATGTACTGATAATATGATTTATAATTTCTATTAAATTTTGCAATAAATAATTAAAGTTTGAAATTTTTTGAATTAAGCTTTGTACAGGTGAAGATGAATCACTTCCTTTTTATGTGCATCACCTAAGTATTTTATATTAATGTATAAAAAAAAAAGAATAAATACTAAATTATATTTCTTGGTCTCTTTTTGATCTCTTTTTTTTTCACCCAAATGTTCTCTTTTTTCAGATTTTTTTTAAAAATGTACTCTTTTTTGACTTTGGGAACCCTACTAAAGATTCCTGAAAGCATTTTTGAATTTATGAGGAATAATATTATGGCCTTACTGTATTGAAAATTTTCTACAATATGCCTTAAATTAGTTAATTAATTCTTAATTTGTATATATGTATATTAAGCATCCATGTGTTTAATTATTTATTTTTTTTAGGACTTACATCGTCTACCCAAATTCAATGAATTAGTTACAATATTATTTAACAAGGTTTACAATAAGAATAAATATACATATACAATAAGAATAAATATATTTTTTAAATTGAATTATTGGTATTAATGAAAATAATTCTACGAATCCTTTTAACATCTTTAAAACACAATAATTAAAAAGGAAGAAAATTATTTGTTAATGAAGCTTACAAGGGTTTTATTTATCTATTGTTCAAAAGCGTATACATGTATTAAATTGTTTTTTGTTTATTCCCTTTCTTTTTTCTGTCGTTTTATTTAATTTGTGAACCCCCATTAAGGGCCTATTGAAGGACTTATTTTTGTTTTAATCTTCATTATGATAATGAGAAAAATTTAATGATAGAAATATATGACGACACCTTAAGATTTTTTCTTCATAAAATAATTTTTGTTTTGGTAGAAATAAGAAAAACTTTCAAATAATAATTAATTTGGAAGAATAAAGATTTAATATTTTATACATTTAAATTTATTTTTATTATATTATGAAGATACCGTATAAAGATTAACTTACACATGTTCTAGATTTTAAATTACTGGCACAATAATTAATTTTATGTTTTTTTGTTCAATATTTAAATAGTTTAATATAGTTGTTGGATTCTCTGTACATAAGTGTTAAAATAAGAGAAATCTATAGATTTTTAATTATAATTCCATTGACTTAAAAAATTGAAGAGGCCTTGAAATTCACTCGGTTTCAGTTACCAAAAATAAAACTTGAATTGTTTAAACAGATAGACTCATAGATATTTAAATTAATTCAAACAACCCAATATGTATATAATCTTATCGAATGCTATGATTGTCATCTTTTTTTAAAAATATATTGAGTTCTATTAAGTAAATATGTTGTATAAATGTTAACAAAATTTCTATGGAATGTGTACATATTATGAATACAGTTTAGAGAAAAGAAAACTCATTTTGATTGAAAATGTCAACAATCTGTTGCTTTTTCATCAGATCTTAAATATAAAATAAAAATATCCCAATTCATAAAAATATGTTGATGATTTGGAATTTTCTATCAGTCATATTTCAAATTTAGTTTTTTTTTTAGTTAAAATTTAAGTTTAGCCATAGCAATCTTACGTTGTTGTCAGTTATAGAATTGAATATCTTATTTTAGTTTTTTATATGATTGTGATAAAACAATAGATTGAACAAGTCCAGACTTCTTAAGTATGTGTACTAAAGATTTTGAAGAGTTTATTAGACATGTCAATAGCTTTCCAGTTTTACAGAACGTCTATTGCACTTGAAAATATTTATTTTATAAAAAGTTTCAAAAAAAAAAAAAAAATAAGAAAATTAACATGATAGAAAAACTTTTCTAATTTGGCTTGTTCTTGCCCAACACAATAAATATTTTATAAACATTAATAATTTATAAAAAAAAATGTATTTAAAGTCTGGAATCTTTTTCTACTCAGAAATAAAATTGGTGCTTTGGGTTTATTTTATTGGAGTTGAATATTTATATTAGAAAACAATTTTTTAACATAGCACCTACATATATGTATAAAAATTTCATAAAGTAAAACTTTATGTAATGTATATAGTATGTAAAGACACATTTCTTAATTTAAATTGGTCTAGGAATTATGCACCTACAAAAATGGTCAAAATTTTCTTAAAAGCTTATGTACTTTGGCATGAAAAATATTAATGTACAATAATGAAATAAGAAATATTTTAGAAAAAATACCTACGTAACAACAGGCTTGAAATTTCATAGTCTCGATTTAAAAAATAATTATATTAGTAAATATTGAGGTAAATTGAGATTATTGTTTTGAAAAGATAAATTGCCTGATTTTTTTTTTTTTTAGAAAATTAGTAAATTTATCATTGTTTTAAACAGCATCATCAAAATCTCCAAAAACTGAGTATTTTCTCTTTCGTCTACCAATTTTTGAATTGCTTACCCAATTTAATTTAATAAATCTCAAAACTTTGTAGTAGATTATAAAAAGATATTTTTTAATTATATAACCTATAGAACCTAAGAAAAAAATTTATTAAAAATTGCATAAAATCTACAGAGTTTTAAAACTTTTTAAATTGTTTGCAGCAAATTGGATTTAAAAATATTTTCTATTTATAAGAAAATTTTTTCAATTTTTCTTTGTTAAGAAACATAGTTTTAAATACACAAGTAGTTTGGGTGAGAAAGTTAAAAAAAAAATAAAATAAATTTCTTTAAATAAATTAAGGGAAATTTTTAATATTTTATAATTTCTACTAAATATTTAATTCGATATATGTATTTGATTTGGGAGCGGGCCTCTTTGCAAATTCCATATTGCAAAAGTCTATTTGGCCGAAAGCCACTTATCAAATTTGTATGTTTCGCAAATCTCCATTTCGCAAAAAAAACTCTTTAACAAAATTCCATTTGGCCTAATGCGACACTTCGCAAAAAGATATTTCTCAAAATACCAATTCACAACATTATATTGATTGAGACACTTCGCAAAAGTATAGTTTAACAAATTTTTTTATATTGCACAAATATGATGAATAGAATATTAAAGGTTTTTTTTTAACTGTAAAAAAAAAAGCATGTAGGATTTTATAGGCTCATGGATCAAATCCGAAAAGAAATATTGTATGTAACGGCTAAAATAAAAAAATTTGAAATGGGTGGGCCACCAGCAGTAAAAAAAAACAAAATATTACTTAAAAGATAAAAAAATTGAAAATTTTTTGAAAAGAAAAGACGATTATAGGGAACTCAAACTATTATTTTTGATTGCCGAGAATTTAAAATTAAAATAACTTTTTTAAATAAAAATATTAATTTTCTAATATGTACATACTGGTTATGTACGTATTGAATATTAAAAAAAATATATATTAAGTATTAATTTTTTAATATTATTTCTTATATTTACAAATTGGATTTGTATTAACTATATTAAAAAAAAGATATTAAAAATTCAATAAAATTTCTTAAAATTAAAATGCATATAATTGTAATTGTTTAATTTAATAATATGCATTTATGATAATGCAACATATTTTAGTGCATGCTAAATATACATTTCGCAACTACCCTTTTTGGCGTAATTCACATTTCGCGCGCCAAAAGGGTATTGCGCCAAAAGGCTATTACGCCAAAAAGGGTAGTTGCGAAATGTATATTTTGCCAAAAGTAGCAGTTGCGAAATGTCCTTATGCTAACTGGAAAGTTGTTAACTGTCTCATTAGGCTAAAGCGAACGTTTGTTAACTATCCGTTTTGCGAAATGGTTCTTTTGCGAAGTGTCTTTTTTGACAAATGGAATTAGGCAAAATGTCTTTTTGCGAAATGCCTTTCGGCGATTCGGGTAACACCCGTTAAAATCATTTGAAAATCTGGTACAAATTTGATAAGTGATAAATCCGTTTCAGGAAAAATGCAGAGTTTTCCGATTTTTCCGAAAAAATTTTCCGAAATTTTCCAACATTTACGGAAAATTTTCCGGTAAAAAAGTTTTCTAAATTATCAAGTTCCATATCATGTATTAAGGATTTTTGGAACTATATATTTTTAGTCAAACAAAAAATTAAGTTGAACGAAAAAGTTTTATATATTATTGTCAGGGCCGCTCCTGCTATATGTGCATGATGTGCACTTGCACAGGGCGCCTAACGAATAGAGCGCCAATCGATTTGTAGTCAAGAACATGCAAATCCATTCGAAATTGACTACTGTGCTACTGTTCACAAAAAAACTCTACCCATAAAAAAATCAACACAGTATACAATTTTTTTTGTATACCGTGATCAAATTGCACATTGTATAATGTGCAAATGAGAATTCAGCATAGAATAAAATCAACATATTATTTATGTAAAAATTTTTTTTGGTATACACTAGGTAGAAAAGTCTGCGTACGGGCTCGTTTCTTATTTTTTGTTCAACATGTTCCCAGTTTTTGATGTCATTTAAAAGTACTCTGTGAAAAAAGTTATTTTTTTTTTCAAAATTTAAATTTTGAGAAATAATATCAATTTTTTGAACTGTCTGAGTACAGCCTGTTTCAATGCCGCGTGTCAGAAATTAACTAGCAATCTCATTTGAAAGGCAATTGAATGTAGATAATTTTGCGCCATATAATTTTATCTGTACGATAAGGGAAAGTGTCAAAAATTGTCTTTGAAAGTCATAGGAATAGCTTAGAACTGCTGGAAAATAGGTTAGAACCGCTTCTTTTTATGATTTTCAAAGGCGATTTTTGACACTTTCACTTATCGTAGGGATAAAATATATGGCGCAAAATTATATATACATTCAATTGCCTTTAAAATGGCATTATTAGTTAATTTTTGAGACGCGGGATTAAAACCGGCTGTACGCAGACTTTTCAAAAAATTGATATTTCTCAAAATTTAAATTTTGATAAAAAAAATTTTTTACAGAGTCCTTTTAAATGACATCAAAAACTGGGAACATGTGGAACAAAAAATAAGAAAACGAGCCGGTACGCAGACTTTTTCTACCTAGTGTATGTATATTTATTTGAGGACTAGCACTAGACCTACTGGGAATACCTCGTTAAAAAAAGCGCTTTAGTATAGTCTACTTCATACTTCAAACTGCGGCTCTTAACATAAATTCATGCGGCTCCGGAAATCATTTTTTTACACTGCATTCGGCTCGAAGAACAATTCTGACAAATTTTTTTTTTTTCACCCGGCCTAAACTTTTTTCATTCTAAACTACAAATAAAGAATTTTCTTGCACCCTAAATTACAAATCAAGAATTATTTTTCCACTGTAAACTACAAATAAAGAATTTTTATTATTTTGTAAAAATAAACATCGAGTTTCAATGACTGACGAGAATTGAACAAATCAATTAAGGGTGTCATCATTAAAATTACAATTAATTTTGAAGAATTATATATTTTGAACAATGTATAAAATTCATAATTATAAATCAAAATTATTGTTTTATTTAATTTTTAATATTTTAAAACGGTATATAAATCAAAAATTAAATATATTGATTTTCTTATATACATTTATAATTATTACAAAAATTTGCGGCTCTTTAATTTTTGATATTTCTTAAAATTGGCTCGCTTATGTTTTGGGTTGCCCAGGCCTGGTCTACCTCAATGGTGACGTGAAAATGACTTATACTATGCTTATGGGCGCAATTTTCAAAATCGGCACAGGGAGCCGAATCAGCTAGGACCGGGCCTGATTATTGTTACTTTTATGATTATTTATCTGTTTATTATGGGCTAATTCCATCGTGTATTACAGCATATTTACATGGTAATACACGGCTTTGAACTGGTATTAAAAGTTCAAACAAATCGTTTTTTAATTTCCTTTAATGGATTATAATAAGTAAGGTTTTGTGGAATGAAGTACTGAAGTTAAAAAAGTTAGCTTTGATAAAAAATTTCAAATAACACACAATCAAATGATTCGTGTATTACAGCATAAAAAAAGCCTTTGAATTTCTAATATTTTTTTCAAAACAAAATTTCTCTTCTGTCTTAAAACTTTTTATAAATGAGTTTTTGATTATATAACAAAAGACAGTTCTCCTACAATATGCCATAAATATGTTTTTGATGGGACAATTTTTCAATTAACAAATGATCAAAACAACGGATAAAGTTTCGTATATTACAGCATATCAACTTTCGTGTATTACTTTTAATTGTAAATTTTTCAGCGTTCAACTGAAAACACAGAACTTCTAATTATCAGAACTAATTTAACAAAATATCAGCATGAAGCTATTGTTAAATTAAACTCTTTGAAAGGATTAAAGAAATAAAATTTTCGATATTAGAGTAAAAGATAATGTTGTTGAAAAAAAAGTATTAATTCACCACTTTATTAATTAAAAAATGTCAAAATAGATAACGGTTAATATTATACCGTATGTTTTCGTTTTGTGTTGCTTAGAAGTTACGTCATATTTTTAGTACCAGTTAGAGGTTGCCAGTACATCAAATTTAAAAAGCTTAAAATTTGAAAATAATCGAAATTGTTAAAAAAAAAATTTAAGATTAATCAACTTTGATTACTTAAGATTCATAATTACTATTAAATGAATCAAAATAGTGATTAAAAATTTTTAGCTTTTTTCGTTTTCTGTTATGGAATTAGCCTATGATAATTGTATTTGTCTTCATTATAAATGAAAAAAGAATTAAGTAATCTTTAACTGTTTTCAAAATGGCATTAACGAAATGGGAGAAAATAATTACCTAACTACGATTTCCTCACAATCTCAGTAATTGATAAAAGCAAAAAAAACAAATGGTTAATGATTTGAATACTTAATAAAAAAAAAAATTATTTATTAAAGACAGGAATTTTAAAATAGAACAAAACAACTTATTTTGTCATATTGCAGATATGACGATGACGGCTACAAATATTCTTTTAATAACTATAATAATGTGTATATAAATAAAGCTTAGAAATGAGGAATTTTTTTTTTTAATTTACAGTTGTTAAGTACATATTATTGAATTATGTATATATGTTTTATGTATTTTCATAAAAGAGGTATCCTATTTAAAATTTTTGTATGTTTTGTTTTAATGTTCTTTTTCTTTTTTACATTGTATTTATGTACATTTTATTTAAAATACTAAACAATTGTAAAATACAAAAAAAATCATAATGCATAATAGTATATTTTATCTATTATAAGTTACATACCTGTATTTTATTTACCATTATTATAATAATTTCTCATTAAGAAATCTTCATGTATATACAACACACTACAATTGTACATTGTTTTAATGTTTTTTATATTTTACATTTTTTTTTTAGTTTTGGTATGAAAAATGAAAAATTATATTTTTATTAATGAACGGCGACGTGTTGCTATAGTAACTTCAAGATAATTAAGTGTTGTTTGCATTATTCTGCGGCATCAATAATTATGCAGAAAAAATAGAAAGATTTTTGTTTTAGAAGCCCGTTTAATATAAGTTTTCTTCCACAAAAACTCTTCAATATTTATCGTTATTCAATCAAATTACCAAAAATTGAAGTAAGGAAAATTTTTACATATTTGGTTAAGGTAAACATCAGAATAAAACATTGAAAAAAAATTTCATCAATATGTCTTCCTTTCATTTAAAAAAAACTAGAAAGTTTTCAAAGTTCAATGTAGCGAAAATTAGTTTCGAAAAGAGACATCCTTACAGACTTCGATATAATTCAAACATTTGAGACAAATATATATCATAATAAAAAAATTGTACATCATCGCATTTCAAAAATTTTACCAAATAATGCTAATTTATATAAAATAATAATAATATTAACTTTGAAATATCTTGCCTCAATAAATGAGTAATGTATTAGCTGTCGTTTCATCTTAGGTAATTAAATCAAGAAATAAAAAAAAATTGGAAAATTAACTTACACATGCAAACATAGTTAAATGGAATATATATAATTCTCTTCCTGTCTCACTTATTTCATATTCAGGAAATTAAAGGAAGAGTGGTAGTTTAGGAAATAAAGTTAAATAGGTATAGATAAAATTTAATCAATTAAATATATGGATTTCATTATCTACAAAAATATGTGCAATAAAGATGAAGATGATGGACATGGAGTGTTGAAATAAATTTTTGTAAAAAAATAAAAAACCACAGTGCAGCTGATTATTTTAATAACCTTCAGAATAGTTACAAAATCTTATTGTGCCACATTATATATTTTAGAAAGGGTCTATGTAAATTTAAAAAAATTAAATAGGACTCGATAAAAAAAATTTTATCGGGAAATTGAAATAAAACTGAAACATAAAATCATCCCGGCCTTGTTGTTTGCGCTTTTGTTGTTTGTTCGCAATATCAAGTTATTTAAAAGGATTAGTTTCTTCGTCCTTGAATGAAAATTTTGTTTTAATCGTTGTTGGCGTACAGATTAACTCAGAATTATCTGAAAACGTTTATCCGTTTTATTATCTGTATTAACTAACCAACATATGTTGTAACTGTTTAACAAATTTGTGGTAAACTTTGAAAAGTTTTAAGTAAACTTTTTTATTTATTTATTTTTTTTTTTAATTTTGCTAAAAAATAAATAATAACTAATTTATTTCGTTTGTCATAAAAGTAAAACTATTTTTTTTATTATATAATAAAACACCTTTTTATTTCCTCGAATAAATCATAAATTTATTAATAGTTAGTTATTTTATCATAAAGAATTATCTTTACAAAAAAATTTGACTATTAGTATTGAAAACAAAATTAAATGATTGTTTTTCTGTCGTTGTACGTCCTTTTTGAAAATTCTGGGTCTATTTACTGTCACAAACATTTATTTTTATTTATTTTTTTTAACCTTTTATTCCTTGATCACATATGATGAAAGTGCTAATGCTCCTTTCGAGAATTAAAAAGTTTATTGAGATACGACAATATTTTGTATAAATAATATATAAAATATTTTTATATAAATAAAAAATAAAATTTTCTTTAATAGGGTAAAAGGAATGGATTATTATTATTATACAATAAATAGTACATTTTTATCCTCTTCGATTTTCTATACATTTTCGATTTTCTATACCTCTTCGATTTTCTATACATTTTAGATTTTCTATACATTACTTTTATTTTTTTTTTTTTTAAATGTTGGCTTCAGAATAACTCAAATCTAGTCCAGATGGTCTAGACCAGTGAAGCCCAAATTAGAACTAATTTAGAGCATATAGAAAATACTAAGGTTTTTTTCGTATCACACCAACCCAATTTTTATTTAAAAAACATTCACTGTAAAAAAATTATTTCTAAAGACAATATTAAGAAAACTAAATTGTGTGTTGTATGTTTTTTGATTAAAATTACGTTTTATTTTTCAGTTTTAATTCAATCCTAAAAAATTTCAAAAATGCTTCTTAAGCTGATATATTACGATTCACATTAATTGACAAATTTTTTTTAAAAGCTTTCCTTTTCCATTTAAAACAAAAGATTTTTCTGTCAGTTTTTTGTTTTACTTAATACAGAAATTTGTATGAGCCAGAAAGGGATAGAGATATAAAATTAAGGAGAAATGATTGAAGAAAAAAGCTTGATTTAAAAATTTATTCAAATTTGACCCTTTCATAAAAACTCAACGGTCAATTGATTTAAATCGTACTCTAATAATATTTTATATAAAAAGTGATTCCTTCGGGATTTTAAAAAATTAAAATAAAATTGTATAAAAGACCCTCCAGTCTAAAAGAGTAAGAAATATAAATTTAATATTTTTAACAGTGTATTTAAAAAGACTAGAAATAAAAAGGAAAAAAAAATTTTTTTTTTTTTTTGTGAATCAAAGTGAGCATACGAAATAATGAAATGAGTATACGATTTTATATGCGAGTATACGATTTTTTTTTTTCATTGAAAATGATTACACATTTTTTTATTCCTATGCATTTGAGTATAAAAAAAAAAAATTTTGCTCGCGAGCATAGGCTTGGGCATCAGTGGTCTAGACGATTCCAACAAAAAATTAACTTTTTCAACCACTACTAATCTTATATTGAATAAGTCAACCGTGTCGGTACTCCACCAAACATTTCGAAGATATCAATAAATCCGAAACCTCATAAATGACCGAGAGCAAGCGTCGGCAAGACTTTCATCAACTGGGCCAGATGCAGATTTTTCAATTTTTTTGTGGGATTAATTCTTTCATTTACTTAATTTACAATTCGTAATGCTACAACAATAGCAGCCCTTCATAAAATTTGGCGATCAATATTTAGCAGAAAACAATATTTTTAATGCAACATTTATTGAATAATGCAAAAAGTTATAACAATAGAATTTTTTTAAAAGCTGAATTATATAAATATGAGGTTCTGAATGGAATTTTTGATAGTTTTAATTTTTTTTGCTTGTAAAAAAGTTAAAAAATTATAAAAAGGCCTAGAAGAATAAATCAGGCCGAATAACAAGGCGGCAATAAAAATCTTGGCGGGCCATATGTTGCCGACTCTTGACTGAGAGCATTTAATATAAAATTTCAAGCAATTTAAATAAATAACTAAACTGTTTTACTCAAATCAAAAATTGTAAATGATATGTATCAAGTGAATCATTCTGTGCTTGATACGTGATACCAAAACGAAACAATTCAATAATATTTCAATAATTTTAAATAAAAGAGCTCTCAAATAATAAAGAAACAATAGATTTCATTATCATTTCCTGTGTGAATATAAATAATTGCTTTTAGGTTTCATTAATGTTTCTCCAAATAAAAATTACAATTCTGAAGGCTTACTAGCCTTGTTATAACCCTTTCCCATGACAAAACATTATTCCACACCGTCATGAAGGGTATGTAATATACTATGGATATATATACTATGAATATAGTATTTATGAAATATATGTATTGTACATATATGTAGAACGAGTATTTGTTAAAACATGTAAAAGAAGGACATTTAGAATATTTTACGTAATTATTATTTATATTTATGTTAAAAAAACTAAACTTTACAATTACACATAAAGTATTCATGACCTCACCCATCTTTTGAATTTAAACACATATTTCTATTAAATACAAATTATTTTTTGTATTATTATGGTTTCATTCTTTATGATAATTAGTAATATAAAAACGAAAAACAAAACTGAACATAAACTATCTTCATGACTTTTACTTTTTATAATAATAAAAATTATATTACATTAAACATTATTACAACATTATTCAAACTTCAATAGTTAGAGGTTTTCCCAAAGATAATAAGTTCTTAGGTCGTACTTAATTCACAAGGTAGATTATATTTTTTTTTTGCGAATCAACATAATAGTTGAAGAAGTGGAAATTTGATTTGAAACTCGAAAAATATAAAATGGGAAAAAACGTTGAAATAAGTAATAGAAATATAAACATTGAATTAAGCCTCTTCCAAAAGAATGATCTCTATAATGTATTTCTGTCTTATCATATTACATTTAAATTAAAAGTGAATTAAAAATTATTCTAAATAGGTGCATATAAAACTACATCAAACTATATAATGGTTTTTAATGGCAATTCATGTTTCTTGCTAGATTGGAATTAATTCTTATTACAATTGGCACTTTTGATTAATTTTCTGATATTTATAAACTCAAATTAAATTTTTAAGATCTGTAATACAATTTAATTAATGATAGTGCTTTTATTTGAGCTTTTATGTTATATGTAAAGTATGACTTTTTTCTCGTTAAAAAAGAAATTAAAAAGCTAAACAAAAACATTTTGAATTAAATGGCTAAACTTTTATCACTATATCAATTAAATATTTAGGTTTTGCTCTGGTTTTTGTTTATTTTATTATTTTATTTATTTTTTTTTCTTATTTTTACACTTTTGATATCTGATGTTTGATGAATGTAACACATTTATAAACTGGTCATGATAGAATTGATAATAAAGAAATTTCATCATGGTAAGCTAGGCTGACCATACATCCCGTTTTAAACGGGACAGTCCGTTTTTGGTTGAAATTGTCCCGGTGTCCCAACTAAATCATTCGGGACGTTCATTTGTCCCGTTTTCCGTTCTCTAAAAAAAATATTATGTGTTGAAAATGGCTTAATAGTTTTTTGTTAAACCACTTTTTTTTTTCTTTTAACGAATTTCCAAAAAAAAATTCTTCAAGCTTAAAATAGTTATAAAATTGTACCAACTTAATTTTTTATTACAAAATTTTGAAATAATTTAATTTTTATATAATAAAAGTCTTTATAATTGTTTAATTTTTAATAACAAATCTTATTATTTTTTGTAATATTTCACTAATATTAGAATTAGATTTCAACGATTATTGTCCCGTTTTTCGGATCCAAAATTATGGTCAGCCTATGGTAAGCACTTAAATATTTGAAGATTACATGACAAAATTAAATTCCATTTAAATTAAAAATTAAGGTGAATGGAAATTTTGCGTGACTACTTTTGGTAAAGGGACAATATAAAAAAAATATAGAAATGAGAAAAAAATAAAAGTTGTTTATTTTCCAGCCTATGTCTAACAATGCAAGAACATAAAGTCTACTCTTCATACCTCTTCCCACACAAACATACCGACTTTAAATTATGATTGTTTTAAATAATAATAGAGCATAATAATCATGAAGAAAAATTAACTAAAAAATGCCTTCAAATTTTATTATCAAGACAAAAATCTTCAATAATTTTTAAACATCCTTATGTACATATATTATTTATTGTGCTAAAAGCAATAAATGTAAAAATTATAAAAAAACACGCTCATGCAATTAAATTTTCACTCTGCGCCGCGATTCTTTATTTATATTTTTATATGGGTATGCTATAAAATTGTACATTTTAAATGTCAATAAAAATTTTGGGGAAGTTAAAGTTTATTATGATATATTTTTTGTGTTATTTTATTATTTTTTAATCACAAATTAACTTAATAAACTTTCTACAGCCAAAAATTTTAACTGTTTTTCATATATTAAAAGAATAACATATAATATTATTATATTAACCATTGAAATAACCATTAGCATATAATTTTGTATTATTTCTATCTAGATATATAAAAAAAATGTAATCTGCTATTGCAACTAAAAGTAAAAATTTTGAATTGAAAAATTTTAATTAACTTTTGAGTGAATATTTTTGTTAATATGTATCGTTAAAGAAATAAGGAGGAATATTATTTAAGCAATAATCGGAGGTACTTTCACTTTATTCATACTTGAAAAACACTTACTCGTTATTTGTTTTAAACTAGGTATGGTAAAAACAATTTTTTTTTTTGAAGTGAAACTTCTTTAGAGGCATTGTGATTGAGAGTGAAAAAAATGTAACTGTCAAAAGTGTGACGCTGAGTGTCAAAAATGCCTCGATTATTGCCAAAAAAAAGGCAAACAAAAAATAAAAAATTTATGTGTCAGCTGATGATAAATCCGACAGCCGCTAGCAACTTAATGAAGCTTATCAGCGCAATAACCTACTCTATATTGGCTCAGAATTAAAGTCGAAAATACTATTTTTTTTTCGATTGAAAGGAAAATAAAATTTATTTTAAATTATTGAATAACAAATATTTCATTTATTAATTATTAGTGCTAATTCTCAAAAAGTTTTTGGAATACAAATATTTATTCTGAATAAAAATGTTCCAATGCACCTAGTTTGTAGATAATTTATTTTTGATATTAATTTTTCTTAATGTAATTTTTTTTAGTTTGTTAGTGTAATTTATGTTTGACATTAAATTACACTAATAAAATGCAGGAGGAATATGTTTATTACAATTACTTTTCGGAAGAAATACTAATGTCAAATTTTGCAAGCATATTTGAAAATGCTCTTTTAACTAAAACAGATTTTTTTTTGAAGTAATTTGTAATTGAGTTGTTAGTATAAATTATTTTTTCCATTAAATTCCATTAATGCAATGCATGTAGAATATTTTTATTCCAATTCCTTTTTAAAAGAAGTACTAATAAACATGAAATTTTTCAGGCATATTTGAAAAAGTTATTTTATGTTAAACCATTCGGGCAACATAAAGAAAACATGATTTAAGCCACGCTGCTGTTTTTTCATACATTATTGTCGCTAATAATATAGTTGTAACCGGAATTTTGTTTACGGCTTAAAATATACTAGAAATCATCTGGCAATCAGTGTTGCCATGCAGCCATAATTCTAGCCATTTTGAAATAATTTAAAAGCCATTATGCCACTAAACTTTTTGAGCTTAAAAAGTAATTTAGAACCTGAACTCTAAAATAAATAAAAATAAGTTGTATAATGTACAAAAATTATAAAATGCAGAAAAAAAATAACTTAATAATAATAATAAAGGTAGTCGCTGGTTTTTTTTTTTTTTTTTTTAATTTATCTAAATTAATAATTCTTTGAACTAAAATGTTCCTGGCTGTAAAATTTGCATGTTATGTATATGTATTTACGTTGGTTTATGCAGCCTCGATTTTAAATAAAAAACAAATTAATTTGTTGTTCGATTTTATAATTTATTCGTCAATATTTCGTACCTGTTTTGGTACATTTTCAAGACCTGAAGAAACATTTATATCATTACATTTATATTATTATAGTTAGAAAAACAGGGCAAAATTATTATTACTTACATCTTACTTTATCATTTAAAAAACATTTTTGCTTATTATTGCATCGTCATAAAAAATTAAAATTAAAAAATAAAGACAAAAACTCTTTATTAAAAAACACATATTAAAATTCAAAATTAAAATTGTAAGTTAAAAAATTTTAAAAAATAATAAAAATATAAGAAAATTTAAAAATTGTAAAACATTAATTATTGGACTATTATACATTAATAAATAGATAAATATTACAGAGAGAAAAACAAAAACAAAAAACAGCTGAATTATTATTTATATGACTATAGTTAATATTGTTTTAAATTTTGATCATTTAGAAAAGCTTTCGCTCAATTTTTACATGTTTAATTCTATTATGTTATTAATTGTGTATTTATAATTCTTTTGTACTTGTCGTTAAGAAATTTTGTGTCACACTTATAATTCGTTACATTGTCCATATTAAGTTGTATATTTAGAGCTTCTAAGTTTTTTCTCTTTTTCCAATAGTGGGCGTCTTTATGTAAAATCACTGGGTTGTCATAGTCGAATTGATGGTTATTTTCTATTGCGTGAACCAGGCACGCTGTCCCTTGATTAATTTCACCATTGTTCTTGATTGCTCTTGCGTAGTCATATTTGTGGTCCTTCATTCTTACTTTTATGTCTCTTTTCGTTTCTCCTATGTATATTTTATTGCAGTTCTTATCTGTACATTCGATTTTGTAAACAACTCCTGTGCATGGTTGGTCAATCTTAGTCTTAGTCTTGTCAAATATTTTGCTAAGCTTATTTATTGGTCCTTTACCTATACCTAATTTTTCAGTTATTATGATATAGTTATTTTTGTGGAAAATATTATTGCTTAATGTTATTACTCTATTTGCGAAAGATTTGGCGACGTTATATTTGACATATTGAGGGTGTGCTGAATGATAGTTAAGAAGTTGACCTGAGGCGATGGACTTTCTGTACCAGTTTGTCATAATGTGATTTTTTTCCCTTTTCAGTGTCATGTCTAGGAACGGTATTTCTTTTGTTGTTTCGTTTTCCTGTTCCATTGTGAATTTGATGCGTGTATGCTGGTTGTTAAATATTTTGAGAACTTCTTTTTCCATGTCTTTTGGTATTGTCAAGATGCAATCGTCTACATATTTTTTGAAAATAGTTGGTCTAAAAGGTAATTAATTTATCTAAGCCGCCGAAATCCCCCAAAACAAGTTATTTTAAGTCGACTGGCCGCAGCAGTCGAAGGACAAAAATCAACTAGTCGCCGTCGAAAAAATCGATTGGCGTCATGTCTTATGTGGACTTGGCCATTTTAAATATTTATTTAGCCTCCCCAGAAAATACTACTTGCCATGAAGTTTCACTTCTTCCGTGTGTCCCGAGACTCACATATTTTTTTTTTTTCATTTTAATTTGAATATAGATTTCTTTACTGTATAAAACTTATTTTTATATTTATGTATTTATTTCGAACGAAAAGTTTTTATGTCACTACTTCTTTGTAGAGGTGAAAAACATTTTTCGTTTTTAGCTTTGTTTTGAAGTTAAAAAAACAATGAATACATAAATTTATTTTTTGCAAAAATCATGAAAATTAATACATAGATATTAATGTTAACTATGAAAAATATTATATTGTTGTTAAATGAAAAAAATTAATAAACCGCGTATACTAAATAAATGAAGTTCATTTCAAAAATAAATTATTATTAATATAAAATATTTTAATTTATTTAGTAATAAGAATTTTTGTTCCTAATTTCAATAAATTTGAAGTTTTTTTAAAAAAGAATTACTTATATTTTAGCAAAAAGAAAGTTTTTACTTTTTCAAAACTATATCAACACTTTATTGATAACTTTTGAGAAATACTAATATATTTAAAACTTAGGTGAATTAAGTTTGAAAATAAATAATATATTTCACTTTGAGAGCTTTTCAAATAAACAAGAAAACGATTCATTTATAACATGTATTATGTATAGTTTAAAAGATAAATATGCATGTATCGCAGTTAGTTAATGTTTTTGTACATGACATTCGAAAATTCAATTTAACTATGTATGTAAAGTTATTTAGAAATTAATGAAAAGTTTGTTTAATTTAATTAATTTTTTTTATATGTGAAGTTTTTTTGTAAATTGAAAAAAAAAAAAAAAGATTTGTTCGACTTGAAACAAAATTATTTCTTGAGAAATCTTTCCCATGAAATATATCATATTTTTATCATTTAATGTAAATTTTCCTATAATTATGATGGGAATAAATATCAAGGATAATTTTGTTTAGAAAGCCCATATATTAAACTTTTCCAATTAAAATAAATTACACATTAAGCTGGCTATATTGGAATATAAATTACGTTTATTATTCGGGCTTAAGTTATAGAAAACAAAATGTTGCTAGTTTTGGATTCACGTAAATTTATTAAAAAAAAACATAAATACAATACATAATAAAGGAAATCCATGAAAAGCCAAAAAAACAAACTAGAAATATTTAAAAAAAAAATCAATTTTATTCGTTTTCCTTTCTTTATGTGAACCGCCATATTTTACTTATAATATGAACGACTATATATAAAATTCTTTGAGAATTTTATAACACATCAAGTGTCAGGGACGTGTAAGTTTGTTTTTATTTTTTTATTAAATGGATACATTTTATTTTATATGATTTTTACGATAATTCTCTAACGTATTTAAGGTATTCCGTAATGTTTCAGAATATTTCTAAGAACTAGTGATTTTGACATTAAGTATGAAATTCATTACAATTTATAAAACATATTTTTTAATGAAATTAGTTTCAGAAATACAAATCCATATTTTTATAGAATTCGCTGAAATCTTAAATTTTACTAAAAATAATTCGAACTTTTAACTCTTGTTTAAGTTACTTTTAATGTTTCTAAAGAATAGAAAGCACTTAATTTTTTCACGATTCGAAAAAATGAAATCTGATGAAGATTGCAAGCTTGATTTTTAAGTAAGAACTTTTTAACACTTTCGTATAATACTTTAAAAAGATTTGATATTATCTCAAGTGTTGTACATTACTCTCACAAAAAATTCAAAGAAAATATTGTATATATAACATAAAAAGATTGCAGCACAACAAAAAATAAAAGGATTCCCTGAGTGTAAGTTTCTCTTCTTGTATGCTAAAACGTATTTTAAAATTGGATTTTTTTTTTTTTTTTTATATATTTTTTTTTTTTTAAATACATATTTTTGATACAAAATAAAGTGTCTGATATAGTACGATTCAAATCACTTGACCAATCCGTTATGCGAAGCTTTCCCTTTCCATTAAAAAATGCATACAAAATTTAGGGGAAATTATTTAAGAAAAAAGCTCATGCAATTTTTGTATAATAATTTTATTCAAATTTTACCCTCTCTTAAAAGCTCATTGGTCAAGTGATTTGAATCGTACTATATCTTTAAGTGTATTTTGTTATATTTTGTTTTGTAAAGTGGGTACTTGTTGGTACTAGTACACTTCAATTTAAATAAGTAAATGTAAATAATTTTCACGTTTGTGCACACGTTTTAACCCTTTGGCACAAACTATTACTTATCTTATTAGACATTATTACTATTAGAATATAATCGCTTTCCTGTAAATGTAAATACATGTATGTACATAAAAGTTATGAATGAGAAAAATAGTCTTTATACATTTGAATAGAAAAATTGATATATTAATTACGTTTTAGCTTTGTATTGTGCGATTACACGGTATTCCTAGCGTATTTAGATGCGGCCAAACTTCTCTTGATAAAAGTCTAGTCAAAAAATTTAAACATATTGTACATTTATAAATAAGATAAAAAACTGAACTAGAGAGCCGTAGGCAATTTAAAAACAAATTACGTGAACTTCATTAAATTATTTATTAACAACGAGATTGTATTTGAAAAAGACGTTCTAGCCCAAAATGGGGCGAGAAAAAGGTTCACTGCAACGCTCTACTTGTGACAAAAGAACTATGCGTTATTCTTTGGTGCGGACGGAAATGCTAATTAAAAACGACATGCATATAATATCAAAGTATAGCATTTAAAGGTGTTTTGATTATTAACTAAAATTTATTTAATTCTGGATCATTTTCACCGAGTGTAAGAATTAAAGAATATGAATGAATTTTCTAAACATATTTTTGTAAAAAATGTGATTTATTTTTATCGACAGTATTGTTAAAGTGTTAAAAGACACATTTTTTTTTTCTTAATGTACGAACGGATTTATTTATATGCCGTGAACATGAACATACATGGAAATGTACTCTCTAAATAAATTTTGGCTAGATTGTGGGTAAAAAAACTAGATTGAGCAACTAGATTGTGTGCAACTAGGATCTAGTTGGAAATCTAGCTTCCAAAATTTACCTAGATTCTAGTTAAAATGCCAAACTAGATTCCTAGTGGAATTCTAGTTACCAAGGCTAGATCTTCCATTTTTTTTACTAGAATCTAGTGACTTTTTTTTATAAAAAAAAAAAAAAATTTATTCTAATATTTTTTTTTATTTATTACAATTTTTCTTTATTAGATTTTTATTAAATTCTAATTTTATTTCTTACGCCTTCTCCCGGATTCGAACCTGGTTCTTTAACATTGCAATTCGCCAACACTACCTCTCAGCTACGGTATTAAAATTTAAAATGTATATTATATAGAAAATATAAATTTGGTATACACATTTTCTTTGTGGTGTGTTAGTTATTTGCAATTCTAAGGACGCAGGTTCAAATCGCGAAGACAGCAAAAAAATCTGGTATCAATAATTGAAATCTAGCAAGGAGAAATAGATGATAATTGCAGAAACTAGATTTTAATAATTTTTCAAATTTGTCTAAAACTATTTTAAAACTATATTCTAGTTTTAAATTTCCGTTCTTGTAATCTAGTTTACCAAAATAACTGGAATATTAATGATCTGAAATGGAATCTGTGCTCGGTAAAATTTTACCTAGAAATCTAGCTTTTGAGAACTAGATTTTTGCGTAAACTAGCTTCTGAAACTATAAAACTATTTTCAATAATTGGATTTCCCAGTAAAAATCGTTTAACTAGATCAAAGCTAGGGATTCTAGCCAAAATTTATTTAGAGAGTATATATATGCATTATACTTTACATTTAATGTTAAAAAAAAATCCATTTTCAAAGCTTTTGGGAAATTGTTTCACGTGTAATATTTTTCTCAAGTGCTATAGGTGGTAACTTTAAATTGAATTTTCAGATATTTTTTTATTTAACATTATACGGCCGAAATATAAATGCAAACATTAAAACACAAAAGTGTTGTGATAATTAAATTGACGTGTTTTTTTGGCTTTTTTTAAGTTTAAATGTAACCACGAGCAGCATGTAGCAATAAAGCGTAAGGCTTTGAAGCAGGGTTTCGAACCCGAACCGAACCCGAACCCTGAACCCGCTCCGGTTCAATGTTTTTTTTTAAATTATGTGAACCTGAACCCGAACCCGAACCCACTAAAAAAATTGGTTCGGGTTCAATTTTTAATTGCAATTATTACCTAAGTATGCGGCGCGTAGAAATTCATTTTTTTAATTGTATTTCTTTGGTTATTTTCATTAGTCTAGAAGTTTTCATACGTAGTGAAAAAAGTGAATGAAAAGAATTTATAAGTTTTTTTTGAATTAAATAAAATAATTAAAATAAAATAAAAATTACATTTTAAACTAAACACTACATAGAATTTTTTTTCTTAAAAAAGTTGAACCCGAACCCGAACCCGAACCTGAACCGAACCCACTAAATTTTAAGGCATCGAACCCGAACCTGTACCCGTACCAATAATTTTCGGGGTTCGAAACCCTGCTTTGAAGTATTTTATTCTATCACATTCTTACTATAATCTACTTAAGCAGTGTTGTAGTTACGCAAGAGTATGATTTAAACTTTTAAATATAAAATATAAACTTAATATAAGAATATATACCTAACAATATATTATATATATAGAATAATATATCTATCTCAAAGTGTTAATATTTTGTTCAAATGTTAATTTGTCAGCTAAGTTTGGAAAATCGTATATAAGCAATAAGCATATAGTTTGCTTAATATCGTGATGATTTTTATAAAAAATTTACTCAATTTTTCGGTTTAGGAATACAAATGAATATAAATTTAAAGAGGTATTATTTAAAAATGTGTTCTTTTTAAATTTTATAATATTATTCCTTAGAAACAATTTTATTTGTACAAACCAAATTTTTATTCAATTTTCTTTTATCATAGATCAGAGAAATATTTTATATTCAATTTCCCAAGAAGAATTTTCATGTAAAAGAAATGTGAATATGTAATTGAAAAAAAATATATATGTATAAAAAAAAAAATCTTTAAATTACGAAAATAGAAAATTATATAATAGAATATATCAATTTGCTTGAAAAATTTTTTGCTTATGTCTTTTAATAAATTCTTTTTTCCTACGTTAATATATCGCGATTTCCACAAAAAAAGTAAGCCGTTTGTAACCCGTACGTAATTTATATTTTGTTAGGAAAACTTTTTTATTTTTACTGGATTCGGAACAAACTTAAACTATGGTTGGGCTTAATTTTCCTCTACTTTGCAGAAACACTAACATTTTTGAAATCTGGTAAAAAATAAAAAACTTTTCTTATCAAAATATGGATTACGTACGGTGTACAAAATAGTACTTTTTTTATGGAAATCGCGATATATAGAATTCATCCATCAACGTTCTTGCCATAAAAAAGGTTGATCAGAATTTCACATTATATTGAAATTTGCTCTTTTATTATTTATTCAAATCAAAAAATTTTAAGTTGAAGACAAAACACAATCCAACAAATTTTCAACTTGATATAAATTATCATATTCGAACTGATTTTTATGGGGCGTCAGAGCAGACCAATATACTGGTACTTTAAAAATATGACAGTATTTTTCCACAATATACTAGTCATGCGGAAAATTTTAGCACCAGTATACTAGTACTGCAAAAATACTCCAGTATACTTTTGCAGTACAGTACAAGTTTTTATTTAATTATGATCTGGTTGAAAGTTTCTTCCTTTCACTAATATTCGTGCCTTTGTCCTTGAAATAAAATAGTTTGTAGTTATTTTATAATAACTTACGTATATAAGTATTGTTCCATTTGAATTATTCCGTTCTGTCAATAATTCAAGGACAGGCTTATTATTCATAATTATAATTTTCATATTTCTGAATTTCTATAATTTTAAATTAAAATGTGCATTATTTATTATACAAACGATTCATTGTTTTCTTTTCCCATGTTTTTATATTTATGAGAAAATAAAAATTATTTCAAATATGATTGAATTTTATTACAAAAAAGTTAAAAATGATAAATTTTATGCAATTTTTATTGAATTTAAAAAGTGGTTTATTATATCCTTATACAAACTTATTGAGCAGAAGTCGTAAAAAATTGTGTAAATAAATTATTACAACAGTGAGCTAAAATTTATTTTCCAATCAGAATTAATGTAATTTCATCGTATAATGTATTTAAATTTTTTTAACACATAAAAAGTTAAGCGTGAAAATTAAATAACTTCACTGGAAAAAACAGGTATAGCTGCGTTATCAAAATTTGCTATTTGTCGATTATTGCTAATAGTTTTATTTATAGTTCATATGATTACAGCAATATTTATCATAAAAATTTCAAAAACTAATATAGAACAATATTTTTTATTATTTATTCTTTGCTAGAAAAAAAAAATAAAAATTATAATTATCGACCAGCAAATTTTGCTACAATTCGTTTGCTATATATATGTATTTATAGATATTATATTTTTAAAAATAAATTCAAGATTTTGAGCACATACGACCAGAAACTAGAGCAGTAATCCAAAGAAAATTATTCATTTGTAAGATTTTTTTTCTAGATTTCTTCAAGATTTCTTCTATTTCAGTATTCGTTTTTCATTTGTTAACTTAATATATATATATTAAATTAGAATGATTACATAATTTTAATAGACATAATATCCTTGAAACTATATATACAATAATTGAGTAATATAAATCCCTGTTTTCCACTTGTGACTATAGCTTTTCAAAATTATGGATTTATTACATTTATTACCTAAATTATAAAAACTCTTCATTTCCGAATCATTATCAAATAAAATATTAAATTAGTTTAAAAAAAACATAAATTTGGAGCACAACTTACCATTGAACAACTTTTATTAAATTTGTATAATTTTTTCATTCCCTTAAATTTCACCCTTTTAAAAATAAAATGAATGGTTATCCTTAAAATTGTTTCTCCTTTTAGAACTTTAAATATTTTTTTTTATTTTTTTTCAATATATTTATTTATTTATTTTTATATCATTTTGTTCATAATCATACACGGAGAAAAATAAGGTCGTAACGTTTACGTCAAAAAAGTTCGTTATTGAAAGTCTCGTTGAAATAACAAAAATTTAAGAAAATGTAGGTTTTGATAACGTAAATTTCGTATTTTTTCATATTACAGAAAAACTAACCTTTTTTAGTACTCGTTAAAAAAGTTCGTTAATCGTTAAATACGGGAAACAAAAATTTCATTCCATACAAAACTTATATTTTCCATTTTACACATTGCCGTAAATTTAGTTCATAGCTCAGTGGCAGAGTTGGTGGATTGCAATGTTTAGGACAGTGGTTCGAATCTACAAGCGGGCATAAAAAAAATTATTAAAAAAGAAAAATAAAAAAATTTAAAAAATAAATTAAAAAAATAAGAAACCTAAATAAAAAAAATTAATAAATAAAAAAAATAAATAAATAAAAAATAAAAAAAATTAATAAAAAAAAATAAAAAAATAAAAAAAAAATAAAAAAAAAATGAAAAACAAAATAAATAAAAAAAAATAAATAAATAAAAAAAAATAAATACAAAATTTAAATAAATAAAAAAAATTTAGTCTAGTAAATTTTTTTTTGTATTTGCGGTGTTTTTGCTGAGGAATTTGAAAGGTTTTTGGTTTTGGGGTATAACGAACTTTTTTAACGAACAACGTTCTTTTTACAACGAAATATTCGTATGTGCAAAATCAACGAAATTTTCGTTAATTTTAACGCATTTTTTAGTTTTCAGTAAGAGCAAATTTCTTTCTGTGTATGTAAATGTTTTATCCTAAAAAACTGGAACAAAATTCTCCAATAAGTAAGTATATTTTTATATTTTCCAGTTTACTTAACTTTTTCATAATATTTTTTCCTGCATCCGATAACTTGGTTTGGAAAACCTCTTAAATTTTTTTTTATATATATGTACTTAACAATTTTCCTCTCCTTTTTTTTGTTGAATTTTTGTTTAATTTTTTCTTTTAATTTTTTTTGGCCCCAAATTAATTTTAGGTTTTTTTTTTTTGATAAAATGTATTGCAAATATAACATTTATATATTTACATATATATTTCTCAAAAATATGTTTTTGAATATCGGAAATTAATAATCGTTTATCATTGATGTCAAAAATATTTCCGATAATTCCGATGTTTCACATCTATCAAACGTCCCGCCGGCTCTTGTATTTTTATTGAACTTTGTATGAAAATTGATAAACTTAAATTTTATTTCAATTTATAAAATATTTATAAAATAAAATATTTAGTAAATATTAATTTTTTATTATTAACTAATTAATATTTTATAGTTCAAATAAAATTTAGATTTTCATACTAATTTCAATGTTAATAAAAATCTTGTATAATTTTGTCAGTATTATTTTGCCAATATAAAGGCGCTATTCGGTACCAAGGCAAGTCAAGTCATCTGCCGGCGTTAGATATTTCGATACTTTGACATTTTGGCTATGATATTTGTTTTTTTTTTGTGTTGTAAACAACAAAAACAAAAAATTAAAATTTATAAGTAAATTAACGATACCTGTTAATTTTTTTAAAGTTTAAATAATGAGTCGACGCCGTCGCATTTTATATGATTTGATGAAAACTTAAATTTTATTTGATTTTATAAAATATTAATAAAATACTTAGAAAATATTATTTTTTTATTATTAACTAATTAATATTTTATATTTCAAATAAAATTTAGATTTTCATACTAATTTCAATGTAAATAAATTTAAATTTTGTATAATTTTGTCAATATAAAGGCGCTATTCGGTACCAAGTCAAGTCAAGTCAAGTCAAGTCAAGTCGTCTGCCGGCGTTAGATATTTCGATACTTTGCCACGGCTGACAATTGTTTTTTTTTTTGTGTTGCAAAAACAACAAAAACAAAAAATTAAAATTTATAAGTATATTAACGATACCTGTTAATTTTTTTTAAGTTTTCTTTTCTGTACAAAATAATTCCGATGTTTCACATCTATCAAACGTCCCGCCGGCTCTTGTATTTTTTATTGAACTTTGTATGAAAATTGATAAACTTAAATTTTATTTCAATTTATAAAATATTTATAAAATTAAATATTTAGTAAATATTAATTTTTTATTATTAACTAATTAATATTTTATAGTTCAAATAAAATTTAGATTTTCATACTAATTTCAATGTTAATAAAAATCTTGTATAATTTTGTCAGTATTATTTTGCCAATATAAAGGCGCTATTCGGTACCAAGGCAAGTCAAGTCGTCTGCCGGCGTTAGATATTTCGATACTTTGACATTTTGGCTATGATATTTGTTTTTTTTTTGTGTTGTAAACAACAAAAACAAAAAATTAAAATTTATAAGTAAATTAACGATACCTGTTAATTTTTTTAAAGTTTAAATAATGAGTCGACGCCGTCGCATTTTATATGATTTGATGAAAACTTAAATTTTATTTGATTTTATAAAATATTAATAAAATACTTAGAAAATATTATTTTTTTATTATTAACTAATTAATATTTTATATTTCAAATAAAATTTAGATTTTCATACTAATTTCAATGTAAATAAATTTAAATTTTGTATAATTTTGTCAATATAAAGGCGCTATTCGGTACCAAGTCAAGTCAAGTCAAGTCAAGTCAAGTCGTCTGCCGGCGTTAGATATTTCGATACTTTGCCACGGCTGACAATTGTTTTTTTTTTTGTGTTGCAAAAACAACAAAAACAAAAAATTAAAATTTATAAGTATATTAACGATACCTGTTAATTTTTTTTAAGTTTTCTTTTCTGTACAAAATAATTCCGATGTTTCACATCTATCAAACGTCCCGCCGGCTCTTGTATTTTTTATTGAACTTTGTATGAAAATTGATAAACTTAAATTTTATTTCAATTTATAAAATATTTATAAAATTAAATATTTAGTAAATATTAATTTTTTATTATTAACTAATTAATATTTTATAGTTCAAATAAAATTTAGATTTTCATACTAATTTCAATGTTAATAAAAATCTTGTATAATTTTGTCAGTATTATTTTGCCAATATAAAGGCGCTATTCGGTACCAAGGCAAGTCAAGTCGTCTGCCGGCGTTAAATATTTCGATACTTTGCCATTTTGGCTTATGATATTTCTTTTTTTTTTTGTGTTGCAAAAACAACAAAAACAAAAAATTTAAATTTATAAGTATTCACTTGTTTAAATCTCCAAATAGCGACTCCTATGGCGAAAAAAGGCACATACTTATGGGTGAAAACAAATGTAAACAAAAGAGTCATACTTAGTTAAATATTCAAATAGTGCCCCAATGGCGAAAAATAGCACATACTTATGGGTGAAAAAAATTTAAATAAATGGGTTGTCAAAACAGTCAATATTAACGATACCTGTTAATTTTTTTAAAGTTTAAATAATGAGTCGACGCCGTCGCATTTTATATGATTTGATAAAATGTAAACAGTCCCTTTCGCGGCAAATAAACAGTCCCTCTCGCGGCAAATAGTAATAGTTTTTTATTGAACGTTGTATGAAAATTGATAAACTAAGAGTCTGTTCACTTATTAGTGATTATTGAAAAAATTAAAATCGGATTTAATATTCCAGTTTTTTTAATTTGTGAACGACACGATTTTACTGCTGTTATTTAAAAAAAAAAAATAATTTTGTCCTAAAGCCGTTCACAAATTCAATTTTACTTTTTTAAATTCTGCAAAGGGAAATTTTAAATTTCCCATAACAAACTAAATTTGTAGGTCTACTTTTAAGTGAATTCAAAAACTAAAATTGTATAGAGAAGAAAAAAGCGGCAAAAATGGGTAAGAAAATTCGGTCGGTCACGTATTATTATAAGTATTTGATTTCAGTCGGCCAAATATTATTTTATAAGTAGTTGATTTTAGCAGATTATACAGAATGCAGAAAATTACGTCCTCAATTTATAAATTGTGACATTTGTTTTACAGAAAAGGGAGATTTCTTTTTTTTCAATCGTTTAATAAGTGAACAGACTCTTAGAGTCACAATTTCTAAATTGAGGACGTAATTTTCTGCATTCTGTATAATCGCTAAAATCAACTACATACTTATAAAATAATATTTGGCTGACTGAAATCAAAAACTTATAATAATACGTGACCGACCGAATTTTCTTACCCATTTTTGCCGCTTTTTTCTTTTCTATACAATTTTAGTTTTTGAATTCACCTACAAATTTAGTTTGTTATGGGAAAATTAAAATTTCCCTTTGCAGAATTTTAAGAAGTAAAATTGAATTTGTGAACGGCTTTAGGACAAAATTATTTCATTTTTTTTAAATAACAGCAGTAAAATCGTGTCGTTTACAAATTAAAAAATCTGGAATATTAAATCCGATTTCAATTGTTTCAATAATCACTAATAAGTGAACAGACTCTTAGTTTTAGCTTTTTGAATTTTCGATGTCAAAAAAGATCTTCGAAAATCGAAAAAACAGTCTAAAATTGCTCCTTAAAAAAGGTTTCTTTAAATGAAAAAAATGCAAAATTAGAGAAAACTGAGAAAAGTAGAAAAAAGTTTCTTTTTAAATTAATAAAATTTTGAATTGATAAAAAATGAAAATTACTTATATGTACGCTAAGGAACTACGTTCCAAATTGGTGTCCCATGACAGCTCTTTTGTTTTTTTTGTCTCAAGCTATAGATTAGATTTTTAGATTAGATTAGATTAGATTTATCAGATTTATCATCTTTATATAATTACAACAAGTTCAACACTATATAATACATCTTATAAAGAGAACTAAATTCAATTCCTCTTAAATAAAACTAAATTATTTAGTAATTCATTAAATAATATCAATTCAATTAAAAATAACAAAATTTAGACAAAAATTTAAACATCCAACAATGACTATAGGTCGTCTGTTGTGCAAAGTTCCATTCTTCTTCTCTCCCTCTTCCATACATATATATATTGTGGGGAGATTTAATTTTGAAATCAGCCACAATATTTCGATAAAATAAAACTAATTATTTTTTTCTTATTTATAATTTTAATTTTATTTGAAAAAAAAAGATTTTTTAAAAATTACAAAAAAAAACTTTAATTTTAATTTTCGACGTTTGCTATTTGACGATCACGAACATTATGAAATTACATTAATGAAGTTTTTATAATTAAAAACAGAAAGCGAAACGAAACATAAAATTAATGCAACCTAATTTCCTTTCTCATGAATTTAAAGTTATTTGACTCTTTTCGCAAGTGTTCATGAAACTTGCGAAATAAGCGTCTTTTTAAATTATTATTTTAAGATAAGGTTTATTTAAAAAGTAATTCATGAGAAATATTTATATATGACAATATATACACATACACATACATACATATATATATGTATATTATATATATATATACATATACATATCCACATATATATATACTTTTTTTTTTTTTTCTTTTCTTTTTCTGAATAATATTCCTTTCATCTAATTAACCAAAAACTTTATTACAGGCTAATAAACAAAAATTCTTCCTCTAATGTTATTTAAATACTAATTTAAATACAAGTTAATATATAAATAATTTTCAAATCCCTTCCTTTATAATTCACTAATAAACAAACTTTTCCAGTTTATACAAATTGAACTCTTGTACTAATTCGTATCTGTAAAACCACGCACGCTTCAAATATCTAGCTAGATTTTCTAAATCTATAAACAAATCCTCCCTATTTAAAATTTTAATGCACTTTTCTTTTGATATCCACAGTTGTCCAAGAAATAATCGACGCAATTCTTTTAATATCGGACATCTTCCTAAAAAATGCTCTAAATTTTCTTCTTCGTTCATATTGCATAATGAACATTTTCTACGCTCACTCGGCCTCCATTTATTTGCATTAAGATGGAGAAGACCACCTCTAGCTTTAATTATCCACGTAACCTTTCGTACGTCCTTGCAGTCAGCTATTAAATCTTGCCCTTTATTATAATTAAGGTATTTATATAGCCCATGAGTACTGCGGCACTAATCACACTCAACCAACTTCTTAAGATTGACTCTTTCAAAAATAAATTAACTTTATCATTCCAATTTTTTTCATTCATTTCCCAAAGGTTCCAATGTACTCCTAATAACCTTCCTTCTTCTATCCATACCCTCCACCAAAAAAGCACTCTTTCCATCACCTTACGAACAATCATACTTGGTAGTCTGTTTTGACCATATTTAAATAACACAGCCATTATATACTTTATTTGAAGCCCTAATGTAAAATGGTGCATGTCGTTAATATCAGTTTCCAGCTTAACTACATAATTTGGTGTCGTATCTGGCAGAGCTAAGGCTTTCTTTATAAAAAACCTCAGGAATATCTCAAGATCAAAAAATTTTTCAAACCCCCAAACCTGAGCTCCGTAACAGCATATTGATCTCGCGACCGCCTGAAACAGCTTAAATTTCGCGGCAAAATCTATCCCTCCATTCTGTAATAGTTTTCCCCAGAAAAAATTCAAACTGTTTTTAGACGACCTCACTCTTTCTTTAAAATGATCTTTTAAACTAAGATTTGGAGTCAGATAAAGTCCCAAATATTTGTATTTTCCGACAATTTAAATTTTTTGTCCCTAAAACGTCCATATCTCTTTTTTGCTGTTTCTACCCCCCCCCCCCCCCTCTCTTTGACCACCATTATTTTTGATTTGCCCATGTTAATAGTGAGATTCCATTTATCACAGTAGTGTTCCAGTTTGTTAATCATTCTTTGCAACGCATTTATGTCGTCTGCTATTAACACTAGGTCATCAGCATAAAGTAATACTCTAACCAAAATAGAATCTATCAATAACCCATCCCCCAGAAAATCATGCACATCGTTCAAAAACAGTACAAACAACAGTGGGCTTAACAGACAACCTTGGTGGACTCCCGAATTCGTTTCAAAACAATCAGATAAGCTTTTTCCATCCCAAACAGTCGCAGAGGTCTTGGTGTATAGAGCCTTTATAATACGCAGGAATTTTTTGGAAATTCCTACGTTTTTAAGTTTCATTAAGAGCGCCGACCTGTCCACATTATCAAATGCCGCTTTGAAATCAACGAAAAACCAAAATACTTTTTTATCCTCTTGCCATTTAAGTTTTATTATATTCATTGAACTAAATATATTGTCATTCGCTGAATAATTCTTCCTGAACCCGGCTTGGTACTTATTTAGAATACTGTTGGAGTCCACCCAGCCCGCTAATCTCTTATGCAAAATTCCCACAAAGATTTTAGTGATACTGTCCATAAGACTGATTCCCCTATAATTAGAAACTAAATTAGGGTCACCGCTTTTAAAAATAGGAATTACTAGCGACTGGCGATAACTGTCTTCCACTTTACCCTCTATTAACATACTATTGAAGATTTTTACTAGCAAAACCAGTAGGCTATCCGGTGCATTCACAAAAAATTCATAACTCACTCTATCAATACCGGGAGCCTTTTTAACTTTGGTCTTGCATAAAAATTCCTTAACTTCTGTCAACTCAATTGATTTATCCAGTTCTTCAATTTCAATATTGCCTTCCTCAAACTCTGATAAATCTGCAGAGCAGGTGGCATTTAAACTGTTACAGAAAAAAAGTTTGAAATCCTCACCTTCTAAATCAGAGGTATATTTACTATATTTATTATCAGAGCTATATTTACTTCGACCATGAAATTAATGTTAAAATATGGTATAGTATGAAATGAATAGAATTATTAAAATCATATTCATAATTTCTATAAAACACGTATTCAAAATTATGTCATTTATAATTTGTCAATTATATATTTATTTTATTCTTAAAAATATTTACATCTTTGCTATTTCACTTGAAAAATTTACATAAAAAGGCAAGTTTTTTGTAAGTTTGTATAATTTGTATACTTGTAATAGAAATTAATACGGGATATACAAAAATATTTATCCTTTAACTGTATTTAGGCAAATAGAAAATATTTTTCTTTTTCCTCTATCCTCTATCGCAGCGGTCGGCAAACTATGACCCGTGGGTCACGGGGTGACCCAAAGCATCATTTCATGTTACCCGCTTCAAAATTTTGAAGTAGTTCCCAAATCAATGAATATAGTTTTTGCTTACAACAATTGCATATAAAAATTTTTTGTTTACAACAATTGCATATAAAATAGAAAGTTTTCCAAGCAATTGTTTTTGTAAGTCTTAGATAATAAATAAATTAACTTTTGATTTAACTATTTTTTTTAAATTGCTTTCATATAAAATTGCCACTGACCCACTATAAGTTTAAAAAAATCTCATCTTAGGCTAATTTTACCCACGACCAAAAAAGTTTGCCGACCGCTGCTCTATCGTGTAAAATGAAAAATAATAAAAAAGTTTTCAAATCAATAGGCCAAATGTGATGTGTATTTTCTTTAGTTCTTTTAATCAAATGTATTATGTATGTAGTTAGAAAAGGAAGGTAATTTTTGAAATTATTATTTTTTATTTTGTGTCGGTTTTAGTGTGACAAATTTTTTTACACATACCCTACATAAATATAGTAATTAAAAAATAAAAAAATAAAGTAAAAAAATATTCATAAAATTTAAAGTTTGCCGCATTTTTATCCATACTATTTTCAAAATTCACAACATTAATGAGACTAAACATTAAATTTAATTTTCGTTCAAAAAATATTTTCCGCTTAAATAGACTTATGCATAATTTTAATTGACTATTTATAGATTTTTTATTGCTTATCTTTTTTTTTTGTCAATTATTCTGTGTTATTTCAATATTTAATAATCGACTTCGCAAAAAGTTCCATTGCAACAGAGTTCAAGTTTTCTTCAATGTAATTTAGTATCTAGAATAAAATTTGTTTTGCGATCGTCATAACGTAATACAAGATAATTGTATAAAATAATGTAATTCATTTAATTCCGACATACATTTGCCGCTGTCAAAAACCGTACAATTAAGAAGGTTATTTCGATATTATTGTTGAATATAATTTAAAAAAAAAAAAAGGATTTCATAGAATATAATATATTATATTGTACATACATATTTCATTGTTATAAACTTTCAAGTTAAATTTATTATACGAATATACATACAATAACTTGCGCATACTCAACGGAAATAAATTGAAGACAAAATAAAAATCTTCACCCATTTATTTTTAAAACATAAAATTGATGTCATAAAACATATGTTCTTGCATTTTTTTTAAAAGAACAAGTTTATAAAATTTAACGAAATATTTACATTTTTTATATATTTACTTTTTTATATTACATAAGTACATATTTTTTTTTTTATAATATAATAGCATATAATTGAAATTTATATAATACTTAGAATATCTTATTTTTCTCATATGGAGGTTGATAGCGTAAAAGATTCGCAATTATTTGTTTTTTTATAAAGTAACATAAAAGAGAAATTATTAAATAATATTTGATTTGGTGTTCATTACTTCCTCATTTGGTATACACGTAAACTTCAATTATAATTGTTTCTTTCTTCTTTGTTAGGAAAGCAAACATCAATGATTTCCAATATTCTGTTTTATCAAGAGTTGAAAAATCCAATATCATTTTTAAGAATATTGCGATCAAATTTCTATGAATTTTATTTTTTTGGTTTTTGTACGTAAAATAAAATATAAGTAGATAATTTGATATTTCAACCAACAGCGAAGAAATTTTAATAAATACACTGAAGTGTAAGGGAGAGGGCTGGGTTATGGAACGGGTTTTGTTTTTGGCCTATAATTCATAAATTAGCAAAATAAAGTATGTAGTGTTATACATTGTTGGAAAGGTTATGTCTTACGCAACTTTTCTCCGAAGAAAGTATTGTGATTCAAAAACTCGAAAAATTTTATGACCATTTTTGTAAGTACGTGAAAAAATTTCGAAAAAAAAGTGGCCGGGTTGTGGGTCACCTAAAAAAACCTTATTAAAATGGAAAAAATTGAAGTAAAACCTCGATAAATATCAAAAATATTATTTTTATTAATTTTAGAAGCCGTTAAAATAATTTCAAAAAGTGACAGTTTTCAATAATAATCATCAATTGAAAAAAATTGATTTTTTGGGGTTCAGTTGTCTTTTTCGGTAAAAATATGACTAACAATAAAAAACATGCATTAAAATACTGGTCAAATCATAAAAAACACTTTAAACTGACAAAACTAACGATTTTTGACACTTATGCTGTACATGCTATACAGTTGAAAAAAAATGGTGACCCACAACCCAGCCAATCGCTGACCCACAACCTAACCATGACGCCATTTTTAAAGTCGACGAAAAAAAAATTTTCCACTCGTAAATCATCACAATGCTATACCAATCCGAAAAATATAAGATTTAAACTAAATGTTAATGCATTCAAATCACCTTTTACGATTCATTTACAAATGGCACTTTGAAAAAACCTTAAAATCACTTTTTTTTTTATCGATTTTCACACATGGTGTATGCAGCTTGTATAAGCAATACGTTCATTCACTTCGGTGTTCGTTTAAAAACTACTACAAAAATTTGACAGTTCGCCACTTTTACTTTGCATGACAGAAAAAATTACCTGGCCCTAAACACAGCCCGACCCACAACCCAACCATCTCCCTTACATTATATTCTTAAAGTGAGAAGAGTACGAGTAGGATACAAATTAAAATCGATTGTGTAATTTTTCTAAACAATTTATTTTAACACCAAACCATATAAAATTTTCTTAACATAAATTTTCTTTTTAATATTTGATCAGAAACCATCACGGATATTATTTTATTTTTGAGAAATAAAAAACTTTATAAACTCTCTGTGGTATATAACAGATTGATAATAAAAATGTCATCAAATCGATATTAAATTGAAAATTTCACTTATGACTTTATTAATGTTTATTGTCTTTTTTTACTTGTTTGAAATTACAGACTTTTCGTATATCCTTTTATTTATAAAATATTGTGATATTTCAATAGAGTTGAAATAATTCCCTTCAGGAATAATGATAGTTTCAAATTTGTGTACAAAAGAAACTTAATATTGGTCAAACAGGGACAATAAATAAAATATTGTTGTAGTTGCTGATACTTATGTTGATTAATGTTGGGGATGTTGTAATGATGAGATTTAAGTTTCATATAACGTCGATGAGACTAGCTATGGTTTTTCTACAAAAATCCTAATATATTATGTTGGACAAAAATCCTAATATATTATGTTGAACGATCTTAAAAAATAAAGATCTCCAGACTCATATGGCTCTGTTTCTTCGTGACTCGATACCATTTTTTTAAACGTTTGCTCTGATTTCTCAGTAAATAGACGTCCTATTTGAAAACATTTAACAGATTTTTGTAGCCTGGCTCGTCCCCTTACTCAATGAAGTGAGAGTTTTTTTTTTAATTTTTGAAGACAATGAAATTCTTCATAGTATTCGTGACTCGATGACTAAAATATTGAATGTTGTTTTAACGATATCAATGTTTCAACGCAAAATTATCTAAAAGTAAGATTATTTGCCAACTTTTTTTTTTATTTCCTTTGTTGGACTAATAACGCTTCGAATAAAAGTATTCGCATTAAATTTTGTAATCCTAGTAACTGACAATTAATTCTAGTTTCGGTTACTCGAAACCATGACTCGAGACGAAAAAAAAATTACTATTGTTGCTGAAAAATAAAAAAAGGTAATATTATTAAAGGAGACGTTAAAAAATTTGATAAATTAACTTCAAACAAAAAAAAACTATTTAGACATTTACTTACTCCAAAAAAACAGTTAAAATAATACTAAGAACATCTGAATTCTTATGAATTTTTAAGAAATTTTAGAAACAGAGCCATATTTATGTTAGTTCGCAATTTAAATGCAATTTAAATGTCATCTGTTAACTAGTTTCTCTTACATGTAATTTGGATAATAAGATGGTTAATAAGATTCGTACTTGACACCTTGACAGTAACACATTATTATATTATATATTCATACATAATATATATTCATACATAAAAAATCAACTATGGTATATGCATTTAATTTCATGTTTTCATGGAAAAGCCTTCTCTATACCTTTAACGCTACTTTGAAAAAATTTGTATGAGTGAACCAAAATTAAAACTGTTTATTTTATGAAACTAAATCATAAATGGGATTACTACTTTTCATAAAACTGATCTCTTAAAATGCGGCTTGAATCATTTTCGCATTATTTACTGGTTTTGCTCAACTTTTAAATTTTTTTTGTTATTGGAATTTTCTTCTAACATTCTTGGAATTTTGTACTTTTGATTTTATGGATTCATGCTGGCTCTAGAATTCAGAAATTTTTTTAAATATATGTTATGTGAAACTAAAACTAAAAATTATAATATTTAATATGGAATTTAATCAATAATAATAAAAAAAATAACGCTAATTATAAATTGAATAAATTTTATATGAAATTTTAAAATAAATTATTTAGACAAAATATTGGAGAACTTATAATTGCCTTGCAAAATATCTAATTAGTTTTCTTTTGTTGGCTAAACGTTAAAAACTAATTATTTATTTAATTCTCATATTCCATATTGCATATTATAGTATGAAACTGAAATATATAAATAATTTAATTGCTAAACTGGAAAATTGTAAATTTTACATTTATAGATTTAATTGCTTCTTGAGACTTTGGTTTTTTAAAAAGGACTCAAACAAAACAAAATAATATTTGGATTAAATAATTAATAATAAGGAATAAATACGTTTTTGTTATATATTTACAACTTTTTTTCTTACAGAACCGGAACTTAAATTTCGAAGCTAATTAGGCCAAATGCAATATTTTATTTTAATATTTAGATAATTATTTGAATTTTTAATTTTGAATTATTGAACAATTCTTAAGTCACGCAGTGGGGGCCATATTATCAGTTTATGTAGTATAGCAAACGAATCCTCAAAAAATTTTGAAAATTCATTCATATATAAAATATGGCTCTAAAGATGATATACTGCGGTCAAAAACTTAAAAATATTGTTTATTATTAAGATAAGATTGCGGCGTTGAAAATATTACGGAAAACATTTTAGATTCTTTACTTAATATGAGTATTATTTGAAGGATTAAATTATAATAGGATAAATTATGTATAAATATATGAAATACGTATATTTCGATAATAATTATAAAATGTTTTTTAAAATTAGTAACACGTTAATTGAATTTTTCAAAATTAAAATATTTCAGCACTAAAACTCGAAGAAAAAAATAATCAATATCTTATCTTGTACTTGCCTCATCAGTTGTCAATTTTCAAAATTTTTAAATTTTTTTCAAGGATTGGAAAAAATTTCTAAATTGATAATAATATGATTACAGATTATGCGATTTTTTAAATTAAAAAAATTGAAAAAAGAAAATGTTTTATTTTTTGCAATGATGAAGAAAAAAGGACAGCAAAAAGCCTATGCGCAAAATTCACACAAAGTATAGCAAATAAATTTAAATAATTTATTTCTACTCTTTATGAAAAATTAATAATTGCATGAATTTAAAAATTAAACAATTTTTTATTTTTTTTAAATATTTCCATTGACTTTTTAGTAGTTCAATTTTAGACTTCTTTGAGTATTTTTCGCTTGAAAAATAAAAAAGGATGTCATTTTTTCAATTTATTAAAGAAAGTTTATCAATTTTAAAAATTTGGCAGAATGGAAAGAAGGCAGCAATATTGCATTTAATTGTGATTATTTTTAATTCAGATAGAAAAAAAGTGTTGTCGCATATAGTCCTATACTTAGGATTTTTTTTTAAATTCATAATATTAATTTTATTTTTCTTAACTATTTTTCTTTAATTCAAATTCAACTAAAAGTTACAATATTCAAAAAAAGAAAAATTTTCAATTTTTAATTGATACAAATTAAAAAATTAATAAGATAGTATTAAATAAAGTATAAGTCACACGTTTTCAGAATAAAATTAATTAAAAATTATTATACTTTTATTTAAAAAAAAAAAAAATCATGAGAGTTAATTTTTTTTTAAATTAAAAATGACTGTTTTAATTTAAAGACAGTAAAAAAGATTATTCTACAAATTTATTGAAAGCAAAATCAAATATTGATCCGTTTATTAAAAAATTTCCTTGATTTTTCGAAATAAGTAATTACTAATTATTATTTTAGATATTGCTTTTCATGGGTACCAATCCAGTTTTCTTTTTGATGGAAATTATTCAAAATTCATTTGGGATTGTTGAATGTCTGCGTAACTTAATTATAGGTTTTACGAGTATTGTATATTTTTACAAGTTTTTCTTTCTTATCAAATCTGAGAATATTTTAAGAGAAATAATTGATGAAATTGAAGAATTCTATGAATATTTTCCGCAGAAATTACAAATTGAAAATGATAAAAAGAATTTTCTTAAAATTCTTAGATTTTTTACTTATTCATTTGCCATTTGTGTATTGATATATGTGTCACAACCTTTTGCTTATTATTTCAATGAAGAAGAACGTCGATTACCAATAAACATTAAATTGGGCAATATGAGGACACCTTATTTTGAATTTATATGGTTATTTCAATCAATTGCAATAATGGTAATGGATGTCACAAGTCATATTTTAAATGCGGTTAGTTGACCAATAAAAAAAAAAGTGTCTTTATTAGATTTATCAATCAAAGATTTGTGATTTTAAATCATTATCTTGAATTTTTTTTTAATAATAACGATGAATAATCAAAACAAAACCCGATACATTCTAACTGAAACTAAAACTCTTTCCCGTCTTCTAATTATAAATTGCGAAATTGAATGTATAATAAAGAAATAAAAATTGAAGGAACCGTATACGTAACATAACCGTATACGTAACATAATTAAAGATATAAATACTCGACAAACATTCTTAAAATAATGGAGAAAAGTAATCGAACATTTTTTTAAAAGTTAAAAATCGTGTTCGAATTAAATTATATTTTTATCGATTATATATTTTTGAAATTTTTTATTTTATTTTATTTTATTTGACTTTATTCATAATAGTTAACATATCATTGTAAAACTATAAATTACAAGCTATTTGGAATTTATTTTATAGTTAATACATAAAGTGTTGGTAAGTAAGCTAAGGACTAATTATAAAATTTACAAAGTATACATAATATTAATAAAAAATTGTTTCACAAATTCAAATAAAAATTTTAATTAAGAAGCAAGTTGAAAAAATTCAAAGTACGACTAAATTTAAATAAAAAAATAGTGATTCAAAATATTAGATTACATTAACAATCAAAAGTAGTAGTATCTAACTAATTAACTAATTATGCTCATCATATTATAAAATAAACTTTGCCATGAAATTCAAAAATACCAAATGTGAAATTATACATAAACGAGTAGTTGAGAAGCAGTGCGTTTAATTAGATTTTTGAGATCTAATGTATTATTAACAAAAACATCAATTACAGAATTAAAAAATTGGTTGTGACTCAATTGAATTCTTATAATTGGACTCTTTGAATGAGGGAGAGAGAACGTTAAATTTAAACTAGTTGAAAGTGAATCTACAAGTTATTTTTAATTAAAAAACTATATTTCAGATATTTCTCGTGTCTTTGATAATGTATTACAAATTGGAATCGGAGTTAAATTACAGGTTATTACAAGTTTCCGGCGAAAACTACAATGATGTCATATTTCTTAGAGAAATAAAAAGTATATTAATTTGTTCCACAAAAATTTTTGGGTAAGATATATATTAATTTTGATTTGATATAACATTAATGAATTAAACCCCAAAAAAATTTACGGTATTTTGTTGATTGTAATTTTAGTTTGGGGTAAGTAATTTTTTTTTATCTTTGGAATTTTTTTGTAATTTGAAACTTTTTGCATTTTAACACGTTGTTTTATGGAGTTATACCTTGTTCGCACCTAAAAATATTTCCGGAAAACTAAGTGAAAATTTTTACTTCTCGAAGGGCTTTTCATAATTGATAAGTGGAAAGAATTTGGCACTTCCAAAAAACAAATAGATGCGAACAAGATAGTAGAATCTTGAATTAAGAACCTATTTTAAAATACCCGCCGGTCACAAAATGAGTATAAAATGAAAAAAAATATGGGTTGGTGCCAACTAGTTTAATTAAAAATAATATTGGTTTAAGCATTGATATAAATTTATGCAATCTTGCACATATTTATCAATAATCAATGCTTGGAAAATCTGCAAAAGACATAAATTTTCAAGATAACTCGGAATTAATTTATTTATGTGTATAAAAAAAACTTTAAATTCAATAGATTATGAAAATTTAAATTTGGAAAAAAGCTTTCTGACTCATTTGAAAGGGCCATAACGCACACAGTTGGTGTGTCATAACTAGGGTTGTGATTTTTAGGTAATTACCTTTTTTTAGTCGTGCGTAATAACAGATTTTTATTAAAATATCTCCACGTTTCGAAAAATTTGCTGTAATTTGAGCCCAATATGTTAACGACTTTTTCTACCTATTTTATGTTTTAGCGACTATTTCGACTTTTTTGACTTTTACTGAATTTTTTAAACATTTTTGACTTTATTAGGAACTATTTTACCAATTTTGTTCTTACATTAAAGGCCGTCATAATAAAAAACATGGATTTTGCAATTTTGAAAAAAATTTCAAACATGATATCTGGGGGAAGAATGATATTTGCGAGCAATATAAAGTTCAGGAGATAATCTCCTTTAAGTATGCCCCTATTACTTCGACAGAAGTTGAAAAATCATTTTCTATATATAAAAATCTTTTCAGATCTAACCGACAAAAATTTTAATTCGAAAATTTACGCAAGCATTTTGTAATTTGTTGCAATAAATCAATCAATAATTAATAAACTCGGTTTTACATTTTTATTTCAAAATCCATGTTCATTTTTTAAGTTTTTTGTGCAATGAAATTTATATTTTTTTAACTTTTAAATGAAATTGCTATATTAATATACTCGCACAATAAATAATATGAAAAACCAAAATTATTATCTTTTTTATCATTCGTAGATTGATCTAAATTTCCGTAATTTTTTGGGAAATTTTTTTTAACTATTTTTTTGGCGACTTTTTTAGTGTCTTTTTTAATGACTTTTTTTTGTTTTTTATGAACTTTTTAAGTGTCTAAACAAGGTTTTTAAGGAACTAAAATTCACAAGCCTAGTCATAACCAATGTTCCCTCTAAGCTGCGCGCCTGCGCGGCCGCGCAGAAGTTTGAAATCTACCGCGCACTCGTTTTTATTATCTGCACACAAAAAATTTTTAAAAATATTGCTATACAAAATAATTTATATTCATATTTAAAGTTCATACAACCAGATAAATCAATCGAATGGGAGAACTTGTAACCTTTTCTACTAATAAAAATTAAAAAAAAAAGATGGAGAAAAAATACATAAACAAAAGTCTCTCATAGAAATTTTTAATATTTTTGTTATTATGCGTGGATTCAGTTTAATGAATTCTATAAAAACTAAATCTAGAAAAAGAATTGAATTATCATTTGGAATGTTTGATACGAATAAAATCAAATCTATTGTCTCAAAAAATTATTGATTTAGACGAAATTTATCAATATTGGGCTAGAGAAAAAGACAGACGTGCAAAAATGCTGTGCGTCGTTAAAGATTTACTTTTATAAATTCAAATAATTAAATTTTAAAAGAATATTATAAGATGATAAGTAAAGTATATGTACATTATGAAATGAAATTTGAATAAAAATAAGAAATATAAATATGTATTAATTACTAATTCAATGTGTAACTTTAACTATAAATATGAATTATATTAGAACTTGCATGAAAAAATGAATTACATATAATAAATAAATTATCTAAAATAAAATTTTTATTAATTTTTATGCGAATTTTCCGCTCACTAAATCTTGTTCTGAAAATTTACCGCTCGTGTCGCACTTTTTCCGCTCAGGTATTTAAAAAATTAGAGGGAACGTTGGTCATAACGCCCGTGGGTCTTATGACTCCTAAAAAAATAAAAATTTGGGCGTTATGACTGACTTAAGTGAGACAGAACACATGTTAGCAGACATGTTTCAGGTAAAGGTTTGCACATTTCGAACCGAGTATTGTCGGCTCGCCTTACTTTGTGCCTTTTGATTTTGAAATGGCACATAAAATAGCCAAACACCTTGTCGTCTCGCAGCACCATCTGTTTTTTGTGCGTTCGACAAAATTTTGTTCTTGACACTAATCCGAGTACTCCGAGCCACCCTATTGCTAATTCCCTACTCGAAATTTTTGAAAAAGCTTGAAAAATTCCATTTTTCGCTTTTACTGAAAATAAGAAATAACTTAATTTAATATGTAATTCTTTTGGAAAAGGTCAAATTACTTACTTGATTTTAAGTATTATGTAATTTTTTTGGAAAAGGTCAAATTACTTACTTGATTTCCATTCTTTCTAAATTATCACAAGTTGTAATTTGTTATAAAAAAAAAATTATTTCATTTATTTTTATTCAAAATTACTTCGTTGATTTTAGTCTTTTTCCAAAAGTTGTTTAAAAGTTTCGTACAACTGTCTAGAAAAATCCAAGAATTGGGTTGATTTCATTTACCGTTTCAAAAATATAAGGTGAAATGGTGAAATACGTGAAAAAGTTATAAATGGAATTTACTCCGAATTTTTTTGGAGATTTTTCGAAATTTTTTTTTTAAAACATAAGTAATTTTATTACCTACATTCAAAAAAAAAAAATAGTTCTAGGATAAAATTGTAAAAAACCGTTTTTTCAAAAAAAAAAATCAGTTGCGTTTTTCGGCCACTAGATAGCATTTGCGGATACAATGACATATATGTCCTGAGTCCCCATTGCCGATAGTACGCCTTGGTGGTGACGTCATCCCGAAAGCTCACGCCCCCTATTCGGAAGAATCCCCAATTTTTGAATGCAAATGCTAAATATATTGGAAACAAATGATAAATTCGGGCTTTGTGACTCAGTCAGAAGGACATAAAGCCCATATATTTTGGCTTTATGTCTCATTTTATTTGCGCGTTATGGCTCATATTAATAGAGTCATAAAGCCCGCGGGCGTTATGGCCTTTTTCAGTGGGTCAGAAAGCCCGTGGGCGTTATGACTTCGGGCGAGGTGACATCCCACCCGAAAATTATATATCATGAATACAAGAAAAAATATAAAACAAACATTTTTTACAAATTTTTACCAATAATTTATTTAATTTTAAGTTTAACAACAAAAATATCAAAAGTTTTTGGAACTATAATTTTGCTTGAAATGGTATTAAATTGTTATTGCATGGCTCTATCTCTATTTAGTATAGCAACACGAAGTGATGATAGAAATGCGATGATAATAGGTTTTATTTTAATGGCAGCAAACGCCGCGGTTTTTAATTTCGCAGGGCAAGTTATATCTAACCAGGTAATTTTATTCGCAAAATAAGCAGTTCGTAATACATTGATTTGTAAACTTATTCAATTGAATATTGAATTCTGATAAAACAATTCTAATTTATTATAAACTAAAGTTGAAAGACGTTCTTAGTTAAATTTTTAAATTATTTTAAAAATATAAAATAGGTTTAATAGATACTATAAGTTATGGGTTAATTATTAATTCTTGCTAAACAGCATTTGTTTAAAGAAGTAAGTGAAAGCTTGAATAAGAAATGTAATGAGTTTCATCTCATTGAGGTTGAGATATAACCTCGTTAGTGCCAGAAATCTCAACTTCAATGTCTACGCAATACGTATATGTTTCCATAATAATAATAAAAAAAATTTAAAATCAGTAACATGTTAATTGAATTTTGCAGAATTAAAATATTTCAGCACTAAAACTCGAAGAAATATATAATCAACATATTATCTTTGTTCCTGCCTCATCAATCTGCAAATTTTTTTTAATTTTTTTTAAGGATTGATAAAAATTTCTGAATTGATAATGTTGTGCAGATTAAGCGATTTCTTATTTTATTAAAAATTGAAAAAAGAAAATGCTTTATTTTTGCAATGATGAACAAAAATGGAAGAAAAAAGGAAAGCAATAAGCAATATAAGCCTTATTTTCAATGGTTCTTTAAGGAACTTCATTGATATAATTTTTCAAATTGATTTTTTTTTCACCTTAAAATCTTATTAATTTAATTTTTTCTATGTATGCTGTATAGAGATCAAAATTTTACGAATCTTTGTACAATACGGATTGGTATAACAGATCAAAGGAAATAAAGAAATTGATTTTAATTGCATTAAGTTGTGGCAATAATGAAAAATTTATTATGTCCAAAGGGAATTTCATAAATTTATCCGTTGATAATTTTTCTAATGTAAGTTGTATATAAATTTATTAAGTGTGCTTCGTTAAATATAACTAATTTAATAAGTCAGTGTATTTTTTGTTAAACATTAAAATTTTATTGAATTTTATACTTTCAGATTCTAACAAGGGCTTATAATTTATTTACATTGATGAGGAGCTTGAAAGCCAATTTATAAAATAATAATTATAGAAATGGAATAAATCTTATACTTTAAGTTTTATTCGAAATAAGTATTGAATTTATATTCTAACTATTCAATTAAGAAAGAAGTAGTTTTAAAAATATATAGTGTATTGATGTATTAATTGCTATTATGCAAATTTATAAATCATTAAAAAAAGGAAACATCAGCATTTGTTTAAAATCCTCAAATTATGAAATTATATTTACTATAAACTCTAGGCGTTAACCCGAATAGAATTTAAAATTCTGAATTTCAAATTCCTAGTGTCAATTTAACAGTAATGATATTTCAAATAAACCCTCTGGGACGTGTATTTGAAGCTCACAAAACGAAACACATTAGAAATTTGAAATCCAGTGTTTCAAATTCTTTTCCGGTGATGGCCTTGTAATTTTTATATTTTTATTAGGCTTATTAAAATTCTTATAGGAAATTTCATTTTTCAACCAAAAAAAATGGTCCTAGGGATTGATCGTAGGCGGTTTTGGAGATTTTTGGATAAGAATTGAAATTCCGTGCTTTTTCCATGATTTTTTGGAATAATATTCGACAATTTCTTCTTTCCGGGATTATTTTTATCAATTTTTACTTTCGTTATCTGAAAAATGTACGAAACATAAATTTTCTTTGTTGATATTTTCGTCTTATTTCGTCGTCGACTTCCACAACATGACGTCATCAAATCGCCGCACCACGGTTATAGTCTTATAGTAGTATTGCCAACAACTACTTGATGGTATAAAATAAATATTGTTATGCATTATTTTTTTTTTTTATTAACTTTTTTTGTTACATTTTTCTTTTTTATTTAATAAATGTGAGATAACTTGTTATTTTAACATTTTATAACCTAAATAATAATATTTGTGTAATAAAAAATTCAAAATAAATATTTTATTTAAATTCAACGTATAAAACGTAAGAATAAACTATTTAATGTCCTTTAGTTTTTATGTATAGATAAAATACTTATTTGAGTTACTATATGTACGTGTGGATTTATTTTTATGTAAATCTTATCTAAATCCTATAATATAAGTTTATTTTATTATCAATATTATTCATAAAATAGTTAATTTTAGAAAATGTTATGCTTTTTATATTTCAAAAAATTATTGTTATGTTGTGTTACGTTATTAGTTTACATAAGGTTAAAAAAATCTTAATATTGCATTTTTGAGATGATATATTTGTCTTGTGTTTTTGTGCATATACACAACGAGCTGTTTTATTAACATGTTTTGTATACTGTTTTAATGTGCATGTGAGAGGTAGTTGCAATCAATACATTTGCAATGCAAAAAATAAACAAAAGTTCAAAATGAAGTAAGTAAATAAAATTTACTTAATACGGAGAAAATTTACTTAATACTTAATTAAATAATTACATGTGCATTAATGCATGTAATATATACCATTTACCGAGCTAAATTTACGATTGTAAATACAACTTACCGATCATATGCACATTAAAGTTTATTACGCGACGAATCATAAACAACACATGAGCTGTTTTTTTTGAAAGTGGTATAAGTCCACTTTTTAAAAAAAAAAAGAGTTTATGGTAATTTTAGTAAGATATAGCCACCTTCTCTCCATATTTACATGAAAAAATGATAAATGAAAAAAGGGACTTATACCACTTTCAAAAATAACAGTTCGCATACGTTTCAATTTAAACTTTTTGAAAAAACAAATTTTGTACGTGGGAGATTTTCATATTAACAATATTGCTGAATTTTATTTAAATATTTATTTTTACATTAATATCTATAAATGTACACATGAGTGAATTTACGCATGAGTGCATCTCCGTATATAATACTTCATTTTATAATTATTATTTAATTAACTTTTTTTTTTTAATTCATGAAATTAAATAATTTTTCAATAAAATTTAGTGAAAAAACGGGAGTTAATATGAATCCATTATTATCTGAACCTCAAACGCACTATTTTTAGTTTGGATTTAAAATAAAAGATAGAATAACATATGAGCCGTTTATTTTGAAAGTGGTTTAAGTCCATTTTCCAAAAAAAAAAGTTAATGATCACACTAAACACAATCCTATATATTCTTTTTATTTAAAAACAACTTTAGTCAAGTATCATTAAAATCGCTTTGATTTTGACACTTGAAAATTAGCTTATGGAATTATTAATGTATGTAAAAAATTCTTTTTAAGTATACTTTTAATATATCAGTAGGACGATTACAGCGTATTTATATAATGTTTTTATACAATTCAAACACAAACCTTTAAATATCTCAATACAAAAACAAATGGACTTAAACTACTTTTCAAAATAAACGGCTCATATAATGAGATTCGTCAGTCATTTTCTAGTATCTAATCTACATAGAATTAAAATCTTGTGGTTTTGGAAAATAATTTTCAAAATATTTTAAATAGAAAAAATAATTGCCTTAAATTCGTTTATTATAGATTTTTTATAGATTTGTTTTTAAAAAGTGACAAATGACCTTATGTCGCTTTGCAAAAAAAATTAAAAGTGACATAAAGTCAATTGACTTTAAGTTACTTTCAAAACGACATAAAGTCAATTGATTTTATGTCTTCTTTTAAAATGCGACATAAAGTCAAGATCTAAAGCGACATAAGGCCAATTGACCTTAAGTCGCTTTGCATAAAATATTTAAAGTGACATAAAGTAAATTGGCTTTAAGTCACTTTTAAAAACGACATGAAGTCAATTGACTTTATGTCTTCTTCTAAAATGTGACATAAAATCAAGATCTACAGTGACATAAAGTCAATTGAGCTTATGTCACATTTTAGAAAAAGACATAAAATCAATTGACTTTATGTCATTTTGAAAGCGACTTAAAGTCAATTGACTTTATGTCACTTGATGTTAAGGCACCCTCCCGAAAGTAAAATATAATAAATTGATTTTTATTTATTTCAATAATATTAAATTACTACCTCATAGCAAAGATGACATATTATAAAGATAAGTAGCATACCCAAATATCCAAAAAATGTTACACAACGGTTATATGGCGGTATTATAACTTAAGTTATTCTAACGTTAAAGTTATGAATTCGTTGTTGTAATAACTTTATCAAAATGTTATGAGAACGTTATCTTAACCGGTTTTGCCGGGGTTTTTTATAACTTAAGTTAAGATTAGGTTAAATTAAAACCAAAAAAATTACCGTAGATATTATACAAAAAAAAAAAAAATTTTTTTTAATTTTAATATTTTTTTTTATTTATTAGAATTTCTTTTTCATATATTTAATTAAATTCTAAATTTTATTTCTTCTGCCTTCTTTGGGATTCGAACCTTGAACTGTACCATTGCAATCCGACAACACTACCATTCAGCCACGGTATTGAAATTTAAAAAGTATATAAAATAGAAAATATAAATTTGGTATACAAATTTTCTGTGTGGCGATTTTTTGTTAAGGACGCAGGTTCGAATCCCGAAGAGAACTTATTTTTTTAAAAAGAATTATTTATAACTTCAAATAAACCAATTTTCAACAACTGGTATTCCGGAAGTTGAAAAAGAACATTAGAAAAACGTTAGAAATTAACAAATTTTTCGTAAGATCGTTTCCAACCTAAAATCAACTTATTTTTAACAACTAATTTTCGGAAGTTATTTAATACCCAATTTTAAACCTTTTTGTTTCATTTTCAAAAGTTAGAATTTAACCTCGGTTAGAAATTGTGTATTTGGGTAGTGTAAACTTTTTTTTAGACAAGGACAGACATTTTTATGTGTATTATTTTTCTAATTTACAAGGTATATTGCATTAATTTACCTCTCAACATATTTCAATTTTTCAGGTTGTATTGAAATTATTTTGTTTAAAAAACCTTTATTTCTATTTTTTAAACAACAAAAATATTTTGTAACATTTCAAAAATTGTTTTCTAAATTTATTATTAGCATAAAACCCAAAATACTTATTTTTTTATAAATTTTTAAGTAAACTTTTTAAAATTAAAGCAAGTATACACTCTGTATATGAATAAGAATTTAAACGCGTCATCAAATTGAATTTTATTGTTTTAAACGCGTCACGATTTTTGCTTTTTTTCCAAAACAAAACGATAAAGAAAAAAATAAATGATTAGGGATGTAAACTTAAATTTGAAAACTTTCAACTGAAGTTAAGTTGTGTAAAAAAAAAAGTTGTAAAGCCAATTTACTTTATGTCACTTTAAATATTTTATGCAAAGCGACTTAAGGTCAATTGGCCTTATGTCGCTTTAGATCTTGACTTTATGTCGCTTTAGATCTTGACTTTATGTCGCATTTTAAAAGAAGACATAAAATCAATTGACTTTATGTCGTTTTGAAAGTAACTTAAAGTCAATTGACTTTATGTCACTTTTAATTTTTTTTGCAAAGCGACATAAGGTCATTTGTCACTTTTTAAAAACAACTATCTATAAAAAATCTATAATAAACGAATTTAAGGCAATTATTTTTTCAAAAAAATAATTAATTATTAAAATGTCAGGAAAAAAGTATATTTTTCCAGGTATAATGATCGAAATATAACTATTTTTGTTCCCATCATGTAAAAATCGATAAGGATATATTTCTTTAGATTTTTTGAATATCTGCACCCGCTAGTTATATCAAGATTGTTAAGAAAAATATTTTGCAATAATCAGAAAGCAAGGTGGAAATAATGTTCATTAAAATGATAATTTTATCCAGTTTAATTAATATTGATTCCTACCAATGTTACAATTATTTTAATAAAGAATTTGGCTAAACTTCCGTTTCCTTGAACCTCTCAGAATGGGCTCAAAATTATAGGGCGATAGAGGCGGTGCCCAAACTCCCAAAACTGAAATCAGTTCTTGGGGCAAAGGCCCCGTTTCGGAGATAGGGCCTCCCAAAGTTTTGATACATTTTTGTATGGAAAATTTTTTTTTGTGCCCCATTTGCCCTATTTTTGGGTAGGTAATAGAGGCGGTCTCTAAAATGTTAAATCCGAAACGGTTGTTGCGGGAAGGCCCCCATTTTGGAGTTATGGCCCTTCAAAATTTTCAACCGGCAATATCGCCAAGAATTTTTAGTAAATCCTTTTATTCGCTGTCGAATTTTTATATTTTAAAGTGCTTTAATTAAAATAAAAAAAAATAGAAATAAAATTTTATCCGTGTTACACGTTTAAATTTAAGAATTTTTATTTAAAAAATATTTCATCGGGTCCATCCCTGATTTAGTCTATTGAACACCTATAATAAAATCATATAAAAACTAAGTGTAAATAAAAAAAAAAAACAACCAATACTAAGAGAAGTTTTGGCGGGAGAAAACTACACTTATTCCTGTGCTTCTTATCTTTATAATATGTCATCTTTGCTCATAGTTTACATACAACATAAACAAGGTGCAACAATAAGAGTCCAGCAAATTATGATAATAAAATAATTCTTAAAGGGAAAATCTAGTTGCAAGATTGACAAAATACTTATATCTTTTTAAAAATTCGTGATATCAATGTAAATATTAACTTTTGAAATAATTGAAAAGTTTAAAATGTGCTAGAATTTAAGAATTTACTTTTGGGATTTTCATTTGATAATGAATCTTTTCAAATCATATTATTAAATATTACAATATTATATCCATTTCTGAATGTAATAATTAATCATAAAATCATAAATGAACTTCAACCTTTTTTGATATTATGCCATAAAATGTGCATGGTATAAATTAAGAATATTTTGCATAAGAATTTTCATGATTTAATTTGAAGTGTTTTTTGAAGGTAAGTTTCCGATTTCCTGGAAATTCTTTATTCAAATAAGTGTGAAATAATTATCGTATTTCAATAGTAAAATATAAAAAAAAATGTGCGGAGATTTAAATTTAACCCATGATTTTCTACCATAACTCTTGAAAATATTATGCTTGAAAACATACATAAGAAACACTTGATACAAGAAAAAAGAGTACTTAAAGCAATATGTGAATTATAAAGTATATACATATAAATGAAAATAAGAGAAAATAATAATTAAAATATATGTGTATGTATTTATTATTATTATTTTTTTATTATTATTAATAATTTTGAAGTTTATACTTCTTTAGCGACTTTGGAAGAAATTTGGTAGAGGGTAAAAATCCATTTTCATATAGAATTTTTCTGAGAATCGTCATCATTTTTCTGAGAATCGTCCGTCATCATTTTTCAAATATGTATTAAAAAAAAAAAACAAATCATAATTGGGTTCGAACCTGGCAAAAAAATTATTTTCGATGAAATAAAGGTTAGTTGGCTTAAAATTTTGGGCAATAGTAGAAGGAGTAGGGTCCACCCGGCCCAAAAAAAAAATTTGTTTTTGTTTTTAATTGTAAAAGTTACCTGTCGTTAAATGAACGTGGCCGGCATGAAAATTTTGGATCGGAGCAGGAGGCGAGGGGGTCTCCTACCCAAAAAAGACCAAAAAATTTTTTTTAACAAAAAAATTATTTTCGATGAAATAAAGGTTAGTTGGCTTAAAATTTTGGGTAGTAGAAGGAGGAGTAGGGTCGACCCGGCCCAAAAAAAATTTTTTTTTTTGTTTTTAATTGTAAAAGTTACCTGTCGTTAAATGAACGTGGCCGGCATGAAAATTTTGGATCGGAGCAGGAGGCGAGGGGTGTCCTACCCAAAAAAGACCAACATTTTTTTTTATCAAAAAAATTATTTTCGATGAAATAAAGGTTAGTTGGCTTAAAATTTTGGGTAGTAGAAGGAGGAGTAGGGTCGACCCGGCCCAAAAAAAATTTTTATTTTAGTTTTTTAATTGTAAAAGATACCTGTCGTTAAATGAACGTGGCCGGCATGAAAATTCTGGATCGGAGCAGGAGGCGAGTGGGTCTCCTACCCAAAAAAGACCAAAATTTTTTTTATCAAAAAAATTATTTTCGATGAAATAAAGGTTAGTTGGCTTAAAATTTTGGGTAGTAGTAGAAGGAGTAGGGTCCACCCGGCCCAAAAAAAATTTTTTTTTTTGTTTTTAATTGTAAAAGTTACCTGTCGTTAAATGAACGTGGCCGGCATGAAAATTTTGGATCGGAGCAGGAAGCGAGGGGTCTCCTACCCAAAAAAGACCAAAATTTTTTTTTTATCAAAAAAATTATTTTCGATGAAATAAAGGTTAGTTGGCTTAAAATTTTAAGTAGTAGTAGAAGGAGTAGGGTCTACCCGGCCCAAAAAAAATTTTTTTTTTATTTTTTTAATTGTAAAAGTTACCTGTCGTTAAATGAACGTGACCGGCATGAAAATTTTGGATCGGAACAGGAGACGAGGGGGTCTCCTACTCAAAAAAGACCAAAATTTTTTTTTTATCAAAAAAATTATTTTCGATGAAATAAAGGTTAGTTGGCTTAAAATTTTGGGTGTTAGTATAAGGAGTAGGGTCCACCCGGCCCAAAAAAATTTTTATTTTATTTTTTTAATTATAAACGTTACCTGTCGTTAAATGAACGTGGCCGGCATGAAAATTTTGGATCGGAGCAGGAGGGGGAGGGGGTCTCCTACCCAAAAAAGACCAACATTTTTTTTTATCAAAAAAATTATTTTCGATGAAATAAAGGTTAGTTGGCTTAAAATTTTGGGTAGTAGTAGAAGGAGTAGGGTCGACCCGGCCAAAAAAAATTTTTTATTTTATTTTTGAAGTTAATACTTCTTTAGCGGCGTTTGATGAATTTCGGTAGAGGGTAAAAATCCATTTTCATGTCGAATTTTTCTCAGAATCGTCATAATTTTTCTCAGAAAAATAAGAATAAGAATACTTATTTTTTTATTATATGTAAGAAACCCAAAATCATATGGACAGTATGGCTTAGTGGCTACAACATCAGACTGTAAGTCTGAAGGTGCCTGGTTCGATTCCCAATGACAAGATTTTTTAATTTCAAATATATGTATATATAGGGCCCAATATTACAAGCAAAAAAAGCTACGGTTAGGTCGTGCCGGAGCAAAATATACGAAATTTTTTTTTTCAAAATAGGAAGCTCCGGTGAAATTAATATTACCTGAAAAAAAATTTTGGGTGGGGAGCTACGGTTAGGTCGTGCCGGAGCAAAATATACGAAAAAAATTTTTTTTTTTTAAATAGGGAGCTCCGGTGAAATTAAGATTACCAGCCGAAAAATTTTGGGTGGGGAGCTACGGTTAGGTCGTGCCGGAGCAAAATAAACGAAAAATTTTTTTTTTTTAATTGGTAGCTCCGGTGAAATTACTATTAACTGAAAAAAAATTTTTGGGTGGGGAGCTACGGTTAGGTCGTGCCGGAGCAAAATACACGAAATTTTTTTTTTTTTCAAAATAGGTAGCTCCGGTGAAATTAATATTAACTGAAAAAAATTTTTTGGATGGGGAGCTACGGTTAGGTCGTGCCGGAGAAAAATATACGAAATTTTTTTTTTTTTTTAAATAGGTAGCTCCGGTGAAATTAATATTATTTGAAAAAAAATTTTTGGGTGGGGAGCTACGGTTAGGTCGTGCCGGAGTAAAATATACGAAAATTTTGTTTTTTCCGGTGAAATTAATATTAACTGAAAACAATTTTTTGGGTGGGGAGCTACGGTTAGGTCGTGCCGGAGCAAAATATACGAAATTTTTTTTTAAATAGGTAGTTTCGGTGAAATTAATATTAACCGAAAAAAAATGTTTGGGTGGGGAGCTACGGTTAGGTCGTGCCGGAGCAAAATATACGAAATTTTTGTTTTTTTCAAAATAGGTACATAGCTCCGGTGAAATTAATATTAAATGAAAAAAATGTTTTGGGTGGGGAGCTACGGTTAGGTCGTGCCGGAGCAAAATATACGAATCATTTTTTTTTTTTTAAATAGGTAGCTCCGGTGAAATTAATATTATTTGAAAAAAATTTTTTGGGTGGGGAGCTACGGTTAAGTCATGCCGGAGCAAAATATACGAAAATTTTTTTTTTTTTAAATAAGTAGCTCCGGTGAAATTAAGATTACCAGCCGAAAAATTTTGGGTGGGGAGCTACGGTTAGGTCGAGCCGGAGCAAAATAAACGAAACAATTTTTTTTTTTTTAAATAGGTAGCTCCGGTGAAATTAATATTATTTGAAAAAAATTTTTTGGGTGGGGAGCTACGGTTAAGTCGTGCCGGAGCAAAATATACGAAAAATTTTTTTTTTTTAAATAAGTAGCTCCGGTGAAATTAAGATTATTTGAAAAAAATTTTTTGGGTGGGGAGCTACGGTTAAGTCGTGCCGGAGCAAAATAAACGAAAAAAAATTTTTTTTTTAATAGGTAGCTCCGGTGAAATTAATATTAACTGAAAAAAAATTTTTCGGTTTGGTCGTGCCGGAGCAAAATATACGAAATTTTTTTTTTTTTTAAATAGGTAGCTCCGGTGAAATTAATATTATTTGAAAAAAATTTTTTGGGTGGGGAGCTACGGCTAAGTCGTGCCGGAGCAAAATATACGAAAAATTTTTTTTTTTTAAATAAGTAGCTCCGGTGAAATTAAGATTACCAGCCGAAAAATTTTGGGTGGGGAGCTACGGTTAGGTCGAGCCGGAGCAAAATAAACGAAAAAATTTTTTTTTTTTAATAGGTAGTTCCGGTGAAATTAATATTAACTGAAAAAAAATTTTTGGGTGGGGAGCTACGGTTAGGTCGTGCAGGAGCAAAATATACGAAAATATTTTTTTTTAAATAGGTAGCTCCGGTGAAATGAATATTAACTGAAAAAAAATGTTTGGGTGGGGTTAGGTCGTGCTGGAGCAAAATATACGAAAAAAATTTTTTTTTTCAAAATAGGTAGCTCCGGTGAAATTAATATTGCCTGAAAAAAAATGTTGGGTGGAGAGCTACGGTTAGGTCGTGCCGGAGCAAAATATACGATTTTTTTTTTTTTTTTTTTTAATTAGGTAGCTCTGGTGAAATTAAGATTACCAGACGAAAAATTTTTGGACAGGGAGGTACGGTTAGGTCGTGCCGGAGCAAAATATACGAACATTTTTTTTTTTCAAAATAGGTAGCTCCGGTGAAATTAATATTACCTGAAAAAAATTTTTTGTGTGGGGAGCTACGGTTAGGTCGTGCTGGAGTAAAATATACGAAAAATTATTTTTTCAAAATAGGTAGCTCCGGTGAAATTAATATTACCTGAAAAAAAATTTTTGGTTAGGGAGCTACAGTTAGGTCGTGCCGGAGCAAAATATACGAAAAACATTTTTTTTTAATAGGTAGCTCCGGTGAAATTAAGATTACCTGAAAAAAAATTTTGGATGGGGAGCTACGGTTAGGTCGTGCTGGAGCAAAATATACGAAAATTTTTTTGAAGTTTATACTTCTTTAGCCGCGTTGTGCGTTTTTTTGGTAGAGGATAAAATATTTTAATTTACATTTTGTACTCAGCAGCCCATCATTTGTAGCCACTGTTATTGAATATTTTAAATCTTTAAGTATAAACTTCTGTAGGCAGTTCTATGACTGCTTCGTGTGTTTTTTTATTCATTAATTTCATCATATAAATCTTAAAAATATTTCTAAAAAATTAAATTACTTGACATAACTTTATTTAGTTGTCTGCCAGGCGAAATTATTAAACGATAAAGTTGTAATGAAAATACCTACAATACAATTCAAATTTAAAATTAATACAAAATAAACTATCAATTAAATTCTCTAATTAAAAATGTTCTATATTTTATTGAGTCCTTCAAATATTTGTACAAAGAAGCATAGTTGTTTATCCCATTAAGTATGGAAATAAATTCTTCATACGTTAGTTGTGGTTTTTCAAAGCATGAAATTCGATATGGCCTGAAGATTGGACACTCCGCTATAAAGTGAAAAGTATTTTCGGATTTATCTAAATTGCACATGGTACATATACCAGTAGTATTGGATTTAAAAGCTCAACCATTTAAATCTAACAAACCACATCTAGCTTTGAATATTAATTTTATCATTTCTATTGGATTATTATCATTGAAATAATTTGGAACATCATTGTACTGTAAATTAGCATATTCGTCGTGGAATTGGGATTGATTTGCCTTTTCTACGTTTTCATTCCAATGATTTAGTGCTAACTGATTGATAGCCTCTTTTTGTAAAATCTTCCAATTATCAGGACAATCAAATGAAAAATCTATATTTGTTTTGTCGAATAACAGCTTCCATTCTTTAGCCCAATATAAATTTTTATCTATTATTTCTAATGCCAGTAGCTTTGGATAACGATTGTCGGAATACGAAATAATTTTATTAATATAATTAAAATGCAGCTTCAACGTGTACAAGTGTAAACGATGCAGTCCTGTTTCTAGGTGCAACGTACAGTTAGGTGTATTGTTCGGAAAATGAAACATTTGCTTTAAAAAGTATCTTTGTGATTTTTCTACTTGTGGAATCTCGTTAAATCCCCATACTTGCCCTGCATAACATAAAATGGACTGACAAGCCACCTGAAATATTTTAAATTTTTTTGATGGTACTATATTTTTATTTTTAATGAAAGTGGACCATGTAGAATTAATAGCATTTTTGATAGCTTTTAATTTTTCGTCCCAGTGCTTGTTAAATGACATATTATACGTAAAGGTTACTCCTAAATATTTATAATGGTTAACCGATTCAATGTTTTTATCCATATAGCACCACTTTTCATTTATTGAAACTCTAGCACCTCTACGAAAAACAAGAATTTTAGATTTTTCTAAATTAACGATAAGACTCCAACGGGTACAATATTCTGCTAGCATATCAATTATTTTTTGCAAAGCCCTTTCATTTTCTGCGATTTAAACTAAATCGTCAGCATACATTAGCAGTTTTATTATAAAGTTCTTCATTTTTAGACCACCTGGTAAATATTCATGTAAATCATTAATAAAAAGTGAAAAAATAGTAGGGCTTAGTAAACATTCTTGTTTTACACCATACTTAACTTCAAAAAAATCGGAAATTTGTTCACCATTCCATACAGCGCTTGTTGTATTTTTGTAAAATTCTTTCAAAATTCTTATTATTTTTGACGACATGCCTTGTAGTTGCATCTTGTAGAATAAACAATCTCTATTTATTGTATCGAAAGCAGCTTTTAAATCTACAAAAAATACATATAATTTTTTTTTTTTGCCAGTTGCAGCTGAGCTATTGAACTTAAAGTGAAAATATTATCTACTGTGGAGTAACCTTTTCGAAAACCTGCTTGACTTTCAGGTAAAATATTATTATTGGCTATCCATTCATTAATTCTGTTCAGTAAGACTGCTGCGAAAATTTTACTTAATGCATCCTGAAATGATAAGCCTCTGTAATTATTAACGCTATTATTATCACCTTTTTTAAACAATAGAAAAATTATAGACTGCCCGAATGATCCTGGCATAGTTTCTTGTTCAAATATGCTGCTGAAAAATTAGGTAATTGCTACAAGGAATTTATTATATGCATACTTATAGAATTCATATGGTATACTATCCAATGCCTGGTGCTTTACTATCCTTTGCTTGCTTTAATACTTTTTTAATTGCATTCAGTTCTATTTGTGCATCCATTTCTTGTATATTTATTTGACAATTTAATTGGTAATTGCTACAATTTGGTAATGTTAATGATGAGACATGAGATGACAACAATTGTTTATAGTATTCAGCAAACTCCAACAGAGAGATATTGCTTGCTATTGAAAAACTTTTATTTCGAATTTCATTAGCCAGCTTCCACCAGGTTTTTGCGTCTTTAATATTATTTAATTTTTAAATTTTCAAATTATTGTAGCTATTCCTTTTTTCAGCACATATGATTTTGTAACGTTTCTTGCTTTGAATGTAATTTTCTCTTAAAATAATATTATTGTGAAATTTTCTACATCAACTAAGCTTAATAAACATATCTTTTCCGGCATTAATGCACTGAAAATCAAACTATTTATTTTTGTGATTAAATTGAACATTACTATTTTGCTTACCAGCTGCAACATAGATTGTATCTTTTATTATTTGTACTTTCTGCTCAATATCAACATTTTCATATCTTATTGAACTATACATAACCTGTTTATTTTATTGTAATAGTTATTATCTGCACATTTTGTTTTCCACTTAAGCTGTGGTAATACGTTTAATTTTTCAACAGTAGATATTTCAGTAGTATTGTTTAATGTTAATTTCAAGGGTAAATGATCAGAATAAGGCTTACAAATTACATTAAAATCATCAATCCATTACAAAGCATTCAGTGAACAACAACAATAATCAATAACCGAAGTTCCCATGCTTCCAACAAAGTCATTGCACCCTCTAAATCACCTTTTGATCTTCCATTTATTATTGCACACCCAGAATCATTCAAAAAATCAAGTGAAACTAATAATTTTGAAATAATATTGAAAAAAAAAAACTTTCAAATCGTATTTGGTTCATTGTTACAAATTAACTTAAAAAACGAATATAATACATAAATTGATCGAATTTTAATATGTATAATTTTAATATGCATAATGCGGATTTATATGCAATTGCATATTCGTACAGGAGTAACCTAGAAGAAAAAGAAAAACAGCAAAGTACGTTTTGTACAAAAACAAATTATTTGAAACCAATTTATATCTGCATATTGCATATACTGCATATTTTTGATTATTTGCATATTTTGCATATCTACGTATATTTTACATATCGTCCATGAAAGGAATTTGTTCTATCACGAAGTTTTGTCACTTTTTACCAAAAATTTAATCAAAAATATTTACAAAATTATTTTAATGTTTTTGAATCGGTCTTATTTGTTATAATAGCTTCAGTTCAAATTTCATTAAACTAATACGTTTTTGGAAATGGTATTACTTTAAAGGAATTGTTTAAGCAGCATCAATTATTTGAAAAAAAATTTATAATTTATTACGATTTGAATTGAATATTTTTAACAATTGAATAACTAATTTTAGTGTCAAATAATAATTTTTTTTTTCAATAATTGTTTTTTTCTCTAATGAATCTTTCTGCATATTTTGCATGTGTTTGCATATATTTGCATATTTTGTGCATATTTGCTGCATATGCACTTGCATAAATTTTGCATAAAAAATGCATATTTCGATATGTTAACGAAAATCTCTTTCACTATTTATTAGAAGACGATATTGAAAGTTTATTCTTATTTTAAACTGAAAACAAAAAATTGCATATAAATCCGCAGTCTAATAATTATATGTATATGCCTTTCATAATAATCCAATTTAATCTTAACTATTATTATATTATAAAGTAAAAGGCATATTATATGTTACCTTTACTTTCCTGGTAATTTGTATCAGATTCTCACTGAGATTTAATTAATTAAAAAGTAAATGAATGACATACAGATTGTAGTTACATACATTACAAAAAAAAGAAGATTATATAAAGTTAAGTTTTCTGCTAAGTCTTAATATGATGATTTAAGGTACCAACAAATATATGTAAATATACATTACAATTTTTTATCTAACAATATAACGTTATAAAACCTTTACAAAAACCAGCACGAAATTTAACATTTTTATATAAGTCAATTTATGTATTTGTTTAATATATAGTTTGTGGTAGAAATTTTGTACTATTCTTGGAAGATTCATAACGTTGAATATTGATCCTTGTCTGTGATAAAAATCAAAACAACTAAAGTAAACTATACTAGTGATAAGTACAAATATATAAATACAACAATTATATGTTGTTTTCATATAGTTTCATACATTAATTATTATTTTCATGGCTACGGAAGAATAATTTATTTGGATGTTGCCCAACTTTCATCGAAATCCGCTTTTAACCCACAATGAAATTCTTGGTAACTATAATAACATTCATGACATCTACTTCATGACGATTTTAATTTACTTCTATCTTCAGCGGACATTTAATGATAACATAATATCAAATTTTTTCATCTTTGATGGGAAATGGACTAAAAATTTTTATATGTATATAAACACCAAAAAATAATGTTAAGCTTTATGTTCTTTTGACGTTTTTGAATTTTTTTTTTTCATATTATTCATAAATACAGGTAAGCCATTATTTATGCAAAAAATGGAAATGAAAATTGATTTCTATGTGTTTGATTGAATTTTTGGCAAAAAAAAAACTAATCAATAATAACAACATAAAATTTTAAATTTATTTTTTAAATAAATAAATATGACCATTACAATGAGATGCTTTTATTTTTTTTTTTAACAATAATTTGGATTTTAAATTACCCTATACATGTACTTAATGTACGCAATTATATATAAGTTTAGTGTAAAACATAATATATTATATCATATTATTTATAATATTATTTCATGTTCATATTTTATATTATATGAATTTAAATTTAAGTTGAATAAAAATTATGCGGGTTAAATTTACATTTATATAGTCAAATTATGATAACAATTTAATTCGGTCAGGAAATTGTATTGTGTTGTGACACAGTTATATACCTCGGCCTGAAGCTATATAAATATTATATGCAGAAATTATACCAAGCTGAAATAAATAATATTTCATTCCAAAATATTCCCTTCCACATAATATATTTTAATTATTTTTGCTTGACAGGCTGAAAATAAAAATATAAACCCACACTAATCACGAAATATATCACTGCATTATCATAGGCTATTACCATAATAAAGTCTCAATATATTTATAGTAAATGTAGGTTAATTAATTTTATATTAATTTTATATTCGTTTTATGTCAAAGTAATTTTATTAAATTTATGAAATTTCGTATGCCGGAAATTTGGGCTGAATATTTTATGCCTGATTGCCGTAAGTTAAAAAATTTAGAGAATGAATTCGTTTTTAAAATAAAATGATATAATCCCATTATAAACTTAACGTACAGATTTTTTTTTGTGAATTATTAGAAAATTCAATTTTAAACTTTTCCTTTTAATAAAATTAAATACATTTCTCATGTCCAATTATTGTAATTTTCTTAAACTTTTTAATTTTTTGTGGTAAATCAAATATGACTGCTTACCTGTTTATCCGATTTAAGGCAAACATGATTTTTCTATTTAGTTAATTAAATTAGAAACTTTTGACCAGAAAAGAAATCTATTTTTAAAATAAATTCATTATTTTATATGAAATTATTTTATAATGCCTTGTTTATAGCTAATTTATCTATCTGAAAAAATGGTACCGTAAAAACTGATTTTCTATGTTTATATTTAAGCAAATTTACTGAAAATGAAGATATTAATTTTATCTATTTTTCGTTAAAAGAATTTAAAAATATTTTCAAATAATTAAGAAAATTAATTTTTTTTTTTTTGCTATCTGAAAAATTTCATTACTTCACAAAATTATTTTTTTGTTTCTTTTCCATTACGTTTCCTTTCTATCTGAATTTTTTTTCATGTACCTTTTCCTGTCAAAAATTGATTTTTTATTTTTTTATATTTTTTGCAGTTGATTTTTTAGTTTCAGATAAAATGTGTGAATAGGTTTCCGGAACATTCCTCCAAAAATTACTTTACTGTGGTAGCAATAAAAAAGGCATAATAGTAGTAATTTAGATAGGGATCGAAAGTAAGACTTTTTTTTATTTTCATAATGCCTTGAGCACAGCTAATACCGCAAAGCAATTTTGTGCTACCGTAAAAACCGATTTTCTGCGTTATTTCTTATTTATTTTAAATAAAAATTATGAAAAACGAAAGATATTAATTTTATTGATTTTTTGTAAAAAGAATTTCTAAAAATTATTTCATAATTAATTAGAAAACTGAATTTATTTTTTTTTGCTCCAGAAAGAATTGACTACGTCACAAAATAATTTTTTTGTTTCTTTTTCACAGCGTTTCTTTTGCATCGAAATTTAGTTTTGCGGAATTTTTCTGTCACAATCATATTATAAAAAAAACAAAAGCAGTTGTTTGCAGTTGATTTTTTTTGCTTTCAGTAAAATCAGCTGTGAACAGATTTCCGGAACATTCCTTCAAAAATTGCTTTGCGGTATTAGCTGTGCTCAAGGCATAAAACTTCTACTCAAAGTAAAGAGTAAAAAAAAAAAACAATAATTAAAATATTTAAAAAAATAAATGCTTAATTTTTGAGTAAAGAGTATTTGAAAAATTTGAAATACTTATTACTCAAGTTTTATTTTTTTAATACTATTCAAATACTCTTTAGTTGAGTATAATTTTTAAAATTTTTTTCAAATACTCTTTTTCTTTAATTTTTTTTTTAAATACTCAATAAGCAAAAAATTTCTTATTTTTTGGACAAAATTCAAAAAATAAAATTTAATTAAAAGATTTACATTTTTAATTTTGGAAAAGAGTACTTAAAAAAAGAGTTTTTTTTTTTACTCAAAAAATAATTACTTACCAAAAGAGTATTTGGAAAATTACAAAAAAATAATACTCTTTTTTTTAAGTGTTCTTTTCTTGAGTAAAAAATAAAACTTAAAAACAGTATTATTTTTTGATAAAAAGTAAAACTTTTTTTTAAAAGTTATTTTCAGAGTATGTAATTGAAAAAATTAAGTATTTCATTCGCCGGTCTCTGAATTTATACGAAATCATGTGGAAAAAAAAGCTGTTTTTCTTTTTTAATATTATTTTTAAATAAAAAATTAATATCAAATTTTATCTTTAAAAATGACAACTTTTAAATTTGTGCTTAATAGCTTTCTTGTTTATCCTTTTTATTTTCATTTGCGATGCTTTCATCGAATTAAAAAACTTATCTTTAAGGATGTACTTAAAAACTGAATTAATTAGCTTATTTATAAAATTTTGCAAACGTTTTAAATAATTTAATAAAAAAGTCACTGGCGGATTCAGGGGGGTGGAGGGGGTTTTGGGATAAAACCCTCCTCCTTCCAGAAAATAAAAAAAAAAAAATTAACACTTAAAAATTTAATAAGAAAACGCAAAACTTTTACAAAATTCTAACTTGGATCCAAATTGTCAGTCAATTTTTAAAACTTAATCCAGTCATATTTCTAGTCAAAACTAACTTTTTAATGCAAACTTTTAACATAATATTAATTTATTTTCTTAAATAACAAAATTCTTAGAACTATTTGTTTTATTTTGTACCATTGTACATGAGAATGCTTGGAAATGAAAGGAACTTATTAATTTAATAACATAAAATCACAATATAGTATTATAAAAAAAAAAATTAAGTTTTTGCAAACGTTTCTTAATTACAGAATTATTCGTATTTATAAATTATACCTATATCCAAATTTGTCAAAAAATCGAAATTTTCGGTCTCTATATCAATTTCAGAATTTATAGTGTACGTTTCATTTGTTCCTATTTTATCGAAAATTTTTTTAGGAATATGAAAACAAAAACAACATTGATTTCGAAGAATGAAAAAAAGGACAAAAATAAGAAATAATTGAATTTTTTTACATAATAATTTAAAAAAAGAATGACTTTATTTTTGATGAAATCCAGTCAAAAAAAAATTTCCAATCAAAAATTCCAGTGAAAAAAATGATCTCAAATTTTTCCTATCAAACAAAACAATTTCCTGCCAGATACGCTGAAACTACTATATACTATCTTCGTTACTAAAATTTTATTTTTACGAAGATTCTTTTGCTGATTGTTCTTCTATTCTTAAATAATCAAATTAAAAATGAAACGAAGCTCAATAACAAATTTCTTTAGTGAAAAATGATATTATTATTTTCACCACGTCCTCGTCGTTGATCCTGGATGGCGCCGTGACATTTGTCCGCGATGAAATTTGTCTGGAAAACTTCGCGGACAAATGTCATTTTGCAAAATGTCATTTGTCCGCGATTGTAAAATGACATTTGTCCGCCGCGGACAAATGTCTCAAAATTAGCGGACATATGACATTTTGCAAAATGACATTTGTCCGCGATTGAATTTTCTAACTTTAGCGGACAAATGTCATTTTGCAAAATATCATTTGTCCGCGATTGATTTTTCGAATTTTTAGCGGACAAATGTCATTGTGCAAAATGCCATTGTCCGCGATTGATTTTTTAAATTTTTAGCGGACAAATGTCATTTTGCAAAATGTCATTTGTCCGCGATTGATTTTTCAGATTTTGCAAAATGTCATTTGTCCGCGATTAATTTTTATCGCGGACAAATGACATTTTGGAAAATGACATTTGTCCGCGGCGGACAAAAGACATGTCGAATCGCGGACATATGTCATTTTTATGTCCGCGATACAAAAACAAATCGCGGACCAATGTCCCGCGGACAAATGTCCAACCCCCATCCTGGATGAAAGCTGAGATGCTCATCTCAACATTATTTTTTTTTTATTAAGAAAAATAGAATATATATAGAATATTGAATAGAAATTAACTATCCTCTTTATTTCCGACGAATCGGCAGAAAAATTTATGTCTTAAATATTTTAACTGATATTATTTTGAAAGTTTTTTTTTCGATCAGTTTCACCTGCAATTAACTAACATACTATGTGCAAACCGTGTATTTAAACTAAGCTTCAGAAATGAGCTTTTTATGCCTAATTGAAGTAACCACGGTTTCTTAAATTTGAATTGAAGAATGCATTAAAACACTTTTTTCCAGAGCTCCTCACGTTGGACCATTTTTTGATTTTATTTTCTGAGAATAAATAAATTTTGAAAAATCCAACTTCAACCTTGAGACACATAATTAAATTAAAACTTTAGTTAAAATAACGAAACAAATTAATGGATCATAATTACAGAACAAATAATTTAAAAAATGTTATTTGTATGGATGGTTATTATCTCTTATTACTTACATTAAAATTCTAATCAGGTTTACATTTTTATTAAAAAATATAAATAGCTATTATTTTCATTCGGTACACACTCATGGTTGGAATTCTTATTGGACAACTGGATATAATATCGCATGCTGTATACTATAGCCCATATTATGTGGGTGGATTTACAAATTAAATTACATTAAATATTACCATAGATTAAGAATACAGAAAGATGGGAAGCTTCATACGACATTATTTTTGGTATTTTTATGTAAATGTGTTAGTAAAACAAAATAAAATACGTGATAATTATCAATATGTGAAAAGAATTTTATTTAGTTTTACTAACACCTTCACATAAAAATACCAAAAAAGACTGAAAAAATGTTGTATGAAGCTTCCAATCTTTCTGTATTCTTAATCTATGATATTACTTATTTGACTTCAAATAAAAAATTTACAAGACATAAAACAACAAAAATAATTCGTTACAGTGAAATGTGATTGCAGCCAAAGCTCAATAATCTTGCTCAATAAAAATTATAAATCTTGCACCAAAAAATAAGAGGATTAAATATATTTGCTTTAGTTTTAAATATATTGAATTAACAACTTTAAGGATTAACTTAACAATATCTCGACATTATATACTTTTTAAAGATTTTTTTTTTATTTTATTTTTCTTTGTAAATTTGTTAAAAAAAATTATATTAAATGAATAAAGGATGAATAACAACGAGGCGTAATCCCACCTTTCAAATAATAAAAGCGTAATTCCACTACAGTTATCACAATCCAATACGTCAGAATTATCATATAACAACTGAAATGATATATAGAAGTTCGTCATTAATATGTGAAGAATTCAATTTGGTTGTTTAATTTTAACAGCATTTTGAAATGACGTCAAATCATTTTTTTACGAGTTAAATCCAAGATAAGAAAATCTAGCTTTGATATATGTTATTTATGGTGGAACTAGTTTTGTTCAGGCCCGGTTCTAGGCGTACGCGACGTCGGCGCTATTTTTCTAGTACTTGTGGGCGGCATTTTCGAAATTTTGGAATTTTTTTTTTAATTTGAATTTCTGTTTGGATTTTTCAAGTTGTGCGGATTTAATATTAATAATGTTTCCATGCCGTGTATGCTTCTATTTTGCTTAAGTTAATGTCGGTGGTACATGCTTTTTCATGAAAATTTTTATTGAGATCAAAAACGACTTGTTTGATTTTTTTTTAATAATTTTTTTTTTGAAAATTGAATTTGTTGATTTATTTTGTTTTGTAAATAAAAAGTTTAAAATAAAAAATATAAAATTTCCTTTATAAAAAAATTCTTAAATTATTTTTATTTTTATGGCGAAAAAATTTGTATTTCGCCTACATATATAAAACTGGTAGAACCGGCCCTGGTTTTGTTATGCTTTATAATAATTTTATTCACATGTATGATAATTTTATTAAAACAAATTTAATCTAACTATTGAATAATCTTTGTTTCGCTTTAAAACTTCATCCTCAGTGCTTGTTATTTCTGCTTAACTATTGAATATATTTTGGAATAATACTCAACTTTAAACTTTCTGCATGAAAAGTAAAAAAAAAAGAAAAGTTTTTCCTTTTAATTAAATTGAATTGAAAAATCCAATTTTAACTATAAAAATTGGAACTAACTTATATTAATGATATCTACATCCTACTTCCTTCCAATTCTTGCTTTTTTTTGTTTTTTCAAAATACATTTTTTTTTTTTTCAAATTTTACAAACGATTTATATTCACGATTTATATTCACGATTTATATTCACCAGTAAAGTGAGTGATCATAATCATTCATAGTCAACATTATAAAAATTATCGTTTGGCTAAGATTAAAAAGGAAAAAAAATGTATTTGACAGAGATGTAAATAGAGAAATAAACATGAACATAACTATTTCCGTTTATTAATAAATTAAAGTAGTAAATTAAAGTATTAAAATAGTAACAAAATAAAAATTAACTAAATTGTCACTAACAAATCGGTCAGAAAAACTTATTCAAATAAATTTCAAAGTTAAGTTTTTATTTATTTTTGAGCAACCTGAACAAAAAAAAAGTGTATTATTATGTACATAACAAGAAAATTAAAGAAAAATCAATTTGGCTCTTGTAATATTTATGTACTCATTTTTTTTTAAGAAAAAAAATTTGTTTGTAAAACCTTAATTCTTTCAATAGATTTTTATTTCACTCATTCGATTTTTTCATCACACACATTTAAAAAAAATCATTTCATATGATAATGATATTCGTTTTTCGTTTCATATTTTTAAAGTGGTGAGTGGGGAATATCACGATCATTTTTAATACAGAACAAAACGAAAAAGATAATCGTTTGATACATTTTAATCAAAAAAGATTATCAAAAATGATAATTCTCGAACCCTGTTCAAAACATTCTTTGCAAGATAAATTTTAGAAATAAAATTTATTTGAGTAAAAAAATTTTCATACAATTTTTACTCAGATAAATTTCCATTTATCTTCAGTTGGGTACCGATAAATTAAATTCACTCAACTAAAATTTATCTCAGATAAAATTTTATATGAAAAAGTTGATTTTATCTCCAGTTGAATACCGGCCATTATTATCAAATGATATGATATTTCGTTCCCTGGTTTTTATTGAAAATATACTAAGAAAACTGAAAAATATCCATTTAGTGTAAAATTTTTTGTTTTGTGTGCATATAAACTTTTTTTACCGTAAAATATATATATAAATAAAAAATGTTTTTCTAGACTATACCTTTTCAACTTCAAATTGGAAATAATCATTTTCAAAATGGAAATAATCATTTTCAAAATGGAATTAATCATTTTCAAAATGGAAATAATCATTTTGAAAATGGAAATAATCATTTTCAAATTGGAAATTAATATTAAAATAGTAAGGTAGCAAGCCAGATACGATCAAACAGTGTTTGAAGTTTTTTATTAGTTGCATCTTTTCCAAAAAGTGCAATATATAAAAAAAAAATTTTTGTTTAAAAAAATGTCGTATATTAAGAAATGGGAACCTGATAATGTTAAAAAGGAATTTTTTTTTTTTAATTTTTTTCATTATACTAAGTCCATTGATTTCGAAAATCAATTTATTTATAAAAAAAAACGGCAAAAAGTAAAACGAAAAAAAGAAAAGATATAAAAAAGCTAACAAAAAATTTAAAATATTTTGTGCAGAAAAAAAAATGAAACTTGTTGCCAAAATTTTGAGGAAAAATAAATTATGTTGCTATTGATTTATTTTTTAATGTCGTTTGTTAACGAAACGAAGTTAATTTTCTAATCATGATTGATTAATAGTTTATTTACTTTCAAAATATACAAAACAATTACTCTCAAATTCAGCATTCCTTTTTTGTTTTTTTGTAAATTTTGTTTGGTGTTTTAGGTTAAAAAAGAGTAACCTTTTTCTGCCTAGGTATGTTTTCCACTAATTCCAGAAAGAAAATTTGTTGTTCAAAATTTTAAACAAACAAGCCTTATAACATGTTCAAGCATAAAAATTTAAAATTTTTTTTTCTATTTCATTAATTTATTTACAACCCAAAATGTTTATCTTAATTTCTTCAGATATTAATAATGAAGAAGAAATCTCTTTTATATTATGTATTGTTTTGTGTATATCTGTTGTATATAAAATAAATTTAAATTTGCTCTCAAGTTATAACCAAAAATAGTCTTATTTAAAAAAAAAAAGAAATAGTAAATAAATTAAATTTTTTAATAATCCTTTTTATCTTCAAATTAAAATTTTGTCCAAAAAGTAGTAAATATATGTATTTGTAGTTTTTTTTTTTGAAACATCACAAATTAAATAAATGAATTTAAATTAAGTTTAATTGTGGGTTTGTAGTGGCAACACTACAAGTTACTTTCGGCCGTGTCAAGTAAATCTCAGCCAAGCTAACAACACACAGTCAATAACTGCGCAGTTGTTAACGAAGCTGGCAGAGTGTTCACTTGACACGCCACACACACAAAAAATGAGAAACGTCAAAAAAGAAAAAATCTTCTTTCTTCTACATCCGAATTACGTGGCCTAGAGATGTGTCGTTCGTGAACGACCGAGTTAAAAAGAACGGATCACTAAAGTGAACGATGACCGATCGGTCAGTAAAAAAAAAATATATCGTTCATCGTTCACCGTTCATCGTTCTTTTCTAAAAAAAAAAAAGTTCTGTAGGTGTAGAGAAGAGATAAATGTTTGAAAAGAGCAGTACACTTATTTTTCAGCTATAAGGAATAAAGAGAAATTGTGTTGGTGTTGTTAGATTGTTATGTAAGTGTAGCTGTGAACAATAGCTACCTCTTTACTGGTCTGAAAATTATCGTCTTTTTCAATTGAAAATGCCACACGACATCCATAGAAAAAAACACAATAAGAAAGACTGACGGGAAACAGATTAAATATTTAAAGGAATGTTTTATTTTTCATAAAAAATTATCCCAAAAAATATAACAAAAAATATTAATAAAAAGATAAAAAAATTTTTTTTTTTTTTGATATAATCGGTTATTGCTAATATAGATATTTGAATAATTATTAGTAGATTAATATGCTCTAAATATTTTTATTTTTTTTATAATAAAAATAAATCATATTAACTTTAAAAATAATAGATGAATTAATGCTTCCTAAAGTTCACAGTTCACTTTCAGTTTATTTCATTTGGTATTTTTTTATTTTTACAAAGTTCATTTTGATTTGAGTTAATTTTATCGGTCGTTCAATTGAGCTATATTTTTAACTCGGTCAGTAAAAATAGTACGTTCATTTTTTAACCCGTTCAATATTTTTTAACTCGGTCAGTAAAAATAGTACGTTCATTTTTTAGCCCGTTCAATTTTTTTTTAACTCGGTCAGTAAAAATAGTACGTTCATTTTTTAACCCGTTCAATTTTTTTTAACTCGGTCAGTAAAAATAGTTCGCGAACGAGAAAATAGGTCGTTCAATTGAACGATATTTTTTAACTCGGATATTTTTTAACGAACGAGTTAACACAGGTCACTGAAGTGAACGAGATTTCCCATCACTATTACGTGCACGACGGAAGTCATAAAAAAATAAAAAAATTAAATTTCATTAATCCAAAAGGATTTTTTTTTATTTTTATAAAAAATAAATTGTAAGAATCTCAATTAATCAAAAAAGTGATTAATTAAAAAATAATTTAATTTTCGAAGGGAATTATTAATTCCAATAAATAAATAAATAAAAAAAACAATTATATGAAATAAATAAATGTTTCAAAAAATAATAAAATTATTTTTTTTTATCATCAAAATTAAAATTAAAGTAAATTTAATAAATAACAAAAACTAGGTTATTAACCAATCTGTAAAAATATATTTAAGTGAAAATTAAAGATTAAATAAATAATGATTACTGTGAAAAAGGAAAAATCGTGGGGATTTTCATTTCTCACTTCAGCAAACATTCTAACACATAACATTCGACCACACAACCAACACAAAAAACCCCACAGGTTTATCACAATATTTATACAAAGTGATAGTTCTTTTAATATGTCGTCCTTTGGATTCTTTTAGATATTTGGGCTGATATAAAAAATAAAAGTCAAACAAAAATCTCAAAAATTGAGCTCTGATGAAATCATAAATGAAACGACGAAGTATTTTAGCAGATGATTAATTTGAATTCATTTGAATTGAAATTTAAATTATTTGTGGCTTACAAATATTTTAATTTTTTGTTGAAATATTTTAATTTCTTTTTAATATACAATTGAAAGTTTTGAAATAAAATATTTCATTACAAAAACTATTAAACGAAAAAATATGTTTTTCAATTCCTTCTTACGTCAGATTTGAGTGTGTTAATTTTTTATTTAGCTTTTCAATTCAAAAGAAGACAAATGAACAAACGTTTAATGCCATCTCATTGGAAAAAAAAGTGAAAAACTAAAAGATATGGTAAATATATTTATATATTTATATCTTCATGAATAAACAACTTTTATATTTAATGCCATGAAATCATTTTATTTTTATTAAGACTGAAATATGCAGAGAGAAACATATTGTTTTTAGAATTTGATGTGCCAAAGTTTCAAAATTCTCTTAAAATCTATGCATTTTTCGAACAACAAAAATGTATTTTTTTTGTAAGTTCTCAGGAATTTGTTGTAGCAGTAAATTTTAAATTTGTATGTTTGAATTAAAATAAAGTAAAAAAAAATCACGAAAAAAGTTAAACATACATTCTTTTTTTACTTTAAAAATGTCAAATTTATGTGAAAGAGCCAATGAAAAAAATTCATCAGGTAACTTTTAATGTCATTATTAAAATGAGGTGGAATAATCTTTTTTCTGGTTTTCGTTCAAAAGCCAAAGGAAACCATAAAAAATGTATGTGGATTTGACTTTAGATTTTTTGGCTGATATAAAAAATAGAAGTCACACAAAAATCTCAAAAATCGAGCTCTGATGAAGTCCTTTAAATGAAAAAACGGAATATTTTAGCTGATGATTTAAAAAAGACAGAAGGTTGTTTCATTTTATTGTTTAATCCTTACAATTCAATTCAAATTCAAATTATAATGACACCAAATTTTTGTTTTGAATGTGTAAAACGGGTGTTATACAAAATATCTTTAAATTTTTATATTTTCTAAAAAATACGAAAAGAATTTAATTAAATGAAAATTTTGTTATGTAAAATAATTTAATATGCGATTATTAAAGATAAAAAACAATTTAAATTTGAAATAAAATAATAAAAAATAAAAAGTTCCCCAAGCTCTGTGAACATAATTCTATAGTTAGATACCGTAATATAAAAACTACATAAGTATAAAGTTTTACAAGATTAAAAAACCTGTCATTTATGTATAACAAAGGGCCAACAGGCCTACGTGCAAGGAGGGTGGTAAGCCCTCCGCCCGTGCAACCTAACCTATGTATAACATATTATTTCAATAAAAAAATATTAAATGACGTGAAAATTACACACATAACACACTTCAATGAAAGTTCTTTTTAAAGAAGATTTCATTTCATTCAAAAATTGATATTTTTGTTAATATTTTTTTCTAAATATTATAAATTTTTATTCTTTTGGGGAAATGATTTTTGTAAAAAAAATATTGTAAAAGGATTAAATATCAGAAATAAATTATTTGGAAAATAATAATAAAGTTTTTTATTCAATTAATTTAATTATAATAGGGTATAAGATAAAGCTACAAAAATTTTTATTAGATACAAAGAAGTTAAATAAAAAAAATAAATTATAAAACTTTATAAATTTATTTATTTGAATTATTAAACTTTTTCAACCTCATTAAAAATTTTTTTTTTCTTTTTTTTTCTCTTATATAGTAAATCAATAATTGAAGCTGAATTGACACTTATAAAGAAAAAATGTTCAAAATAAATTTGCGTGGTTTTGTTTTAATTTAGAGAGTTGCAAAAAATAAATCTTCAATTTTCAGTTTAAGAATAAAAATTTATACTTTTTATGATTTTGTAATGAGAAATGTCTAAAAAAAGTTTATTTTTGTCCTGTAATTAAAATATATAAAAATATTATTTAACTTTAATTTTTTTTTTTTTTTAAATGAAATGAATGCCCTGAATATATTTTTCGATTTATTTACCCAATTCTGCAAAATTTAATTATAATATTTTCCCCGTGATTGGAACCGTGTAAAAAATATAAAATCTTACTAAAATTAAACATAAATATGAGTGTAGTGCTTATAGTATATAATATAATACTATACATACGTATTATTAGTTTAATGAACAAGGTGAAATATGCTGAAAAAAAATTTAATATTATTTTTCCAACATGTTTTCGAAATTCTTATTTGAATTATATATATCTACTGTTTTATTTTCCATAAATGAAAAAATAATTAGGACGAAAATTTTCTTTTTTGAGAAGACTTATTTTTTTTTTGCACTAAAAGTGTTAACAACAAGACAATTAACACATAATTAATGTCAACATTGTTTTATTTTATTTTTTTGAGGAAATCTCTTATTATTACTATACTTCATTGCTTCCAGATGTTTCAGAAGCTCAAAAATAAGAAAAAAAAAATTTTTTCTTTTTCTTTATGTAATTTTATTTTATGATACTATTATTATGTAATAATGTCAGTGTATCTCTTAAAACAAGCAACTACAGTATCGGAAATTGATGATTCTTAAACACAAAATTATATTTATATAGGATATAAATCTATCGAATATCTATCAAAAATGTGTGTGTTTGTGTGTTTGTGATAATGGTTTAAATTTCTTATCTACCAAAGGAACAATGTGTTCGTTCATTAAGTATAGATCGAGATCATTGAACTCATCAAAAATAGTTAAACAAAAGAACAGAATGAATTATGAAGACACAGAATGAATTATGAAGTTTGCTTTCAACACATTTCAAAATTTGAAATAATGCCAATAATTCAATAGTAAATATATGAATTTGACTTGTATATAAGAAATATTTTTATATGGATTTATAAATCCGTACTTGTAGCGCACTGTTTCTGCAAAACTACATCTGCATTCTATTCTTCAATTAGGACTGAGTGTATCTTTTTTTTTACAGACACTTAGTTTGTTCCAATGGTAGTGGCGGAACCTTCAATATTACTTCTAAAAGCAGGCTCTTTGACCATTGAGTCACCTAGTTGGAATAACTTTAAAGAAATAAATTAGCTATAAATTCATTTTTAATTTGTCATTAAAATTGTTGAAATATATAAATTAAAAAAAAAAATTGTTTCCTTTTTTATTTAATTTTCCGTGCTGAATTAAATCTTAAATTCCGTGCTGAATTAAATCTTAATTTCATGTAAAAGGAAATTTATAGACATTTCCTCAAGCGTTGACAATTAAAAAAAATTTTTTTAATTATTTGTGAGTTGGTGGTGTTTTTTAATATTAGCATTTTTGTTTATATTCCAAAATTTATATGATTATGCAAGTGGATGATTTACTTGATAGTCAGATTTTTCTTAAAAGTTTCAGAGCTTTTTAGATTCTCATTTTTTAATTTATGTGTAATATCTTTTTTTATTCCATATACTATACATTTACACATAAGATAACATGCATATGATTTTGACGTATCTATTACTTTGTAAGTTTTTCATCTGTGAATATTGGATCGCAACACCTATGGTTCTATTTTTATACGAGCAAATTTGTTTTGTCTTCTTTTTTTCCAATTTAACATAAAAAACATTCGCTGTTTTATTTATGTAAACTGAAAAGTAAATAAGGGAAAATTTAAGATAAAGTTAATAAAAAAGATTGCATTATTAATTGAAAATGAAATTAAAGAATCTAAAGTTCCAAAATCTTTTTTCAGCGGTAAAAGTTTTTTAAAAAGTTTAATTAAAGTTCCATTATTATAACATTTTATTTTGAAGTTATCTCGCGGCGTTATTTTATTTATTCAATGAATTGGCTTAAATGTTAGTCCTATAAATGTTAAGAACAGAAACAAATTTTTTTTAGTATGTCAAAATTTCATTTTTATTTTATCAAACATTTTTCGATTAATAACTTAATAAAATAATGCTCGTATGCACGAAAAATTACTTAATTTTGATTAAATAATTGAAAATAAATTAATTAATTGGAATTAATTTAGTTTAGTGATATATTCACAAAATATTTCTTCAATTAATTAACTAATCCTTAATTAAGTATTTTTTTAAGTTTATGAAGTGTTTATGTCAGAAAATTAAAAAAAAAATACAAATAAATTAAAGCCTTTATAATGTCTTTGATCAACACATACAAAAACTAAAAATATAGAAGTTTTTAATTAATTTTCGTGAGAACGGACATTAATATTAGAATGTAGATGAATGCTGGTGTGACTTTTTTTTTAAATTATCACAAATGTATTCTTTTCTCTTATGTACTAAACATCTATCCATTATTAGCAGCTAACATATTATACATACCTGCATAATCAATATGAAAAAAATAATAATCCTTTCAAATATTTTACAAATTCAAATATAAGTAAAAGTTTAAAGATTTACTTATCCAATAATTGCTTAATTTTAAACTTAATTGGTATAATTTAAATTGTTTTTTGTTTCAATTTCTTATTTACTTTGCATTATACCTACATGAGCTGTTTCTGATTGCTTAATAATACTACTTTATTAAAATATTAATATTTGAAATATTATTCAACCTCTAAAAATTAATATAATCTCACACTCCTTTTTTCAATATTTTCATTTACAAACATTTTATGGGAAACATAAAGACAACAGTTGTGTTGTGATGATTATGAAAAGCGAAAATATTTTCTCAACAGTACAACACGTTATTATTATAAGTATAGGAATAGGATATATATATTGTATGTACTTAGTTTTAAATTAATACCGCAACCTGTAAAATTAAGAAAACAATTATTTCAATATATTTCCCTGTTTTCACTTTTAGACTTTATTTTTATTTTTTTTTGTCTCAAGGAAAAACAATTGAGTAAGGACGGCTTATTCACTTCAAGTCATTTTTCACGATTTGAACACGAAAATTGTTCCACACTTTCCAGCTAATAAGAAAAAATTCTGTAATGAATATCATTTTACGGGTATAACTATATAACTTCTCAAATTTTCATGGTGATGATTTTCAAGCCCTTTTTTTGATTACTTATTTTATCTATAAATTTTTTATGAACAGAACTATTAATTACTAAATTAGCTAACTATCTTCTGTCCGAGTTTATTAATTTAAATCTTATGTTAATTTAATTGTTTAGATTTAAAGCAATTAAAGTCTAAATATTTTTAATGGGCATGTGTTCGGTATGTTGTATTTAGTAGTATAGAATTTAGAACGCTAAATGGAATATTATATGCGTCAATACACATGCAATCATCTGCATAAATAATGAAAAAATTTACATGCATCAGCGTATATAATGAAAAAATTTAGATGCATCAGCGTGAATAATGAAATCATTTAGATGTTTCGTATTGAATATTGCGTAATATCATAGATTAAGAATACAGAAAGATTGTTAGCTTCATACAACATTATTTTTAGTATTTTTATGTGAATGTGTTAGTAAAACAAAATAAAATACGTGATAATTATCAATATATGAAAAGAATTTTATTTAGTTTTACTAACACATTCACATAAAAATACCAAAAAAGGCTGAAAAAATGTTGTATGAAGCTTCCCAGCTTTCTGTATTCTTAATCTATGGTAATACCTAGCAAAAATAATATCACTCACAATATTTCAATACAGACAAATACCAACAAAAAATGAAAAATAAAATGTGTATATCAACTTTGTTTTCTTTTTTTTATTGTAAATGTATAGACTCAACTACCTTACACATGCACATTAAAACAGTATATTGGATACGTAAACAAAATTTGTTATACAACTCGTTCTGTATTTACACAAAAATAAATTGACACTTGTCAATTTATATCACTCGACCTTCGGTCTCGTGATATAAGTATTGACTCGTGTTAATGTATTTTTCTGTATACAGAACTCTTAATTAATAACAAATTTATTTTACATATACTATAATCTACCATAAATCAATGCAATAATATAAAAAGTTTCTTGAGGACTTTATCATTATCTGAACAATAATTAAAAATTAATAATTAAATAAAAATAAAAAGAAAAATATTCTAATAAAAAAAAATTCCTGATATTTAAAAAATTTCAAGTGAAGCTTCCGCCCATTTATTCATAATTAACCACATGAAAAGTGATATCAACCGTCAAAGAGTTAGGAAATAACTAAAGGATTTTGTTTTTAATGAACGAAGGGGGTGAAAAACATGCAAATGCAACAATAATAAAATGAAAAATAAACAAAACATCACTTATACAAACCTATATATTACGACATTACAGTAAGTAAGCTTTGGAAATTAAACTAGAAACAACAAAGATTTTTCTATATATGTAATTTACAATTGCAAGGAAACGAAAAGAAAACTTCAGAAAACATTACAGAGAACAATTTGATAATTAAAGTGAAGTAAAGACTTTTCCAAATAATATTAACAAAGCAATATAGCATTTTGATAATTTCATATAAATAGAGTTTTTACAATATCGTTTATGTTTACTGCGAAAAATCTTTTAATTTCAACGTTTTTATTGTTTTTATGTATTTATCGATCATCTCATAAAATATAATTGGTTTCAAAACAGTCGAAATAAAATTATTTTGGCAAAAATTATAAATGAGATGTATATTTAAATCTCACGCTTAATGAACATAGCACCGCATAATGGTAACAGAAATTTTTTTATTTTTATAATCCAATAATTGTGTTGTCAGTTTTGTCAGTTAAATTTTAATTAATATAACTTTAATTTTTTGTATATTTCTGCGAACGGAATCGAGGTGCACACTTCAAAGTTTCAAAATGAATGAAAAAAAATGGTAAAAATGAATACGTTCTGTTCTTGCCTACATTTTTTTTTTTTTAGGAAACCGCAGATTCCTTTCATTTTCTTTTTATTTCACAGAGTATTATATGGTTATTATTATATACAGTGGCACCTCGTGGAAGTTTTGAAAAAGGGTGCTGCAAAACATAAAAACCTGTTTTTTTCAATTATAAAAGTTTTATGATTATACCCATACACATTATGTATATGAAAATTAGTTTTGAAAATTCAAAACAAACAAAAAACATCCCTTATGAAAATTGTGCTGCTTCTAAAGCAGTGCATTTTTCTATACATTCAAAAATCCCATAACAAAACAAAAAATCCAACCACACTCATTTAAAAATTTAGTAGTAGAGGTTCGAAGATCCTTTAAAAATAGTAGATTGAAACTCATGTTAAGAAAATTCATCGACTGATCGACTGGCCGCTTTTTAGAAAAAAAAAAAAATAGCCGCGTATTTTTTTATTGGTTCTTTTTTTTTTTTTTTTGTTTGCTCAGAGGGAAAATATAGATTAGCTCAGAGGGAAAATATAGATTTTTAGCATTATAAACTAAGCTTTGTTTGACATTTATATGATGCATGTGTGAGGTATACATTTGCAATTTTTTTTTTGTTGGTATTTGTCTGTATTGAAATATTGTGAGTGTGAGTGATATTATTTTTGTTTATAGTATTACGCAGTTCAAAATGAAGAATGTAAATACAATATAGAGCAATGTAAATACAATTTATATCACAGGGAAATGTAAATACAATTTACATTCCTCTATAATTGCATGTGTATTGATGTACAAAAAGTTAAACCACACTTCAAAAATTGCACTTATTTTTATTCAAAAAAACAAAATGAATAAAAATAGAACAATGGTAACCCTGAAAATATCTTTGTTGTCATTATAAAGTTTGCTGTGAATTTTCAAATGTCAAGTAAGAATTTTTTTTTCTTTTATCAACAAACGAGTAAAATGGCAGCAAAAAGGAGATTATTTATTGTAAATATAAATTATAATTATATAATTATAATTTGATTTTATTTTTAATTATAAAAAAAAATAATTATATAATTATTATTATTTTTTTTAATAATTAAAAATAAAATTAAATAAAATTTAAGAAGACCATTAGTTCCTAAAATAATAAAAAAAAATTAGTAATTTTTCTAAAAAAAAAATATTCGATTTTTTTTTTTGCAAAAAAGAAAATGAATAATTTTTTTTGGAAAAATTACTAATTTTTTTTTAGTATTTTAGGAATTAGCTGATCTTAAATCATCCGGTTTGAAATCATTTCGAGAAATAAATTTACTTCCGTATTAATTAAATTTTATTTCCTTGCTTCATTTTGAACTTTTTTGTTTATTTTTTTCATTGTAAATGTATTGTTTTCAACTCCCTCTCCCATGCATTTTAAAGCACTATACAATACATGGTAATCAAATTTGTTATACAGCTCGTTGTGTATACACACAAACCATAGACACTCGTCAATATTTCATTTAAAAATAATTTTAAACTAAGAAAAATTCAGAGCTAACAAACATTTTTTTTATGAGAAATTTCTTGCGGGTGCTGCAGTGTCGTAAAAAAAAATAATATTATGTAATTAAAAATGAAATAAAACGTCCACGTTAAATAAGTCAATCTTATCATTAAATTTGAATTATTCTTGAACAAGTCATCAGCAGCATATTAAAAGTGAATTAAACATTAAAAAACCAACTATGTGCCAGACAAAAAAGTTTTTTTTTTTTCATTTAAGCTCTATAATGTGTTATTTTTATTCTTAGGAAAATCATATCCGTGTTAAGAATTTTATAACACGATGTTTTAAAAAGAAGTCTTCATCAGGAATATAAAAGATTTAGATACGTGTAAAATTGTTTTGATTTGAGCAAAAAAAAAAATTTAGAAAGACATTTTTAAATGCGAATATAAACTGGGAAATTTAAATTTTTGGCAACTACATCATATTTGTAGTATACCTACAACTCTATAAGAAAAAGTAACCGAAAATAACTTGTTTACGCTGAAATTTAAATGAAATAAAAGCTCCGATTTTTTGACGTTGGGCTGGAAAAAATGAAAATTCTATCTTATTGGTTCTTACAAAAATTTCAATATACAGTCTATTTTTATCAACATCTGGAACACATCCTCCTTTTGAAACTATTCTCTCTTACTATTTTTTAATGAATTTATAATAATTATATAATAGAATAAAATATTTAAGATCTTATAGACAGAAATTGGATTATCTTATTTCAAAAATATCATAAGTAAATTTTATTATAGTTTATTTTTAATTTTTTTAATAAAATTCTCATAAATCTTTAAAAATATTAGACCTAAACCAATTTATAGTTTTACAATATGGAAGAATAAAATTCTCTACATTTATAAATACACATAAGTTGTTGGCAAAAATAGAGTTTGTTTTCCTCAGGGAATATAAAAACTCTGAGATAAAGGAAAATATTGAAATGTCCATCATCATCACCATGAACAGATATATTTTGTTTATCATCCAGTTTATATAGGTTATTTTGCCTTAGTAGTTACGTTATTATAGTCTTAACTTTTAAGTAACGGAAAATTTTGGGAAATTGATCATATTTATGTACATACATAATGTACCTTATAATGAACTCTTAAAGCTTGCAATGAAAGTATACATAGACTTGGGTAGATTTCTTTTAATTGGTTTATTTAATATAAAAATAAGTAAAAGCAAGTTTTGATTTTTAATGTTCACTAAAATCGACTATTCGACCATTCAGTTAGATATCATCAATTTATTTTACTTTTCTGACGTAGTTTACGATCAAAAGAATAT
>OZ023273.1:51401198-51550978 GCA_964007475.1 Hybos culiciformis
TATGATTTCAGGTAAATCATAAGATAATCACGATGTATAACGTAGTAGTTATATGCAAAGATTATTCATCTTGCGCGAACATTTTTACTCATAGGGCTATTTTTTCGTTATGATTAAGAGTCTATGACTGATATAATCATATTGAATGAAAGGGCATTTCTCTGCGTGTATAAACCCTTTTATATTCATTATATATTTGTAATTCATTTCCGTTCTTTAATTTTACTTTTACAATTTAATGTACACCTACCTACTTCACTTACATACATATATAATTTTATGTCCATTTTCTTTGAATTCCTTGTTGTATTCTTATATTTTCATGCAGATTTTCTTTATTTTAAAGCACCGAATTACAACAAAACCACTCTGATCATACATTATACCTATACGTTTATTAGAGTTGTAATGAGTTATTATTGTTATTAATAAACAAAAACTTGAATACCTTATATCATTGATTAAGAATACACAAAGATCGTATTCTTAATCTATGCTAATAAGTAATATATAACGATTTTAGTTAGAAAAATTCTTACAAATAAAAAATCCTCATTGAACAAAAAAAAAGTTTATATTTTATTTAGCTTTTTTTAAATTTAAAACATTAAGTACAGAAACATATTTATTTACATAATATGTGTATATCATCGTATGTTGTTCTATTTTTGTAGAACAAAAAAATTTTGTTTTCTTCAAGCTAACCAGAAATATTATTCCTTTATATCAGGCCTGTCCAACACAAATCTACGGAGCCAATCTGAAAATTATCCTCATTTGTAGGAGCCACTATGAAAAAAAATTAAACCAAAAACTAGTGATTTAATTTATATTTTATTATATATATGCTAAATGCATTATTAAATTCTACTTCATTTTAAAATTTTTGGACTTAATTTTGGGTTGAATTGTTGAATATATAATAGTATATTACTTAAGTAGAGCCGTAATGAGGTAATTACAGTCGAAGTGAATAAAATGTCCGAGGGCGGTAGCCGAGGAAATTTTATCCACTGAGACATTAATTACCTCATTAGACTCGAGGTTAAGTATGTTACTTTATATTATTTCCGCCTATAAGAGACCTATGAAGCAAATAAAAAGCTATTTTAAATAAATGAATTTCAAATAATAACGGTTACACAAGAAATATTAGCCGATTCGAATATGACTGCTACATATGAAAGTCGACGGTAATAACACGCGCCACACAATTCAAAACAAAACAAACAGATGATATTGACACTTGTTATTCAATATTTCATCAATTTCAATACTACACCATGACACAACTCGATTGTAATAGACAATTACAGTCCTCTTCCCCAATATGAAACTCGACTGTAATCAGTCATTTACGGCACGATTTTTGCATTCATAAATGGGCGATTATAAGCGGAAATAATATAAATATATTTAGTTTGAATATATGGTTTTTTTTATTTGCTATCATGGTGGTCAATTTCTAACTAAATATGTAAATTACGTTTTTTTTCTATGAAATTTCGTTTTTTCATAAGAGCCACAACCACAACCTTGTCAATCCAGATTTATGTTGGGAGCCACGAAAAAATCTAAAGAGCCACATGTGGCTCAAGAGCCACACGTTGGACAGGCGTGCTTTATATCATTACTTTACAAACATGCTAAATTATTTAAAGTTATAATCAGCGCGAACTTTATTCAAAGAAAATTTATAAGATTTTAATTCAGTTTAATCTGTTTGCAAATACCATAATTTATGATTAACAGAATCTAGTGAAAAAAAATTTTATTGCTCGGAAGATAAGTTGAAAAGAAAAAGTTATTCGAAGCTCTTATTTAATATAAGTCTTATATTTAAAATTGTTAATTATCAGGAAATAGTATTTCTTACATCTTTTTTTGACACTTTAATATGTATACATTTCACTAAATATTTGGGTCTTAAATTGAAGAGAATTTCATTTGATTTTTTTTTCATTAACGAAAACTTCCACAACATAAGTTTGAACTTTAATTATTTGAATTTATAGAAAGTCGAAAACTTAAATTATTATTAACAAGGGATAAATGAATTTAATAAATACAAGCACATGAATATCTGCAACTAGGAGATGAAATAAATGGTTATCACAATTCAAAATAAAAAAAAAACTTTAATTACAATCCAGGAGAAGCACAAAGGGTACCGAATTAATAAAAATACATAAAAACTCGTTTTTTAGGTTTTTTTTTTTTGCTTATAAAAACGAATATTATGATAAATCTGTATAAATAAATAATATCTATAATTTATAAAATTCGTAAAAAATTTAATTAATAAAACAATTATAGTTATTACATTCAAGATAAAATATCGACTTTATATTGGCATTTTTGTTTTTTTTTTATTATTATTTTTTTATTTGTCATAAATATAAATAGCGCAAAATAATGTTAAACGTATATAAAATTTAAATTAAAATTCAAAAATATTTATTATATTTATAATAATATATATTTTTTTTTTACCTAATGTGGATTTTATACATAATTTATTAAGTTTATACAAAATTTCAGTTTTTACATAAAAAAAAATATACATACATATACATAGTATCTGTACGAATCATAATGTAAAACAAACAGCCAATTGACCAGGTTTAGAACATTTTGACCATTGTACCCAATATATCAAGGAATCCAAGAAATCTTCCTTCAGAAAATCCTAATTAATTAGGTACATTTTTTCATTTTTGACCATTTTCATATGAAAAATGTGTGGATTTGTAAAATATTTCATTCACAATTGGAGATCCATTTGGATTTCCTACTGAAATGGTCAATTGGGGATATTCCGATTAATCAAAATAAAGGGATTGTAATGTGCTTTATAAAATATGTGTAACTAAAAATAATGTTGATAATTTTATTTTTGTTTTCATGAAATTTGGCTTATAAAAAATTCAGTTTGAGTTAAGTATCTTAATATGTGAATAATTTTTTTTTTAAATAATAAACATAATAATTATAATCATATTTAAATAAGTTCATAATATAATGTAAAGAATATAACAAGTGTGAGTATAAACAAAACAATTCTTTAAATTCACTGAAGCACTGGCACGAGGCCAGGAACAGATGCAGTAGAATTTGTGACCAACAGAAGGTTTTGTATACCCAGAGGAAGCGTATACGAAATATTTAACCTTCCTAAAAATAGCAGAAGCTTTTGGAGCTTCGCTAAAAGTGTAAAACAAAACTTTTGTTCGCCTTCATCTTTTCCTCCCCTTGTAGATGGTGAGCGGATCATATCAGATTCCGTTGGGAAGGCTAAGTTGTTTGCAAAACTTTTTAGTCCAAACCACGGATTTATAAACAGGATTGCTGACTTCTGAACAAATTTTATTACAAAAAAGTTACTAAAAGTGTCCGTAGTTTCAATCACCACCGTTAGGAATAAGGGACCGATACGAAACTGTATAGAATCCCTTATTCAAGTTAATACTTTTAGCCGAAATGACGAACGAGCCGCAGAATAATCCCTTATTCAAGTTAATAATTTTAGTTTATAAAATAATTATTCTTTTAGTACTATAAAATAATTATTCTAAAATAAAAACATAATAACTAATTATAAAATAAAAGTCTTTAACCAAAGAAAGATTATCTGATTTCCTAGCAGCGAAAAAATAAAAATAAATATTTAAAAAAGCAAACATTTATTGAAAATATTATTTTACAAGCTTGTTAATTTGGAAGCTCGCTGGCTTAGCTTAAAATTTATAACTAAAATCAAATTTTATTATTGTTCGACTTCGGAAGTAAACAATTAAATGTTAATTTATAAAATAAAATTTAATTTTAAGTTAATTTTAAAAAAGAAAATTAGTGCATTTTTTGATTCAAAATAACGAAAAAATATCGTGTAAAAAAATTTAAAGAAATATAATCAGTGTTTAATTCCTTTTTTAAACGATTGTTCCGGAAAAAGCTAAGCCTAAATCGGAAAATATTTTGGGAAAATTCGGAATATTTAAATAAATAAATGTAAACAACATAAGGGACTAACCTAGCGGTGGTAAGTGATACTATGGATATTTTTGGGGAACGAAAATTTTGTTTGAGGCAAACGTCCTGTTTATATATCCATGGTCAAAACTCAACTCTCACAGCTTCAGCTCAAGATCCATCTATCTTGCCTCCAGTAAACTCTTCTTTTGAAAGAGTGTACTTTAGGCAACGTGCTGTTTTAAAAGCTCTAAAAAATCTGAATGTGAAAAAGTCAACTGGCCCTGATGTGATTCCGGCTGTGGTCCTAAAACATACTGCCTCTGTTCTAGCTAAATCACTGCGCACCCTTTTCTATCTTTCATATTCACTTGGCATTTACCCCACCAAGTGGAAAGTTGTGCATGTTCAGCCTATTCCAAAAAAAGGCGATAAATGCGATACCTCTAACTACAGGCCCATTGCGCTTACTTCTATTCTTTCCAAAGTAATGGAATCCCTTATTAACAATAAAGTCAAAAAATGCCTTTAATGTAACAAATTACTAAGTGACCAGCAATATGGTTTTCGTACGAAAAGATTGACTGGTGACCTAATGACATATTTATCCCACAAGCTCAACGCCAGTCTTCACAATTCCGGTGAGGCTTGTGTTGTTGCTTTGGATATAGCTAAGGCCTTTGATCGAGTCTGGCACCCGGCTTTGATTTCTAAATTCAAATCAATAGGTCTAGGATCAGCCTTTGTCAACTGGATAGTAACTTTTTGTCTGGTCGTTCTATCCGTGCTGTTGTGAATGGGTTGAAGTCAAATTTTTTCAATATCAACTCCGGTGTACTCCAAGGGTGTGTTCTCTCCCCAACCCTCTTTTTAATTTTCATCAATGATCCTCTGAAATCAACACTCAATTCCATCCACAGCTTCGCCGATGACAGTAACTTGGTAGCATGCTACGATTTTATTTATAGGAAATCAGCATCTTCAAATGCTGTTACGACTAACGCAATTTTTTGCAGAGTAGCATAAATCACGACCTTTCCAAAATTTCACAATGGGGTGTTCTCAACAGAGTTGAGTTTAACGCATCAAAAACCCAATTTTGTCTAATTTCTAGAAAGCTGTCAACTTTTGATCCCCAATTTTCTTTTGAAGGCGAAAGTATTGGTAAATCTGGGAGCTTGACATTTTAGGTTCGAAAATAACTTCCGATCTAAGTTGGAAAGTCCATATTTTCGAAACTGCAAAAAACGCAGCGAAATGTCTTGATTTTCTAAAAAGATGTAAACAATACTTTTCCCCCTCTGATGTCCTAAATATTTACAAATCCTACATACGACCGAAATTAGAATACAATTCGCATATATGGGCTGGTGCCCCTAAAACCCACCTTGAATACCTGGACAAAGTTCAGGCTATTAGATTGATCGAGAATCACCAAACCACCAGCTCATTAACATCACTCAACCACCGTCGTGATGTAGGTGCACTTTCCTTTTTTTATAAATAACTTGTTGGAACGGATACGTGTTCCCTGGAAGTAAAGACCCTACTTCCTCAACTTCAAGTATTTTCACGCCAAACACGTACTGCTTCAACGTCACACCCATATTTCGTCAAAATTCCCAGATGTGATAGAACGAGCTTTGGAGATTCGTTTTCAATTCGCACCTCAAGAATGTGGAATGCTCTCCCTTCAAAATTGTTCCCTACAGCTGGCGGACGTTTGATTTACGACTTGCGCCGCTTTAAGAAGAGTGTAAATGATTATCCACAGAACACACCGAGCAAATTCAATTTAGTTAATTTATTCTCGTTGGCAAAGTTAACTTAGATAGAAGAAAACTCCGAAAGAAAATATTTTGAAAAAATATAAACCTGAAGCCCCACTCTGTGTTTCGAAATTTATAAAATTTTAAACTTTTATTTCCTGAAATCTCTATCATGTCAGATCCCAATTGAGACAATAGTTATAAAACAAAAATTTAATACGTCGAAAGTAGATTACATATATTAAAAAGTTATTAGTAAATATTTTTTTAAGTCTTGCTTTCCCAACAACAGAGACTAAGTTTAAACTATCAAGACGAAAAAAAAACATATTAATCTTTCAGAATCTTTTTATATTATTTATAAACCTTAGGGTTATATGTACATGCATTATGTATGTGCAACATTATGTTCATTATGTAATTTATGCCGCATACGCTTGAGATACAGACAAAATTATCTTTATCTAATATTATTTTAAACGAATAATATCGTTTCATAAAATCACTTTGTGTGTATACAGAAAAAAAAAATAACGAAAACTTTGCTTTCAAGGTGACTTCAATGTTACTGATTTATGTATTTGGATAGTTCGTTTTTCATAACATAATTTTTTTTTATTTTTTCAATTTTTCAATTATTTTAGATTTTTTCTTTCTTTCTAAATATAATTTTCTAGATATTTTAAATGGGTGGTACAAGAATCAAGTGTCCTAGTTTGAACTTTTTGTTTCTTGTTTATAATAAATAATTTTATATGAATGAAATATGACACATTAAGGTAAATGATGAATGATGTTTTTCGATTATTAAAATCTTTTTTAAAAATAAAATCAAAAGAATTTTATAAATTTTCTCTTTGTATTCTTTATAATAACATTCTTAATTCAAATTTATTATAATATAATCAGTGACTTTAAGTAATTAAATATAATGATATTGAAGTACATATGTATGTAATTCAAAAACACACATGTTATTATTATGAGATTGATTTTGATAGGATTATGATTGCTTTTTGTATAGATTCAAAAAAAAAACCAAGTCCGTTTGTAAATTTAGTTGAATCTTATGTGTTTAGTCTATATATTTTTATATATACATTCAGCATTTTCAAAATCTAGTCTATATTTTATTTTTACATATACCTTCAGCATTTTCAAAACCACCCAAATGTTAAAAATGAAAATACTGACAAACTGATTTTAATAATTTTCGTTCATATATATGATTTTCATGCTAAAAAGCCATTTATTTAGTATATTTTCAAATAACTTTTTCAATATTTTCATTCCTTTAACATTTATGTTATCTTATCTGAATATTTTTCAGATTTGTTCTCAGATTCATCTTATCGAAACGTTGGGCTGTCACGTTAGTTTTATGCTATACATTTAAGATTTAAGCATGTGTGTATTCAATTTTCATTACAAACCAATTCTATCATTAAGAAATGTTAATATACTAAAATTTCTTTCATTAACTGATACAACGTACGAAATGAATATACTTTAAATTGGGTTCCGTAGAAAATTTTTAGAAATCTATTTTTTTGCATATAAAAAACATATTTTTTGCATATAAAAATGAAAATCCATAAAGTTCCATTATAAAGCATAAATTCAAGTCATTAATTCTCATTTTAAAATGAATTTTGAATATAAAATAGTTCAAATACATTTTATCAAAATTAATTATAAAATTTAATTATTGTTTTTTGGTTTCAGATAATGAGATGCGTGATTTAAGTGTCACTTATTATGGAAGTGGATCTAAATCCATAACAACATAAAATGCACCAATTTTTGTAAGCTTTATATGTTTAGTTTCTTCAAGTTTAGTGTGAAAACAGATTAATTTATTTAGACTTAGTTAAATGTAAATAAATATATATTATTAAAATTTCACCTTTTATAAAATTCACCTTTTATAAAAATTTATAGAAAAATTTATATAAAATTATAAATTACATTATTGTCCCTTTCCATAGAAAGTGGAAGGATTTGAAAAATAGAATACTTAATTAACAAAAACAATTATATAATAAAAAATTAAATACGAATATTAGATGAAATTAAAAACTTTTTATAGATTAAGTATTAAAGGAAAAGGATATACAAATTAAATTCTACACATATAAAACAATTTTTATTTTGTCCCGGGAATATAATAAAATAATTATATAATTCATGTTTTTTTCAACATAATATAATACTACGAGAGATATATTCCGCATCCGCATATATTCATTCTATTGAACCCTAATAATCATATTTTTTGTCAAAACTTGTCATAATTAAAATAAAGTTTTGGTTGATGGTTCTCTAAAAACAAATGTTTGGAAAAAACAATTAATTTTATACACACTTTTACATGTATAAATCTTAAAATTACTTCAGAAGTCTGTGTTAATAAACTTGCATGCAAGCGATTAACATTTAAATCAAAAGTTTATGAATTCTTCATTGAAAATTAAAATGGTTCATGCGTTCATGGGGTAGCTATTATTTGCGTACTGAAAACGTGACAAAAAATTAAATTTTTCTTTACCAAAAATTATTTAGCGTTAATCAGTTTTTTATCATTATTTTAACTTTTCTTTAAGTCATATAATATAAAATTAAAAATAATTTAATTAAATAAAATTGATATTATTTTTATTCGTAGTTTTGAACATCATAATCTAGCCCAGTTAATCAAAATGTTCGAATCGCAATTGTGTTTTAAATAATGTTGTTGTCCCAAGTTAAATTATATATATTGTCAACACGAAAAGCCCTTTTAATAATCTGATAAGAATTTCAGCAAAATTCTTCAATATTTTCGATAACAATTAACGCGATATAATGTTTCAATCGATTATATAAACTTAAATTTGTTGTGTGACAAGTTCTAATTATTATTTTATTAAAATCTCAACACCGAAAGAGTCAAATAAATTTATTTATTTTTTCTGGTTACCAAAAACAGAAATTATATATTAATTTTGTTTTCCTCATTTTTCTATTATTGATTGGTTTTTATTTTTCCTAAAACATATCCTTTTTAATTTTATTTTTTTAGCTTTAACATTCAGTTATTGTCAAAGCACCTATTTTTGATTTTTGAACAACACTATGTCAAAATAAATCTTATTTCTATGACAAAATAATTAAAAGCCAGAAGTTATGTAAAATGGTTTTTAATATCAACGAAAATATTGTACATTCAGAAAGTCTATAATTCAATTAATTTACATCATTTCTACTATATATTCATTCAAAAAAACTTTTAAGCATTTTCGAAATTAAAAAATTATAGTTATATACCGGCGTAAGAATAAGTTCTGATATATGCACAGATATTTACAAATTTCTGGATTAGATTAAAAGAAAAAAGTTCTGAACTTCAAAAACACACAAGACACAATTTTCATCACGACATGACAACGAAAATGAAAATGAAAATAAGAAATTAAATTATTTCTAAATGTTTCAAAATTTTTTAATTTGCTAATTTCTTTTTTTTTTTTTTTTCAGAAAAATAAAGTAAATGAAAAAAAAAGTCATTAAAATAAATTAAAAATGATGCTTTTTATATCATATTTTAATTAAAAAAAAAAACATATGTGAGTCTCGGGACACACGGAAGAAGTGAAACTTCATGGCAAGTAGTATTTTCTGGGAAGGTTAAATAAATATTTAAAATGGCCAAGTGCATATAAGATATGACGCCGATCGATTTTTTCGACGGCGACTAGTTGATTTTTGCCCTTCGAATGCTGCGGCCAGTCGACTTAAAATTACTTGTTTTGGGGAATTCGGCGGCTTAGAAAAAATTAAAACCCAGCCACTGCTTGTACCTTGTTCGCATTCTAATTTAAATTCCAATTATATTCCGGAAAACAAATTACCGTTCGCATTACAAAATTTGATGAGAAGTGGAATTTAAAAATTTAGAAAGAGAAAAAATTTTTGTTGTTGAAAATTTTGACTTTTTATCTCACTTTTTATCAATTTTATTGGTTTTTTTTTTTCATTTTACTCGAATTTGACAAAAAAAATTGTTGCCAACTATAATAAAATTTCAAAAAGTGAGTGAAAGTAACTATAAATATAGAATTTTAACCCTGACAAACTAGAAAATGAAAGTGGAATATACATATTCCGGAATATATTTTTATATGAAAAATCCAGTTCATTTTCCTGAAATATTCCGGAAAACAGCATATTCCACTAATGCGAAGACCATATTAGAGATAAAAGCATTTAAAAATTCTAAAATACTTTTTAAGCTCAAAAAGTTTAGTGGCATAAAATTATTTCAAAATGGCTAGATTTATGGCAACACTGATTGCAGATGATTTCTACTATATTTTAAGCTGTAAACACAATTCCGGTTATTAGCGACAATAATGTATGAAAAAACAGCAGCGTGGCTTAAATCATGTTTTCTTTTTGTTGCCCGAAAAGTTTAACCTAAAATAACTTTTTCAAATATGCCTGAAAAATTTCATGTTTATTAGTACTTCTTCTGAAATGGAATTGTAATAAACATATTCCTCCTGCATTTTATTAGTGTAATTTAATGTCAAAAATAAATTACACTAACAAACTACAAATTACATTAAGAAAAATTTTTTTCTCATTTCATCTAACCACTTGGTTAGGGTTCAGTTTCATCAAAAATTGAATCGAATAATCTAGTTATAAAAACCATCCACTAGAGGGACATCTGTTAATACAATTAGAAAGAGAACACAATATAAATTATCATTGTTTATTTTATTCTTTTCTTTTTATTTTCATGACATTATTAAATTTGTCAGAAAAGAAATAAAAATTATCAAAAATTATTTGATGAAACATAATAAATTTAAATGAAAATTTTTAATTTTTTTTCACATCGATTTGGAAAAAAATTATTTTTTTTTTGCATTAAATAAAAAATTGTATAATTTTTCTTTTCGCGGATATGAAAAAAAAAAATTAGTGCTAAGTGCACAAAATTGTGAACGAAAAATAGAAAATTGTGGTTAAAAAATAAAAATATAATCGCCACGCGTATTTTTTTTTTAAATAAAAGTTTTGGAAAAATATTTGAAAATAAAAAAGATTTGTGCAAAAAAAAAAACTTGTTGGTTCCCGGGTTTTTTTTGAAGTTTTCTTTTTTCTTTTTTCTTTGCCTTTTTTTTTGACAATAATCGTTCGAATTTTGACAATAAGAGTTTGAATTTTGTTTTATTTTTTGACAATAATCGTTCGGTTTTTGACACTTACATTTTTTTCACTCTCAATCACAATGCCTCTAAAGAAGTTTCACTTCAAAAATGTTTTTTTTCTTTTTAATAAAACAGCTTGATACTCCTGAATTATTATAAAAAGAGTTGGAAGGAAAATAAAACTTTATAATTTTTTTTCTTTAAGTTAAATAGATTGACGGACATAAACTTATAATGACGTTCAATTTTAAGTGTAAACTGTTATATACAAATATCAGTGCAGCTGGTGACCTTTTTTGGTCCGGAGGCAACAAAACTTTTTCGAAAGAAAAAAATTATTAATTTTTTTATTATGGAAATATACCTAAAATTGTTCTCTGTTAGTTTAGTAGATAAAGATTATTCTGTTAAAATGTTTACACCAGAATTTACATTTTACCATTCAAAACGGAAAAAAACAAAAGAGGAAATAGCTAATTTTAAATAAAAAAATGTTTTGCAATTAATATTGCTAGTGCTACTATCCGAAAATTTTTAGAATAAAAGAATTCTAACTTAAAAAATTTCGATTAGTGCAATTTGTTATCAAAAATAATTTAACTACACTAAAAAAATGTTTTTATTTAGAATATTTTAGTCACAATATTTTTTATTGCAGAGACTTTCGGAAATTCATTAAAAAAAAAACAAAATTTTCTGAAATTCAAAATTAATTTTGGAGCAGTGAAAAAAAAAACGATATTCTTAGTCGCTAAAAAAACAAAATAATTATCAAATGTTGCAATAGGCTTGCCTCTATGGAATTTTATTTTCGCACGACAAAGCAACTTTTTTTTACGCAACAAACTGCATTTCTTAAATATTTTAGATGTTGCCAGGTTATCACTGCACAGAAATAAAATGTTTCTTCAGGCTTGCCTATATGAAAATTTGTATTCAAATAAAAAAAATATTCATAGTGCAGAAAATAAACAAGCAACAAACTGCATTTCTATACATTTTTAGTGATTGCCACTTTGTTTCTCAACGAAAACAATAGTAGATTACAATACATGTTATGAAAATTTGTTATTCTTGCGAGTTGTGTATACACACAAACCCATAGACACGAGTCATATTTATATCACGAGACCGAAGGTCGAGTGATTGACGAGTGTCTATGTGTTTGTGTGTATACACATCGAGCTGTATAACAAATTGGATTAACATGTATTGTATACTGCTTTAATGTGCATGTGAGAGGGAGTTGAAAACAATACATTACAATGAAGCAAGGAAATAAAATTTAATTAATACGGAAGTAAATTTATTTCTCGAAATGATTTCAAACCGGATGATTTAAGATCAGCTAATTCCTAAAATATTAAAAAAAAAATTAGTAATTTTTCCAAAAAAAAATTATTCATTTTCTTTTTGGTGGAGGCTCTTCAGCCGGACAATTCTTAGTAATTGAAGTCACAATTATTGAGCATTTAGTGCTTAATTTGTGACTATTAGTGCCACAAAAACTAGAATTTGTGCTCGCTTGGTTTTTGAGAAATTTTGATTTTCGAATTTCGAACATGGGTCAAGGGGTCTCTCTGGCCGGATTCGAATTTCGAAAAAATAATGATGCTATCATTTAGTGCTTAATTTGTGCCTATTTGTGCTACAAAAACTAGAATTTGTGCTCTTCAAAATTATGTGAAAACAATTTTTTTTAGATAGGCCAAATTTCCAAAATTTGAACCGAATTTTTTTTCGTCGAATTTAGAAAAATCGAAAATGCCACCATTTAGTGCTTAATTTGTGCTTGCGATTACTGTACTCTGTGAAGGGTGTCGCAAAATTAGAAGGGTGGGGTGCGGGGCGGCGGGCGGGCGAACTAGTGGTTGGTCAGTGGGATTTGCGGCGCGCGCCGCAAATCCCACTGACCAACCACTAGTTCGCCCGCCCGCCGCCCCGCACCCCACCCTGATAGCTGAAGTTGAAATTTTTTCGAACTTACTTTTTTTTCGGCGCAGCATATATTTTTTTTTTGATAAAACAAATCATCACAAAGTACAATAAACGCAAGCACAAATTAAGCACTAAATGGTGGCATTTTCGCTTTTTCTAAATTCGACGAAAAAAAATTCGGTTCAAATTTTGGAATTTTGGCCTAAACTAAAAAAAATTGTTTTTACATAATTTTGAAGAGCACAAATTCTAGTTTTTGTAGCACAAATAGGCACAAATTAAGCACTAAATAATACCGTCTTTATTTTTTTGGAAATTCGAATCCGGCCAGAAATACAACTTTGACCCATGTTCGAAATTCGAAAATCAAAGTTTCTCAAAAACTAAGCGAGCACAAATTCTAGTTTTAATGGCACTAATAGTCACAAATTAAGCACTAAATACTCAATAATTGTGGCATCAATTACCAAGAATTGTCCGGCTGAAGAGCCCCCACCTTTCTTTTTTGCAGAAAAAAAAAATCGAATAATTTTTTTTTGGAAAAATTACTATTTTTTTTTATTATTTTAGAAGCAATTAAGAGCTACCGTAAAAACAGATTTTCTGCGTTATTTCTTATTTATTTTAAATAAAAATTATAAAAAACACAAGATATTAATTTTATTGTTTTTTTGGTAAAAAGAATTTCTTAAAATTATTTCATAATTAATTAGAAAACTGAATTTATTTTTTTTTTGCTCCTGAAAGAATTGACTACATCACAAAATAATTTTTTTGTTTCTCTTTCATTTTCTTTCTTCTTTTGCATCGAAATTTGGTTTTGCGGCATTTTTCTGTCACAATCATATTATAAAAAAAACAAAAGCTAAAAACTATATAAAAAAAACAAAAGCAGTTGTTTGCAGTTGATTTTTTTTGCTTTCACGTAGAAGTAGCTGTGAACAGGTTATCGGAACATTCCTTCAAAAATTGCTTTGCGGTATTTAGCTGTGATCGAGCTATAATGCATGGAGTGTTGAAACATAAAATAAAAGTATGGATTATAAAATAATGGAAATACAAAAATTTGTACGATTTTTTCTGTATTTTTTCCCGGTTGATGGAATACTTAATAAAATAATATTTTTTTTTTATTTTAATAAATTTTAAATAACTAACAGAATTTATAATTTAAATAAGTCGGACTACTTTTTTGTTTTGTAATTTTTCTCAGTAATAAACGCATTGGATGGCACTTATTAATCAACCACATATTAATTTGATTTTGACGGAACTTATAGTTTGTAGTTCTCGTATAAATCGAAAATAACAAAATCTTATAATTAAAAATAAAATAAAATGTGTGAACGATAGCGTTGTGAAGAAGAATGTTAGCACATAGTTCTATGTGCTAGCTAAAGAAAACGTTCAATATACTTCGACTATTTGAAATTCAAGTATACATATTTTAAAAGTTTTTCAGTTTCGCACAAATACAAATCGTACAACCTACAATATTTAAACATAATTCTGAAGGTTTACAATTTTTATTTAAACTATATAAATATGTTACGTAAAAGTTTTATTACTATAATGGGAAATTACATTTTTATACTTATTACGTTATTAGATATCATTCTATATTTTATCAAACTTTATATACCTACTTCAAAAGTAACATTTTAAAACAGAAATTATTACATTTTTAAAAATTTTTTTTTTTCTGAAAAATATTACGTATTTTCAGTAATGTAATTACAACGGCGACTTTCTAGATATACATTCCTAGTTAATACAACTACATATTATATACAACTACATATTTATTTTTAATAATTTATGTGGTTATATTTAATATAAATATTTTTCTTTTTTTTACCTTTATTGAAGTTATAAATAAATTAGTAAATAAATATATGACATATAAATAAACACATAATAAATAGATATAATCATAGATTAAGAATACAGAAAGATTTATAGCTTCATACAACATTTCTGTATTCTTAATCTATGATATAGTAAATTATAACATTTACGACAAATCATTGTAAGGATTTTAGGATGGTATAATAATATACAAATATGTATTATCTGTTGAGCCCTCAATGTGGAAAATTGCAAAAAATTGGTCTTAGTTTGGCTTTGATTGTAGGATTACTACAATCTAGACTGAAGTGATTTTTTGATATGTTAGAGAGTATATAACTGGCTCCAGGGTAGGTCAGGCGGATTTTTTATATTTTTAGTTTTTTGGCCCAAATGAGCCTTTAAAAAACTTGAACATATTTGCTTGGATTCTGAAGTAAAGGAAAAAGATAATAAAAACGCAGAAATAAAGCTAAAATACCAACCTCCAGCGCTGGTGACCTGAAATTTTTAATTTCTTTAATTTCCTAAACAATTTTTAATTAATTTAATTTCTTTCTAAGAATTTTTAATTTTTTTGATAAATTACAGTTTCTGCACAGAAATAAAATTCAAATATAGTTTTGTGATTTTCTGGTAGAGGTGTTTTTCGTACAATTTTTGTCGCATTTTTCACGGCCGTTTATTTTCTGTAAAATAAAACAAAAAAGATCTGCAAAAATAGAAAACAGAAATAGCAAACAGAATTTCACATGGAGGGCTCTTAAAACTGTCTAAATATATATACGTTCAGATAGACGGGAGATGTGGTTTAATATTAATAATATTAATAAATTTCAAACAAATTTTAGATATTAACTTTTGTTTTTATTATATGTATTTTACTGATTACATATTATTTTCCTAATAAAAAATGTTATTATTGTATTTCTATGTTATAAAGCAACAAAGCATTTTTATTTTGAACTACTAAATTATAAGTAAAAATGAGATGTTTGTTTTTTCACTAATTATTTTATAAAGTATTTTCCGAATTGTCAAAACTCAATAAGTTTCGCTAAAATTATGTTTAGTGATTTCTTAAATTTTGTTCTGAAAAAATTGTTAAAGAAAACTATCATTGAAGTTATTGTGGAAGTTGTATGGTGAACAATTCAAGGTTTCGTAAACTTTTGATAATTTTCACACTTCTTTAAATAATAGAAAATGTAGGTATAAACATATTAAAATTAATTAATTTCTTCAAGTTTAAAAGTTTTCAGTAAATGATTTATGGAAATGTACCTTATACATATCTGTATGTATATAACTATGCATAAATATATCTGTGTAATTAAATTGGTTCTTCGACGAATAGCTTATGATTGATTCAGACTCAATACCGAGGTGAATTTGTTATAAAAAGTTCCTGTATAGAAAACTTTTAAAATTATTTTTGTTAATACATTTTCATGAAAAACAAATTTATTACAAATTTCCATTTATTAAAAAAAAACTCAAATAGAACATAATAAAATTATTGCCTAAAGGAAAAACCATGAAAAGTTAAATTTATGAAAAAAAACTGGCATTTATGGAAAGACTTGAATAGAAAAAAAAAATATATTTTATTCGTTTTATTTGCGTTATGTGAACCACCATATTTTTGCGACAATTTTCCTTGCACATAAAAAGAATTTGAAAACACCACAAGTCAGGGGTGCAAGAATTTCCAGTTAATAAAATCATTAAAATCTATACTTTTTTAAAATATGTTGATTAAATTTTATTTCTTCGATTATTCTGTACTGTTCTATGGATATTCCTTTACATTACAAAATACTATGTAAAATTTCTACAAAAAAGGGAATTTAAATTCAACAACACTTCTGATATAATTAGTAGTAATATAAAGCTCAAATTTGTATTTCACTGAAAATTTGTTTTATTGATACATTCAAATGATTTTTACTAATAATGGGTCTTTCTATATATAACCTTTTTTTCAGGTGTGAGTAAAATTTCTCTTAATTATTGTATTTTGTAAAGACTAAATTTAATTAAATATTTTATGCAGTTCCGGATTTACCTATGGGAAAATAGGGCAACCGCCACGGGCGCATCATTTCAAAAGGGCGCAAAATTCGTTCCGTGAAAAACAAGTTAACAAAATAAGACTACGACGATATTCAAATGAATGCAAAAGATCTCCTAAATATTTACCGAAATGATCTTGAAGATTACTTAATTGATGAATGTATCCATTTTAGAGAATATTTAAAAACTGTAAAAGAGCATAACTTGAATATATATGCTTTCTATCCTAATATAGAAATTATTTTAAGAATAAAGAATATTGTATACTCCCGCATCCAATTGTTCAGCAGAAAGGTCTTTTTCTGCACTGAGAAGAATAAAAACTTACTTAAGATCAACCTTATGTGATGAAAAATTGAATGATTTTACGATTTAGCAATAGAAAATAAAATGTTAGAAAAAATATCGTTTGAAGAAGTTTTTCGAAAAATTTGTTACAATAAAATCAAGAAAAAACTTCTAATAAATTATAAAATAAAGATATATTTATATATTAACTATAGTAGTATTTTTTTCATTTATTATAAATAACTTTTGGTATGATTTACAGGGCGCAATTTTCAAAAACCGCCCAGGGCGCAAAGTTATGTAAATCCGGGCCTGATTTTATGACATAAAATAATAAAATAATCAAGGTTTAATTGCTAACCAAGATTGGAACCAAACCAAGATTGAAAATCATTGCGAATTACATCTGATGGGATTAATAGCACACACTTATTTTTTGTTCTATATTTTTCCATTTTCTATAACTTCGTGTTTGCTCATTAAAAAAAGTTTTCTTACAACTTTTTTGTCCTGATAAAAAAATTAATATTTTTTTCTTCAATTGAGAAAAAAATTGTTTACCAAAGTCTGCTTTTTGATTTTTTAATGCTGCGTTGCAGAAATTTGTCAATCATTTAAAAGTTAATTGGATGTAGATAATTTACCAACTTAGTATGAAAAAAATCGTATTTGAAAGGGCAAAAACAAGGCAAAATTTTTGGGCTCTTTTATCGACTTTCCTTGATCGCACTGTCAAAATTCGAAATGCCTCACTCGAAAAGTTCAAATGGTTCAAAAAGTACAGACTTAGTAAATAATTGTTTCTCAAAATTTAACTTCAAAACAAAAAATCGTGAAAAATTGACAAAAATACAAAACTATACAAAAAACTGGAAAAATGTTTGATAAAAAAATTTAAATAAAAGTGTGCTGTACATGAATTAAATAAAAAGATTGCAATTGAACAAAAAAAAAGAGATTCCCTAAGGATTAGTTCCTCTTTTTGTATGCTAAATTGCTAAAACATTATTATACAAAGAATTTTTTTTTTTTTTTAAAACGTATTTTTAATGCAAAACAAAAATGTGTGATATCTTCAAGTATATTTTGTTTTATTTTATAAAATAGGTATTATTTGTTGTATACTTTTACTTTAATTTAAACAAGTAAAAGTGAATACATACTTAATTTACATGTTTGTCACAAAAATTTTCATGTTCAAAGCTTTTAGGAAATTGTTTGACGTGTAATATATTTTGTCAAATAATACATCTCTACACATATAAGTAGTTATATTCGCAGAGATAACTGAAAAAAGTTTATAGTTTATGCGAAATTTTCTAAAAGTTCTTCAGACGCTTTTTGTTATGTAAGTTGAGAAAATGCTTGAATATTTTCAATACAAAAAATTTTAAAATTTTTAGAATTAGTAGGAAGATAAAAAAATACAAATTATTTACCCACAAAAATATTATGAATTATGATCCGGTAGACAGTTTCTGTCACCTTGTTCTTGAGCCTTGACTCTGAAGTAAAATAGTTTAGTTTTTTTTTTGATAATAACTTAATTATATTATCATTTTAAATTTTCATTTTGTCGATACTCCAAATACAGTTAAAGTGTTCAATATTTTAATTTTCATTATTTTGACTTCGTCCCATCAATGCTTATTTGTCGCAACTAACATAAACCTAGTTTTGAGATAATCGAGTTTAAAGTTCAAAAGCTGATTATAACCGATCGGTTAGTTTTATCAACAATTTCAAAACATTCGTTTCTACAACGGGATAACTTTTTTCTCGTGAAAGCACTTTCTTTCAACCTTAATAGTTTTTGAGTTATTAAGCTTCGAATTTTTGTAAATTGTCGTATCTGCACTAAAACGTTTCGATCGTTGTCGTATCTGACAAAAAAGTGCAGTTACGACATTTAAGAAACAAAGAGGTTTTTATCTAATTTCTATACAAAGTGTAATAAATACGACACGTAAAATCAATCAGTAACATAAAGTAGTCATAATTTTCTTTTAAAATATTGAAGAAAAAGAAAGTTATCTGAAATATTAGTAAAAATTCAATGTAATTTATAAAGTATTCCATATTTATTTGAATAAAAATAAGGCACATTAGGTACATTGTAAATAATATCAAAAAATAAAGAATAATAAAAATAAATTCACAAAAAAGCATATAAAAAGTATTCGCATTCGTAGTCCTCAGTAATAGGCAAATAATGATATAAAAACTGCTCCTACAAGTTGTCTAAGTTATTAAAAATCTCTGTATAGAGTACGACAAATAAGAAATAAAATAAGACTTAACAAACTTGCCTCATATGAAACACACAGTATTGTGAACGACAAATAAGCAGCCAATTGTTAATGACAAGATATGCCTAATTTTATATTTTTTTTAAACATTCGACAAATAAGAAATTAGTTTTCAAATAGAAGAAAAAAATAAAATCAAGTATTTAATACGACAAACAGGAATTAAAAGTGTCTGAAGTGTAATTTAATAAAAAACTAAAATTTCTCATATATAAAAAAATATTAGTTTATCAGGTAAGACAAATAAGCACGATTTTTTTTCCCAAATTTTTCGTTTACGATAAAGTCGACACTGAATATCTCGTGATTGTAGGTATCGTCATCTGGATACATGCAAAAAAAAAGATTTAAAATCTCAAAAAAGTCAGTTACGACAAATAAGCATTGATGGGACGACTTGCTATAATTTTAAAATTTTTTATTTGTAGTATCTATATACGAACTTCTACATTTATATTCAACAGAAGTTGAGGAAGATAAATTTTTTTTTTCATAACCATCGAATTTATTACAAAAAGTTAAAGTAATTTGTTATTAAATTTAATAATGTGGAATATAATTTTTTTATACGAAAAAGGAGCAAAAATATAGATTTCCAATCAAAATTAATGTACTTTTATACATATGAAATAATATATATCTATTATATACATTTTTTTACACTTAAATGTTATGGGTGAAAATTAAATCACTTATAAAAATTTTCGTTTATTTATTTAATAAATTTTAGAAAATTTGTAATGTTTTTTTTAAAAAAAAAATATCTTTAAAAGCAAATCCATTTTTTTACTGCCTCATAACAGGTTAGGTTCCGGCAGAAGTAACGTGTATAATATTCAAGCATTTGTAATGTTTTGCACAATTTGGAAATTTGACATACAATTTGGAAATTTGACATATCATTCATGATATAAAAATATAATAAAATTAGAAAAGAAGTTACGATTGCGATACGAATGAGTTTGGATTATTTTTTGAGGCCACAATTATTATTAACTCGTAGACGAGTTTGTCTGTTTATATCGCACACCCCTTTCCAGTGTATTGTAAGATTTGTAAGTCGACTTACAACCTAATCGAACTATATAAAAACTAAAAAGATTATTTGGCAACGCATCAACCCTAAAAATATGGTATTCCTGCGACATCTCCCTCAAAAGTTATGAACCAAAAACCACTTACAATATTGGACCTTTTCTTCAAAAAGTCCGATCTATTATGTCGTAAGTATACTTACAATATACTGGCAAGTAAAATTTAAAGTAGAATGTATTGTAATTCAACATACAATATTAATGATCGGAATACATTATACATTTAATTTTGTAAGTCTTCTTACGATAGAATAAGCTTGTTTTTTCCAGAACTAGTCAACATTTTTACAACATTTTTAAATAAATGAAAAATATTTAAGCAATGTTGTAAGTATAACTTACAACATCAAGTACAAAAGAGTGTTCAATCAACAATGTTGTAAGCCTACTTGACATTTTTAATTTTGCACATATTTTTGATAATGTGGTTGTAAGACGACATACAACAACTTAGTGCTTATCTTGCCCAATCTAGTATGTTATTTTATCCCACTACTTTTTTTTTTTCAACATAATTGTTAAATGTATATAATTATGTTTGTTAAGTGCTCTTTTCCATAAAACATAATTCTATCTATAAAAACATAATTCTATCTATAACAAAACGGAAGAAAGAAGCAAAAGAAAATATAAAATCTTTAAAATGCTCTCCTGAAAAGTTGCATTTTTGACTTACAATATACTCGATTGTGGTGTGCGATATATTTCTTTACTATTTTCGATAATCTCGTAGACCCACTTTTCGTCATCACAGCGAGCTGAAATTTGGCACACAGGTTCATGTCGCGTGACAATTGAATCTATCAAAATATGAACCGGAAATTTCCATGGAAAACCTGGAAAATCGGGAAAAATCATTTGAAAATTTGATACAAACTTGATTAGTGATAAATCCGTTTCAGGAACAAAAAAAGTTTTCTGATTTTTTCGAAAAAATTATCCGGAATTTACCCACTTTTTCGGAAAATTTTCCGGTAAAAAAGTTTTCTAAATTATGCAGGATTAAGTTCATTATCATTACTTTCTCTCCGACAATGGTGAAAACTTGCAGAAAAAATCGATGAAAATTCATGTAAAACGTTTTTCCGGAGTTTTTCCGACTTAGGAAGCGTTTGAGCGATTTGCAACCTGAGACCTAAGTTGTAGAGCGAAATGAGTTGTATAAAGTTGCTTTTGTGGAAAACTCCATTGAAAACCCGAAAAAGCGGGAAAATCATCGGAAAAATTTTCATCGATATGATTAGTCATAAAATTGTTTTAAAACATCTCCATGCAGCTCATAATAACAATTAGTTAACGTGAAAAAGCAGAAAATAAAAATAAGTAAAAAACGTGTTTTCAAAAAAACTAAGGCCAAAAAAACTAAGGCCTACTGAAAAAGTAGAAAAAAAAAATGTGAGTCTCGGGACACACGGAAGAAGTGAAACTTCATGGCCAGTAGTATTTTCTGGGATGGCTAAATAAATATTTAAAATGGCCAAGTGCATATAAGACATGACGCCAATCGATTTTTTCGACGGCGACTAGTTGATTTTTGTCCTTCGACTGCTGCGGCCAGTCGACTTAAAATAACTTGTCTTGGAGGAACTCGGCGGCTTACAAAAAATTAAACAAAAAGAATTAAAAACCAGTGACTACTTAAAAACATTTAAAAATTCTAAAATACTTTTTAAGTTCAAAAATTTTAGTGGTATAATGGCTTTTAAACTATTTCAAAATGCCTATATTTATAGCTGCATGGCAACACTGGTTGCCAGATGATTTCACTATATTTTAAGCCGTAAACAAAATTCCGGTTACAACTATATTATTAGCGACAATAATGTATGAAAAAACAGCAGCGTGGGTTAAATCATGTTTTCTTTTTGTTGCCCCAATAGTTTAACCTAAAATAACTTTTTCAAATATGCCTGAAAAATTTTAGGCATATTAGTACTTCTTCTGAAAAGGAATTAGAATAAAAATATTCTACATGCATTGCATTAATGGAATTTAATGGCAAAAATAATTTATACCAACAACTCAATTACAAATTACTTCAAAAAAAAATCAGTTTTAGTTAAGAGAGCATTTTCAAATATGCCTGCAAAATTTGTCATTAGTATTTCTTCCGAAAAGTAATTGTAATAAACATATTTCTCCTGCATTTTATTAGTGTAATTTAATGCCAAAAATAAATTACACTAACAAACTAAAAAAATTACATTAAGAAAAATTAATATCAAAAATAAATTATCTGCAAAATAGGTGCATTGGAACATTTTTATTCAGAATACATATTTGTATTCCAAAAACTTTCTGAAAATTAGCACTAATAATTAATAAATGAAATATTTGTTATTCAATAATTTAAAATAAATTTTATTTTCCTTTCAATCGAAAAAAAAAAAATAGACTTTAATTCTGAGCCAATATAGAGTAGGTTATTGCGCTGATAAGCTTCATTAAGTTGCTAGCGGCTGTCGGTTTTATCATCAGCTGACACATAATTTTTTTCTTTTTTCTTTTTTTTTTTTTCCTTTTTTTTTGACAATAATCGAGGCATTTTTGACATTCAGCGTTACATTTTTGACACTTACATTTTTTTCACTCTCAATCACAATGCCTCTAAAGAAGTTTCACTTCAAAAATTTTTCTTCACACACAGAGCTGGACTCAGATTTTTTGATTGGGACATTTCTCTTGAATATTCTTTCTCTTCATGAATCAAATCACTAACGTTCCAAACAAAACATCTGAGTCCACCTTTGTGTGTAAGAAAAAGTTATTTTCTACTTTTTCATGCGCGGCTTCAGTTTTTTGAAAACTCGTTTTTTACTTATTTTTTTCAAGATTTATTAACAAATTGATTTAGAATTATTCTATTGATAAGTAAGGTTATAAAAACTATTTCTATCAAATTAAAAAGAAAAAAGAAAAAAAAATTATATAAATATAAAATCATCATTTATTTGTGAATTGTCTTGTTAAACAAAAAAAATAACAGAAACATATCTTCATATCATTATCGTCTTTGTCAATTTATATATACAACATTCAATTCCAGCAAAAAGAACTACCATCAAGCATTATTTGAAAAAAACGCTCCGAAGTTTGTATTAACTATATTTATAATAAACATTCGAAATTACTATTTTGTTTTGCTTTTTTTTCTACATTTATTAAACATGAAAGCCAACAGGTAGTTTTTAAAGATTTTTTTTTATGCTTTCTAAATACCCATAAAAATAAGCTTACAAAACTATGTTTTTTTTTGTTTCTTGAAGACACATTATTTATCTTCTTATTAAAGGTTTCTTTTGGACCTAACTTAAGGGCAGCCCATAACAGAGGGTGGGCCATGAGCATGGGCGCCGCCAGGATTTTTTATAAGGTGGTGCATGTGAAAATTATTATTTTGATTTTACCAAATCTTTGACATATTGCGGGCTCATCTCTAAGTTACAATTTCCAACAACCTTAATTTAAATTAAATTTTGATTTTAGGAAAAATCAGTTGCAAAACAATATTTTGAATTCACGACAAAATTCATCTCAGTATGCTGATACGATACTGAGAACTTTTTAAGATTATCTCTCACCGCAGGGCTGCCAGATGGAATAAATGAAATTTCCTCAAATTTTTAAGAAATTTCCCCAAACCAGACACTTTTTTAAAAAAACTCCTCAAATTATTTTTTTTATATTTTTCTGCACTAAAATTTTTTTTTGCCCTAAATTAGAAAAAAAAATTGTTTAACGGTTTTACTCACTGCAGTTTTTCCCCAAAAACAGCTTATTTTTGCAAGATTTCCTCAAATTTTTAATGTGTTCAGATTTTATGTGGTACTTATATGTTGTAAATCAAAAAGTTTAGTTTCAAGAATGGATTTTGAGTTCAACGTACGTAGAAGAATATCGTAATGATATCAATTTCTTAAAATCAATAGGGTAAAAAAAATTTACGAGTCTGAAATTTTAAATATTGTTGACTGCCAACGTTAGCACAATATTTATGAATTTCTTCACATTTCCCTCAGAAAAAAATATTTTCCTCAAATTTTTCCCCACGTTTTTTTTTACTTTTTTTTTTGTCCCGAAATTAAAAATTTCCTCAGTTTGGACAAGTTCAACTATGTGCGAACACCGATTTTCGGGCTTATGTATGATGAGTCTTCATAAAAAAAATAACTTTTAATAACGAAGATTTTATAACCGAAGTTATTTCAAAGTTCGCAGAGAAGCCACGTACACTGAGCCAAAAAAGGCGTACTAAATTTTAGAACTTTTGGCATTAAATCAAGTTCTGGTATTTTTATACACAAAACAACAACAAATGCATTTTTTTTATAAAAAAAAAAACAATATTTAAGTTCTTTCGGTATCATATCAAGTACAAACTGCTCTAAAATCGTAAAATTAATTCCCAGAGGCATAATTTTTAGTACCAAGAGAATTAATGTTATTCCAAAAATTCTTAAATTAAAATATTTGAATAAATGCATTTTAATACTATGGCCGAATGGTAGAGTGGTTGAATGAAATGCTAAAGACCGAGGTTCGAATCCCGACGAAAGCATAAGAAAAATGTATACGATATTTATATTTTCTATTTTGTGCTCATGAATAATTTTATTACAGTGAAACCTGTCTAAGACGGAAACTGTATAAGACGGAACTTTTTTTTTTTTGATTTTTTCTTTCAAATCAACCCGTGTAAGACGGAAAACTGCCTAAGACGGAACTATTTTCCGGTCCGTTGCGGTTCCGTCTTAGGCAGGTTTCACTGTACTATGGCCTAATGGTAGAGTGGTCGGTTGAAATGCTAAAGACCGAGGTTCAAATCCCGAAGAGGGCATAAGAGAAATAAAATAACAAATTAGAAATAAAAAAAAATAGAAATAAATAAAATAAAAAAATTAAAATAAAAAAAAAAATTTTTTCTCTTTTAAAAAAATTTTAATCCCAAAAGGCATTTTAGTAAAACCGTCATTTGCGTTGTTGCGGAAAATATATGATTTTATGCATTTTTACACGATTTTAGCACGTTTTTTATCTCAGTGTAGGTTACAATTATTATTTAATAAAAATTCTAAATTAAAAAAAAATTATATTGTTTTAATTTTGAATCCTTTTGTTAAAATTAACAATTTTATCAAAATTTTAATAACATTTTTATCAAACAAAGGTGGTGCAGTTGCACCACCTTGCACCATACTGCCGGCGCCCGTGGCCATGAGGGCCATTTGGCTGGGGCCCCGAGTTGTAAAGGGGCCCTATTGATTTCGAAATGGACGTCGAAATAGATAATATTAACAATCTTATTGAAAGGATGAAGATAAAACGTAAAGAGTGGGACAGATTACTCTTAAGTTCAAAAGAGATTGCCGTACTGTCCAAAATTTCAACTGATTTTCAATTAACTCGTTATATTAGGTCACAGTTTGATGCTGAAGAACATTATAGAGTTAATGTTTTTATATACATTATTGATTCGGTTACTTCAGGCTTGACACGTCGCTTTGAGTCTTTACGTCAAATTTGCCAGACTTTTGGATTGCTTTGGACTTTTCAAACTTCCTCTGATGAGGACATTAAATTGGGAGCAAAAAATATGCAGTTAAAATATCCAAAGGAAATTTCAAATGAAATTTGTGATGAAATGTTATTTTTAAAAAATATTTATAAAGTAAACTTTGATGTAGAATCATCTCCAGTGAAGTTGCTGCAAAATATTTTAGAAAAAAACCTAGTGGGATTGTTCCCAATATTTCAACAGCCTTGAGAATATTTTTAAGTCTAACTGCATCTGTTGCTTCAGCGGAACGCAGTTTCAGTGTGTTGAAAAGAGTTAAACATTTTAACAGATCGGCAATGAGCCAAGAACGGTTGAATGGGCTATCAATTTTAAATATAAACTCAGACATTGCACGTACTATCTATTATTATTAAAGATTTTGCTAATACTAAAGCTCGAAAAGCTTATTTGTAATTATAATTACATATTAATTTAACATTTTTTAAATAAATTTTAAATAATAAAAGAACTATGTAAATTTTTTTTTTTTTCACAAACAAGAGGCCTCATATTTTTATTGGCCTGGGCCCCCTCTCAGCTCTGCAAGGCCCTGCGTGTGCGCATATATTTCATTTTGAAATTTTTTAATAAAAATGTAAAAATTAGAAAAAATAGAAATAAAATATTGTCTGTGATGAGTTTATAAAATTAAATCTTACTTGGCATTTACACAGGATGTTTTCGAAGATTAAAATCAAGATTTTTTTTGACTGTGTGTATAAAATTTGTATAAAACGAAAAAATCTTGATTTTAGTCTGGACTAAAAATCTTTCTTAAAATAAAGATATTTTGTGTCAAAAAAATGAGAAAATGAGTTTCGAAAAAGAGCGGAAATGTCAAAAAAAAAAAAGTAAATAATATAAATTATAAAAAAAAAAAAGATTTTGATTTTTGGTTTGAAATATTTTTCTTTTTTAATTTAAATTTTTAAAATACATAAAAAAAAATTAAACGAATTAACAAAAAATAATTAAATTAATTTTAATAAATTAAATTTATTAAAAAAATAAAAGGTAGGTGCAATTTAATTTAATTATTTTTTGAAAAAATAAAAATGTTGATTAAAATTTTAATTAGGTATTTAAAGAAAAAAAAAACTAAATTTTTATTTTTATTTATTATTTTAATTTTTATTATTGCAGAAGGTCCAATTTCCAGAATGCCAGAGAAATTAACAAAAAGTGATACTATTAAATTAATACGTTTGTACCGGGAGCAAGAATGCTTGTGGAAAATGAAATCAGCCTTGTACAAACGTAATGATTTAAAAGCTGTCGCTTGGGAGAAAATTTCTGGGTCAATGGGAATGACCATTGAAAACGTCAAAAAAAAAATCAAACAATTACGCGGGACTTATTTACTTGAAAAAAAGAAGGAATCAAATAAGAAGAAATCTGGAAGTGGAACTGACGAATTATATTATTCCAATATATTTTATTATCCGGAATTCGAATTCCTAAACGAAGTTGTTTCAACTCGTATTTCATCTCACAACGGACAAGAAATAATAAATGATATTAGTGTATGTATTTAAATTAAACTACTTTTTATTATTATTATACCTAATGGCCTTATTGTAACAAATACATTTAAGAATAATGTTCCATAATACACCTCACCTTTTTTTTAAGATTTATAATCTCATATTAAGTCAAACTGATTAATAAATTTAAGCCATAAGTTAATATAATGTTGATGCATTAAAATAATAAATAACGATACGTTTATATAGAAATTAATTCTGAAAAAAAACATAAATAAATTTATTTTACAATCATTACATTTTATAATTACATTGTTTATTTTATTTGTTATTAGTGTTCATTAATATGTACATATAATACATTAATATATTTGAATTATTTATTTATTGGATATTATCAATTATTCCAATCCAATTTTTTTCCACTGGAAGCTTAAATCACCTGGTCCTATACAATAATTCGTAATTTTTTCTTGAATTTTGCTTCCATGCCTGTAAGTATCTCCAGTGAATTGAGCTCCTATTGCTGTCACGGTTTCGGGAAAAGTTTCTGCGACCAAATCATCATGAATAATAATATTTATATCTCGCGAAATTATGGAACATTTATTCTGTATTTTATAATTATGTAAAACGCAGCAAGCTTTAATGACTAAATCCACTGTACTTAATTTTACCTCGATCGGGCGATGAAAAATGCGGAAGCTACTTGCCAATCTACCGAACGCGCATTCTACCGTTAAATAAAAGTTTCATGTCAAATTCATTCTTTGTCTACTAATTAAATAAAAATTTCTACAGCGGATAATTTGTCGCCTCTAATAATTTTTTATAATAAAAATTTACAAACGTTTTGTTTGAATAAAAAATCCAATTTAACCTTAATCCTTGAAAAGCCTTGATGTTTACCGAAAACGATTGAGTTCAAGGAATAGGCACCAAAAATAATAAAAATATTTAAGTACAAAATAAATAATTTTTTAATTTTAAAAATTACATACTTATATTATATTCTTTTTTTGTAAATTTTTACAACGTTTTCTTGTCTGCTTGTCTGTACACTTTCTTGTCTGTTTGTCTGTACACGAAATTTTGTAATCAAATTTTAGACCATTTTCCGACAAGCTACAGCTCTGAAACTTTTAATACAACCAAAAGTTCATCCGATTTCATTCAAATTTACTACATAAAAAATAAGTAAAAATCAAGTTTTCAAAAAAAAACTCAGATTTTTTGATTGGGACGTAAGTGACTTGATTCATGAAGATAAAGAATATTCAAGAGAAATGTCCCAATCAAAAAATCTGAGTCCACCTCTGTGTGTGAAGAAAAAGTTATTTTCTACTTATTCATGCGGCTTGTCCTCAGTTTTTTTGAAAACTCGTTTTTTACTTATTTTTATTTTCTGCCTTTTTCACGTTAACTAAATTGTTATTATATGCTGCATGGAGATGTTTTAAAACAATTTTATGACTAATTATATCGATGAAAATTTTTCCGATAATTTTTCCGCTTTTTCAGGTTTACCATGGAGTTTTCCACAAAAGCAACTTTATGCAACTCATTTCGCTCTACAACTTTGTCTCAGGTTGCAAAACGCTCAAACTCCGGAAAAGCGTTTAACATGAATTTTCATCGATTTGTCGGAGAGAAAGTAATGACGCCAGTTGATAGGAAACTTGATCCTGCATAATGTAGAAAACTTTTTTATCGGAAAATTTTCCGGAAAAGTCGGGAAATTCCCGAAAATTTTTTGTAAAAATCAGAAAACTTTCCATTTTTCCTGGAAGGGATTTATCACTAATCAAATTTGTACCAAATTTTCAAATGATTTTTCCCGATTTTCCGGGTTTTCCATGGAAACTTCTGGTTCAAATTTTTATAGATTCAATTGTCACGCGACATGAACGTGTGTGCCAAATTTCAGCTCGCTGTGATGACGAAAAGTGGGTCTACGAGAGTGTCGAAAATAGTAAAGAAAAATATAAATAAACAGACAAATTCGTGTACGAGTTAATTGTGGCCTCAAAAACAGGAAATTATTAAACACACAAATTTCGTAACAAAAAATGTATTGGCCTCCTACCCAGCGACCTTCCCTTGAGGAGGACTTCAAAAGTTCGTCCGATCTCATTCAAATTTGGTACATTAAAAGAGGATATAATTAATTTTTTTTTATTTTGGTAAAATAGGTATAAGGCGCTTATCTGCTGAAAAAGATAATAAAATTATGTTTACTACCGGCCAACCAGATTTTCCTTCCATTTTATCGACTTCGTATCCATAACTTTATTTTATTTATTCAAAAAATTAAAATATTTTAGTCCGAACTAAAATCTAGATTTTAAGCTGGACAGTGAAAATTATTTCGAAGATTTTTACGAAAATACATTCAAAAAAAATCTTGATTTTAATCTTCGAAAACATCCTGTGTAAATGGGGGGTTATTTTATTTCGTAACTTTTAAAAAAACAACCATCCCATCCCTGATCATTTTTATTCAACACAATGATAGATTTTGAGTAAAAAAAAACATAGATTTTTTGGCGGGACGAAATATATTTTCTATGGCTTTACTTTATAAAATAGGTGTACAATGCCATACGTTAGTAGATTGTAGTAATTTTTGCCGCGAAGTGTGTTTTGATGCAATAATGACTAGGAAAACTAAGTTAGGGGGTCCTGGTAAAATCGTAGAAATACACGAATCAAAATTCGGAAAACGCAAATACCACCGGGGCAAGCATGTCGACGGACAGTGGGTCTTTGGGGGTATTCAGCGCGATACTGGATCTTGTTTTATGGTTCCAGTAGAAAAAAGATCCCGCGATAGTTTACTACACATAAAAGAATGGATTTTACCAGGAACCATAGTAATGAGTGATTTTTGGAAACCGTATGATTGCCTTAATGATGAAGATTATATTCATTTGAAAGTGTGATTATATTCATTTGAACTATACGGTGAATTGCTATACGGTGAATTGCTATACGGTGAATTGCTATACGGTGAATTGCTTACGGTGAATTGTCCGGATCCCGTTTAAACAATTAGATCATCATTAACATCAAAATTGGATTGTTTATTATTATACTAAGTTTTTATTTCTACTGTGAAATGTCATGATATGATATAACATGAAAATGAAGAGTGCAACCACAATGTACTTATCCGTATGCATATTTTTTTAATATTATCTCAAATCTCGAATCATATGACTGACAATTTTCCTTAAAATTATTATTTCTAATGAACTTATCATATATAACAAAAACAGATTATATACATAAATTGTGACTGCACTATTATATTATATATTATATGCACTGTACTACTATAATAACCATTTAGGTAATGGATAAATTTTGAAAGAAAAACTAAAAGATAATTAAAAAATATTTTTTGATTAAGAAAAAAATTATGTTGACAAATTTGTGATGCGTAATTTGTGATGCTGATGAGTAATAAATCCGTAGAAGCTTTAGAATTATGTATTGATTTTAATCCCAGTGACACGCTAAAATTGGTTCCAGTTAAGATTTTGGCTCAATAGTAACTAATTATGTTGAAAAAAAAGTAGGTTAAAACAGGAGATATATTCTGGGTGATTTTTGATTGACAGTTTTTTGAGTCTTTTTTGATCATTATCATATACAAGAATACAAATTGCCGAGTTAACCTTGGTATGCTTTTCAAACAAAAACTGTTCATAATATTAAATCGAATCTTTTTTTCTTCGGCTAGATGTTTCGGAAATTTATATAAAAAATTCAGAAAACAAACGGCCACAGAGTCAATTGGCTTTGTGTTATATATGAACTTTAAAAAAAAATAAATAGGTAATGTAAATTTATGATATTTTGAAAATTATGATTTTCCAAGTACTCAACTTCACAATCATTGTATGTTCTAAAATATATAAAAAAAAATTAATTCCCAATAAAACACCATCAACATTTGCACACAACTTCTTATCATTGTTGTAATCATTTTTAATGTGCATATCTTCGGTAAGTATTTACATTCGCAAATTTAGCTCGGTAAATGGTCCATTGCATGTATCAATACATATGCAATTATAGGGAAATGTAAATTGTATTTACATTTCCCTGTGATCTAAATGTATTACTTTTCCCTATATTGTATTTACTTACTTCATTTTGACTGCGTAATACTATAAACAAAAATAATATCACTCACCCTCACAATATTTCAATCAGACAAATACCCCTCTGAGCTAATCTATATTTTACTTCTGAGCAAACCAAAAAAAACCAATAAAAAAAAACGCGGCAATTTTTTTTTTTTCTAAAAAGCGGCCAGTCGATCAGTCGATGAATTTTCTTAACATGTGTTTCAATCTACTATTTTTAAAGGATCTTCGAACCTCTACTACTTAATTTTTAAGCGAGTGTGGTTGGATTTTAGTACAAAAATTTAAACCACACTTCAAAAATTGCACTTATTTTATTAAAAAAAAACAAAATGAATAAATATAGATGTTAACCCTGAAAGAATTGAAAAGTTTTTTGTCTGGCATTATAAAGTTTGCTGTCAATTGTCAAATGTCAAGTACGAATTATTTTTTTCTTTTAAGGCCGGTATTCTGGAGATAAAATCAACTTTTTCATATAAAATTTTATCTGAGATAAATTTTAGTTGAGTGAATTTGATTTATCGGTACCCAACTGAAGATAAATGGAAATTTATCTGAGTAAAAATTGTATGAAAATATTTTCACTCAAATAAATTTTATTTCAAAAATTTATCTTGCAAAGAATGTTTTGAACATTCTTTTCAAGATAAATTGGGACATTAGGTCGAGTAAAAAGAATTTGATGTTTGTTGTTTGAAGAAAACAAACAAAAATCAGAAAACTAAAATAATATTAAAATTAAAATAATAGTTTAATTTAATTTAATAAAATAATATTGGTAAAATTAATTAAATAAAATGGATGAAAGTTGGGAGGTAAATAAATTAAAAATAAAATTGTTTAGGTAGTCAATTTTTATCTCACTCAATTATGTTCCTTTTCAAGATAAAATGTATCTTGTACTTTATCTTCAGTTGAATACCGACCTTTATCAACAAACGAGGAAAATGGCAACAACAAGGAGATTATTTATTGTAAATATAAATTATAATTTTAATAATTTTAATTATTTGTTTTTATTTTTAATTATAAAAAAAAAAAATTATAAAATTAATATTATTTTTTTTTAATAATTAAAAATAAATTTTAAGAAGATCAGCTAATTCCTAAAATAATAAAAAAAAAATAGTAATTTTTCCAAAAAAAAAAAAATACTCGATTTTTTTTTTCTGCAAAAAAGAAAATGAATAATTTTTTTTGAAAAAATACTAGTTTTTCTTTTAATATTTTGGGAATTAGCTCATCTTAAATCATCCGGTTTGAAATCATTTCGAGAAATAAATTTACTTCCGTATTAATTAAACTTTATTTCTTGCTTCATTTTGAACTTTTTTGTTTATTTTTTTCATTGTAAATGTATTGTTTTCAACTCCCTCTCACATGCACATTAAAGCAGTATACAATACATGTTAATCAAATTTGTTATATAGCTCGTTGTGTATACACACAAACACATAGACACTCGTCAATATTATTTCACTCGACCTTCGGTCTCGTGGTATAAATATGACTTGTGTCTATGTGTTTGTGTGTATACACAACTCGCAAGAATAACAAATTTTCATAACATGTATTGTAATCTTCTATTATGTGCATTCAGATAAATTGGTTGAGAAAACCAATCGAAAATTTTTATATATGACCATAGATTAAGAATACAGAAAGATGGGAAGCTTCATACAACATTTTTTCAGTCATTTTTGGTATTTTTATGTGAAGGTATTAGTAAAACTAAATAAAATTCTTTTCATATATTGATAATTATCACGTATTTATTTTGTTTTACTAACACATTCACATAAAAACACACAACACATTTACACACTTCCGTATTAAGTAAATTTTATTTACTTACTTCATTTGAACTTTTGTTTATTTTTTGCATTGCAAATGTATAGATTGCAACTTAAAGCAGTACATTAAAGCAGTATATAAAATATGTTAATATAATTTGTTATACAGCTCGTTGTGTATTTACAGAAAAACACATGCACACTTGTTAATTAATATCACTCGACTTGCGTTCTCGTGATATAAGTATTGACGCGTGTGCATGTGTTTTTGTGTAAATACACAACTCGTTGTAATAACAAATTTTCTTAACATATGTTACAATCTACTATTAAATTACTTTTTGGCTATTTGTATTGTGATTAGTAGATTACAACACATGTTAGGTCGAGTGATATATAATATTGACAAGTGTCTATGTGTTTTTGTGTATATACACAACGAGCTGTATAACAAATTTTATTAACATGTTTTGTATACTGTTTTAATGTGCATGTGAGAGGTAGTTGCAATCAATACATTTGCAATGAAAAAAATGAACAAAAGTTCAAAAGGAAGTAAGTAAATAAAATACGGAGAATGTAAATAAAAGTTACTTAATTAAATAATTACATGTGTATTGACGCATGTAATACCATATTTACCGAGCTAAATTTACGATTGTAAAAAATACAACTTACCGATCACATGCACCTTAATAGTAGAATACAATACATGGATGAAAATTTGTTATTCTTGCGAGTTGTGTATACACACAAACACATAGACACGAGTCATATTTATATCACGAGACCGAAGGTCGAGTGTCTATGTGTTTGTGTGTGTACACAACGAGCTGTATAACAAATTTGATTACCATGTATTGTATACTGCTTTAATGTGCATGGGAGAGGGAGTTGAAAACAATACATTTACAATGAAAAAAATAAACAAAAAAGTTCAAAATGAAGCAAGGAAATAAAATTTAATTAATACGGAAGTAAATTTATTTCTCGAAATGATTTCAAACCGGATGATTTAAGATCAGCTAATTCCTAAAATATTAAAAAAAAATTAGTAATTTTTCCAAAAAAAATTATTCATTTTCTTTTTTGCAAAAAAAAAAAATCGAATAATTTTTTTTAGAAAAATTACTAATTTTTTTTTTATTATTTTAGGAACTAATGGTCTTCTTAAATTTTATTTAATTTTATTTTTAATTATTAAAAAAATAATAATAATTTTATAATTATTTTTTTTTATAATTAAAAATAAAATCAAATAATAATTATATAATTATAATTTATATTTACAATAAATAATCTCCTTGTTTGTTGCTGCCATTTTCCTCGTTTGTTGAAAAATGAAAAAAAAAATTCTTACTTGACATTTGACAATTGACAGCAAACTTTATAATGACAACAAAGATATTTTCAGGGTTACCATTGTTCTATTTTTATTTATTTTGTTTTTTTGAATAAAAATAAGTGCAATTTTTGAAGTGTGGTTTAAATTTTTGTACTAAAATCCAACCACACTCGTTTAAAAATTTAGTAGTAGAGGTTCGAAGATCCTTTAAAAATAGTAGATTGAAACACATGTTAAGAAAATTCATCGACAGATCGACTGGCCGCTTTTTAGAAAAAAAAAATAGCCGCGTATTTTTTTATTGGTTCTTTTTTTTTTTTTTTTTTTTGCTCAGAGGGAAAATATAGATTAGCTCAGAGGGAAAATATAGATTTTTAGCATTATAAACTAAGCTTTGTTTGACATTGATATGATGCATGTGAGAGGTATACATTTGCAATTTTTTTTTTTTTGGTATTTGTCTGTATTGAAATATTGTGAGTGTGAGTGATATTATTTTTGTTTATAGTATTACGCAGTTCAAAATGAAAAATGTAAATACAATATAGAGCAATGTAAATACAATTTACATCACAGGGAAATGTAAATACAATTTACATTCCTTTATAATTGCATGTGTATTGATGCATGTAATGGACCATTTACCGAACTAAATTTGCGAATGTAAATACAACTTACCGAAGCCATGCGCATTAAAATTTTTTATGTTTACAGAAAATAAAAAAAAATTAAAAATTATGTTGGAATTCATTTATTCGGAAAATTAGAATAGTATTTATAGTACATTTATAGTCCATAAATGAATATTTCACTTCCTTTTGGTGTTAATTAATTTTTGGAATTATTTATTTTATAAAATAACGTAAAAAGACAATTTCAGAAATATTTTGGAATCTAAAAAAAATCTTTTTATTTTCATTTTTATTTATTTATTTATTTGGCGAATTCTACCATTTATATTATATCAATTTCAATTTAAATTTGAAAATAGTATCTCATGATCATGAATGAAGTACGGCGTCTGTTTTTAATATTTCAATTAAAAATATTATCTGAATTTTTGTTTTTTAAGTCACGAACACGTGGATGGATAGAAAGTAAAATTATACAGCCCGCATTTTTGTAGGCAAAGAGACTAAAAATTTCTGTGTTATATATAAGATCGAGATTAAAAATCTGGGATTGAAAAAAATTCACTTATGACATTATTAATTTCTATTCCTTTTTCCCCTTTAAGCATACAGACATTTTATGATATCCTTTTATTTATGAAATATTGTCATTTTTCAACATACTTTAAATAATTCTCTTCATGATATTAATAGGTTAAAATTTGTATAATAAAAGAACCTAAGATTATTAGGACCATAAATGGACAATGAAAGATAATAAATAATATATTTCAATCCTATTATTTATATATTTCGGAAAAACTAAAAAATTATTTTGTTCAATAGTAGAGAATATTAATAATGAAATAAATTATAACTTTAATTCACTTTTTCAATAATATTAATTTTAATAATAATAATCGTAGGTACTTCAATTAATTTTCATCCAATTATTTTGACTTATTGTCGTGCCAATTATATTTATATTATCTGTGTTTTCATCTAGTTGTAGACTTTATAATCAATTTTTTCACATTTACAGAATTGTTTTTAAATATTTGTGTCGATGTTTATCAAAACTCGTCAATTCCACTTTTCAAAAAAAATGAGTATAATACATCGTTGGATTCGTCTTCGAATTTGCTATCAGTTTTTGCTATTTTTAAATTTAAAAAAAAAAATGGAATAGACGCGGTTTGATAAACATCGACACATTTATTCCTTAAATAATTTAAAATTTATTTTATAAATCATTACAAATTTGCATACAATTTTTAGGTAATAAAGCTTTAATTCTTTTAAAGCTACGAAAAAACTAAATTGAGTAGCTTAAAAATGAATTTTTATATTCTTTAAAATTGTAAGATAGAAATAAATTTAAGTAACTTTCAAGATCAAAAATATTTTATTAGAAACAGTAGACGTAGCAGTTAAAGTATATAAGTATATATGTATATCTCAGAAATAGTTAGTGAATTTTCACCGAAGCCGATATTAACTTGCTTGTCAAAGAGAAATTTTTTAACATCATAGCAAGACGACAGTTCTTCCATAATAAAGAAAAACTTGATTGGTGACAAAAATAACAATTAGAATTTTTTTTTAACATAAGCTTCCTGGATAAAATTCATAAAAGCTATTTCCTTTCTACCGAATTATTTTATTGTTAACTAAGAAATTTTACAACAAAAAAGGTGCCTTCATTATATGAAATTATAAAAAAAAAAAAACAGCTAAAATTATCACCAGGGTTCTTTAGTTCTCATTAAATTATTAAAGTGTAAATTCAACTAACAACAAAATGCTACAATGGAAAATGTACTGTAACTTTCATTGGAGTCCATCAAAAGTTTGAATAAAATTCAAAGTAAATAAACTTTATATGAAATTTATATTTAGACCTTTGATCAGAAATCGTATACCTTGGTCGATGTCAAAGTGAAGTGAGATTATGCACATTTTGGCATTCCAAGAGATAAAATTGATTGGGTAGTTCTATAGTTAAGTTCTATAGTTAAGTTCTGTAGTTATAAGCATTTTAGTAATGAACGCAAGGAACGACATGGACATTGAATGAAATTATATGGTCCATTTTTATATTTTTGATGTGAAATGGGTTAAAATGTAAAGATCAATAAAAAAAGAAATTTAAAATTCATCATGTCATTGATAAGTAAGGTAAACTGCGATGTGCAAGTATAATATATATATTATATTTACATCCATAATGTTGAACGTACTTTATATTTACAACAAGCGTCAGAAATAAAAAAAAGCATCAGGTTGTTTATTTTTCAAGTACTTCCTGTTATTTTTTTTACAATAATTTAATTTTGTCTCCAATTGTAATTGTTTTCTCTTTTTTTATTATACTGTCACCAAGATCAATCCATACAGGTTGTGTAATACGTGATTTTTATGAGAAATGTCAAGTAACTTAAGTGATATCTAGGTATATATAAATTGCATTTTTCAAGAAAAAAATGAAAAAACAACAATAATATATGAATTAATATATGGAAATTGGATATCAATGACGTCAGACCCGCGGCCATTTTTTTCCCCTTTTTGTTCAACATTACGCAACCTGTATGGATTGATCTTGGCTGTCACTTACAATTTCAAAATCAGAATAAAAGGTGCCAGAATTACAAAAAAATAACCTAACAATAAATTTTGATTAATGCTAGAGATATGGTCGACGTAATTCACGACGTACGTATAATAAGCTTAACAAAAATAACAACAAATTTAAACAAAATAAATGGCAGAAAACATATCATAAGTGAGTTTGCTGAAATCATAATATTTAAAAAAGAGAAAAAATATGATATTGTATATGGTGCAATTTAGTCTTAAAAGCCACATGTCTAAAAAGCATGTCTATGCAAATGCAATTGGTCAATTTGGATTAATTGGAAATGAAAGCTCTTTTTGAATATTGATTGAAAATGAGAATTACTTATATATACGCAAAAGAACTACGTTCCTATCTGGTGTCCTATGACAGCTCTTGTGTTTTTTATTTTCATAAAACTTTTACTTAAAGTAAAGAGTAAAAATAAAAAAAACAAACACTTAAAAATTAATTTTTGAGTAATTAAAATTTAAAAAAAAATAAATACTTAATTTTTGGGTAAAGATTATTTGAAAAATTTTAAATATTTATTACTCAAGTTTTATTTTATTAATATTTTTCAAGTACTCTTCAGTTGTGTATAATTTTAGAAAAATTTTTGAAATACTCTTTTTTTTTTTAATTTTTTTTTAAATAATCAATTAGCAACAAATTTCTTATTTTTTGGACAAGATCCTAAAAATAAAATTTAATAAAAAGAGTTTTATTTTTTACTTTGGAAAAAAGTACTTGAAAAAAGATTTTAATTTTTTACTCAAAAAAAAATTACTTACAAAAAGAGTATTTAGAAAATTATTAAAAAATAATGCTCTTTTTTTAAGTGTTCTTTTTTTGAGTAAAAAAAAAAACTTAAAAAAAAGTATTATTTTTTGACTAAAAAGTAAAACTTTTTTTTTAAGAGTTATTTTCAGAGTAATTGAAAAAATTAAGTATTTGATTCGTTCTCTGCAAAGTAAACAAAACAATTAAGATTTTTATAAACGTTAATAATTTTTATATTTATCAAAGTAGGTACCATATTTATTTTTTGTAGCAGTCATTACGTTTCTTTCCATTTGATTAACACATATAAATTAACTGAATCCTTGTCATGCTCGATATCAAATTGTGCGATAGTTCTTTGCTTAACTCTAGTGGGGCTTAAAGTTATTCAAAACAAAATGTTTACCTACACAGGATAGTATAAGTAATATATCGCATGCTCAGAAATGAAACAACGTATAATGAAAAGTATAGTTTCGAGTAATTTAAATTTAAAGATTTGAAAATTAAAGAAAACGTATGAAAAAATATCAAGTAGCGTACAATTTTCATCTAAAAAACACATTTTAATCAACATTAAGAATATTGCAAAGTAGTTGTACTTATAAAATCGAGTACGAGGAATCGAATGGTGCTATTTTCAAATAATGACGTATAAATGTCATACGTTGTTTCATTTCTCAGCAGACGATATATTGTATTTGTCACTGCTTTATTGCTTGAAAAATATGTTAAATTTCCATCGAACAATCATTTTCTTTGAGTATTCTCTTGAGATAAAAGGTCGCAATAGAGTATTCCAAAAAATGTGACTATAGGTAATTGTCTCAAACTTTGTACACAAGTTGAAAGGATCAGTATTTTTTTCGATTATTACTCACAAATAACTATGAATTTGAAAAAAGGTAAAATAAATTAAAAAAAAAATTGTTTTTATGTTCACACTTTTTAGGATCTTCTTCTGTGTAAAATGTTGTGTTTTGTAAACATATTGCAAAATAGCTTGAAATAAAATGGTTTTCTCAACCGAATTTACTTAAATATACATTTAGTTCCATATTAAGGACATTTAAATGTATTTTTTGCAACGTTGTTCGATGGAAATGATGATAATATAAACATTGAAAATTCCTATTTTTATTTTTGAATTTTCTACGACGCTGGAAAATAAGTCGACGAGAAATAAGTCGAAGAGCCGGTACTAGGATCATTTCTCACTAAAAGTGGGTAACAAGACCACAAAACATATTTGAATTTATTTCTCACTTCTTTAAGAAATAACTCCACATTTGCGGGAAACAATTCCTCTCTTACACTTCACTTTTTAAAAGTGTAAAATGCTTAATTTTACTTTTTAAAAGCTATATTTCTATTCTGCGTTTGAACATTTTTATTATTATTTTTTTCGAATCACAATTGCAACAATTGGAGCCCACTAAATACGTAGAACTTCAAAAGTCTACACACTGACCTTCTTCTTTCTCTGTAATATATCATTCAAAAACAACTTTAGCCAAAGAATTTATCGACAGAAATCTGTAGCAGATAAAATTGCATCAGATGTGATTTTTAAAACTATTGAACTACAACATAACTAAAAAATATATCAATTGAAATGGAAGTATGTATTTACAAATTATTAGCTGAACAAATTGAATAAATTTCTGTATTATTTTAATCTTGGCGTAAATTTATATTTGAGAAATGAAAATAAAAGTAACTATATGTAGATTAAAGTAAATAACTCATTTTAAAAGTATATATAAAAAAAGCTCAACTATTTACTCTTAACATAAATATTCTTACAATATTTATTATTTTTCCTGTAACTTAATATTAATAAACTTTATTTGCGGAAATTTTTCATTTTCTTTTTTCACAAAATGTGAGATAAGCTCTTTTTTTTTTTTTTTTAATATTTTGTAAACTCAATAATATATCTTTTTATGTAAAAAAAAAACAAAATATCAAATTTATTTAAGTTATTAAGCTGTATATACACTTCGTCGTGAACGTGAACATGAAAAAATAAAACTGCAAAAAAACAACACAAAATAATTAAAAAAAAAAAAAAAAAAAAAAATATGTGAGTCTCGGGACACACGGAAGAAGTGAAACTTCATGGCAAGTAGTATTTTCTGGAGCGGGTAAATAACCCTACTAGCCTGAAAGCACTGAATCATCACTGTTCCATCACTGAGATTTGTTGTTGTTTTCTAATGATTCATCACTGAGTTATGAATGGAGCTCGGGAAAAAACTCAGCGTTAGAAAATACAATTTACTTCCACATACAAACAACTATCTCTCTCACATATGAAACAAAATATACTTGCTTTTATACAAAACTCATCACTGTTTAACTACCCAGTACTCATCACTCATTCATCACCCATTATTCATCACTTATTCACTACCTAGTACTCGTCACTGTTTAACTGCCTTCCCTTTCTAAAAAATAAATAAAACATTTGTTTTATCTGTGGATAAATTTATTATTAACTATAAAAATGAAGGAATTAACTATAAAATGAATTGAATTTTAAATTAATTAAGTATCCACAGGCATTCTGACAGCAGCAGGCAAATCTATAGTTTTTCTTTTTTTTGAAGCCATACTTTTGGGTGATTTAAGCACACTCTTCTTTTTCGAATAATAATACTCCCATTCCTGATCCACAGGCATCTAAACGAGAAACTATGTGTTAACTATATAATTGATTATTAAATTAAATAAAAAATATATTTCTTACCAAATATTTATATTAAATAATTATTTAATTTCGGATTTTTTCATCTTTTTAATTAATAATCTTGAATATTATTTTTAATTTTTAAAATGATTCTCCGATAAATAGAAAAAACTTGTCTTAAATTTTTTTTTCGTTTCACTTTCAATTTTTTTTGTGTTATTGAAATATAAAACATCTGCCTCTCTTTTTTTCAACCTAATCTCAGTGATGATTTATCAATGACTCAGTGGTGATCACTGAGTTATAGTAAATAGTAAATACATGCAAAAATTTTTATTTATAATATGCTAAAAATCCAATACATTCACGTGAAAATTCGCTCCCATGTATTTGTGACCACTGAGATCACTGACAAAAAGCTAGTAGGGAAATATTTAAAATTGCCAAGTGCATATAAGTCATAACGCCAATCGATTTTTTCGACGGCGACTAGTTGATTTTTGTCCTTCGACTGCTGCGGCCAGTCGACTTAAAATAACTTGTTTTGGGGGAATTCGGCGGCTTAGAAAAAATTAAACAAAAAAAAATAAAAACCAGAGACTACTTAGATATAAAAACATTTAAAAATTCTAAAAAACTTTTTAAGGTCAAAAAGTTTAGTGGCATAATGGCTTTTAAATTATTTCAAAATGGCTAGAATTATGGCTGCATGGCAACACTATATAATTTCATTTCATTCATGTTTATTAGTACTTCTTCTGAAAAGGAATTAGAATAAAAATATTCTACATGCATTGATTCCATTAATGGAATTTAATGGCAAAAATAATTTATACCAACAACTCAATTACAAATTACTTCAAAAAAAAATCTGTTTTAGTTAAAAGAGCATTTTCAAATATGACTGCAAAATTTGGCATTAGTATTTCTTCCGAAAAGTAATTGTAATAAACATGTTCCTCCTGCATTTTATTAGTGTAATTTAATGTCAAAAATAAATTACACTAACAAACTAAAAAAATTACATTAAGAAAAATTAATATCAAAAATAAATGATCTACAAAATAGGTGCATTGGAACATTTTTATTCAGAATTCATATTTGTATTCCAAAAACTTTTTGAAAATTAGCACTAATAATTAATAAATGAAATATTTGTTATTCAATAATTTAAAATAAATTTTATTTTCCTTTCAATCGAAAAAAAAAAATAGTATTTTCGACTTTAATTCTGAGCCAATATAGAGTAGGTTATTGCGCTGATAAGCTTCATTAAGTTGCTAGCGGCTGTCGGATTTATCATCAGCTGACACATAAATTTTTTCTTTTTTCTTTTACATTCGGCGTTACATTTTTGACACTCGGCGTTACATTTTTGACACTTACATTTTTTTCACTCTCAATCACAATGCCTCTAAAGAAGTTTCACTTCAAAAAAAATATGTAAAACTTGGAGAGTAAAAAATAATTTTAAATTTAACTGTTAAAAAGAACAAAATAATTATTTTGTTATGTTTTTTTTAAAGTCCCCGATGATTGAATTGAGTTCATCGTGAAATGAAATTCACCACAGTGAACAGGAAGTGCAAACGTACAATGTGAACGTGAACATGAAAAATGGTGAATTTATTGTTCACAATGGCTGTTAACGTTCGATAACATTTATGATTCTAAAAACATTTCACCGTGAACAAAAAAAATTTTTTTTTTAATTCAAAAATCTGTATATAGAAAATTCTCGTCTTTTTCTCTTCGTTTTTGTGTTAGTCCTCAAACTCCTCCGAAAAGGCTAGACCGATTTTTATGAAATTTCATGTGTATATTCAGTAGGTCTGGGTATCGGTTGTAAACTATTTTACATATCGCTAAGTGAAGGGGGGGGGGGGGGTGTTTTTCTCATGGTGTTTGCAACCGAACTCCTCCGAATCGGAGAAGACCGATTTTTATGAAATTTTCTGCGTATATTCAGTAGGTCTGAAAATAGGATGCTGGCGGGAGGCGTTAGCGAGAGGGATAGGCAAGAGGGCAGACAGGAGGGGAAGACGGTAGTCACAGACAGGAGGGGTAGAAGATAAGGGTAGAAGGGAGGGGTAACGGAGCACCCGGGCCAGCTATTTTTATTAGAAAATCAAATAAGCAATTTAAAAAATTCATAACAATTAAGTATTCGTTAAAATAAAAATAAATGAATTGAATTTAAAAATGTCACATTATAAAAAATATTCGTAATATTTTCATTTTCATGTTCACGTACCTGTTCACTACAGCTGTATACGACTGCGAACGTGAATTTCAATTTCAACACACAAAAAATTCACACAGTTATTCACCGTGGAAAAATTAACAATTTCACGTTCACATTCACGACGAAGTGTATCAGCTTTATACAAATTTTATTTTTATACAATTGTACATTACTCATTAAATATCTAGATGTACGTTGTTGTGTAAAGCTTATCTAAATTCTCATACAAGTTTATTTTATTTAACATATTGTTCATAAAATAGATAAGTAGTAAATTTTAGAAAATGTTGTGGATTTTATTAAAAAAAACCATAAAACTTTAAGCTGACCTTCGATTTATAGCAACAAATTCTAAATATTCCAATTTTGGGAAAGTTGTGTCCTCGATCAATTTCTGAATCCAACCGTATGCGTAACGAAAATCAAATAGTGTTTTTAAGTAATAATGTCCTTATTATCTGCTTATAAAGCGACGATAATTTTTTTTGCTATTGAGACTTACGCTGAGATAAATTAAAGAAAATTTCACATCCTATTACAACTTTTTTTTTTTAATTTTTCTTTACAACATTCAAACTTTCTCCAGGTACCAAAAATGAATATTTTTTTTTAGTTATATACCTACGTATTACAATAATAAAAAAGTTGTAATTGATTTAACTTTACCGCATTCCAATTATTAAGTTTCATGTTACATCCAAATCTAGTTTTTATCTAGTACTTAAAAAAATTTACTCAATTGAGGAGTTTTTCAACTGTACAATACATAATATACACAAGGTAGGAAAAGTCTGCGTACGGGCTCGTTTTCTTATTTTGTGTTCAACATGTTCCCAGTTTTTGATGTAATTTAAAAGGACTAAAAAAAAAGTTTTTTTGTGAAAAAAAATTTGTTTTTTTTCAAAATTTAGATTTTGAGAAATATCAATTTTTGGAAAAGTCTGCGTATACAGCCGGTTTAATGCTGATTAATTTTCTTTTTTTTTTACACAAGATGAAATAGTGATAAATTATGCAATGCATAGTATATGTAAAAATGGTGAAGCGATGCGGTAATAATATTTTCTGTAAGAGAAGAATGTATTAAACATAAAATAATAATTGATTGAACTTATAATTCCGCAGACAAAAATGCATAAATACACAAAAATACACAAACTAAGTAATTTTTTATTTTTATTTCATTAAGTATAACACTATATTTATTTTTATTTGTAGTTAAGGTTATTCCAATTAATTTATCATAATAAGTTTAATTAGGTGTATATAACCACACTTAATATCCTGAAAATCTAAACAAATAAAATTATTTGTTTTCGTAAATTAAATGCTTAACAATAATGTTTTGATGATAAATCACATTTCATTACCAGAAGTGTAAACCATGTAATTGCAATGTAAATAGTATGAAAAACAAAGGGTTAATGTGTGAACTTGTGCATCATGTCGCACATAAAACATTTTAGCATATAATATATGCTATACATTTTAGTCTACATCCAAATGTTTATTATGTATACGCAACACTCATAACGAAATACAGTGAAACCTGTCTAAGACGGAAACTGAGTAAGACGGAAACCTGCATTAAACGGAACTTTTTTTGTGATTGTTGATTTTTCCATTCAAATCAACCCGTGTAAGACGGAAAATACCTTAAGACGGAAACGGACAGATTTTATGCCGTTTTTACTATTAGTAAACCTGTATAAAACGGAAAAATGAATCACTGTTTTTTTCCATGATTCTTTACTGGGTATATCATTTCACATTTGCTGGGAAAATATTAATCATATGTATATCATATGTAATTTTCTGCTGGGTATATTATTATCATTTTAAACAAATGTTGATCTAAATTATGATTTTCAAGATGAGAATATAACTGATAAACAAACTATGGATGCAGCTGTTTTTTTATTCAAAGGGGAGTTCGGAAGATGGTTGCAACTACTATAACTATTGAATTTAAAATATTGTTGTTATCATTTTGTTCAGAAGAAAACTAAACAAACAGTAATGCCAAACTATTTAATATAATATAGTACATTTATTTTTGTATATTTATTTTTACCATTAATATGTGTAGTATATATGTATGTACCTATAAAAGTTCCTGAATTTATTAATTTAAGGTATACATATTTTATCTTTTGTTATATGACAGTTTGAATTTTTATGCCAAATTTTGTTATTTTATTTCAAACTAATGTTTAATAAACCAAATGTATAACATACATGTTAGACATACATACATTAAAAATTAAGAATCAAAAAATATTTTTTATTAACCCTGTGTAAGACGGAAACCTGTCTAAGACGGAAATATTTCCCGGTCCGTTGAGGTTCCGTCTTAGGCAGGTTTCACTGTATATAAATGTATTTTTTTTTTAAATAAAACAAAAACTTCTATCACAGACATTCGGTTCAATTTCAACTTTTTTATCAAAAAAAAATCAATTGTGTAGGTACTTGGAAATTTTTAATGTCAGTATATTGCTGAGTTTTATACATAAAATATTCATTTTGTTAAACATTATTTACAGTGTATTATATCGCATTATTTACAGTGTAAATACTTTTTTTTATAATAATGATTATTTTCTTAAATAGATATTGAAATAAGTCAGAACTAAAACAAAAAATAACATAAGTACTATTAGATTCGCTGTCATCAGTAATATTCTCGCATCTAGATATATTTGAAATTATAATAATCAATTACGTTGAATTTTCTTATGTGTAGATGTATAGATTCGAAATATATATAGATTCGAAATATGTACATTACATAGAATTTTCCAGTTTTCTATTCCATATATCAACATAAAGAATAATTAAACATGTACCTTTAGTATTATCTCAACTCAATTATACATCAAAATTTGCAGTTATACACATTATATAGATAATATAAATAATATATATTTCAGATCAATATTCATATGAACATAGGTATATCACATTTTTTTTTACGGATTCACTACATTCCAAAACAATGCAAATACATAAAATGCTGTGTTTAGTTATGCATAGAATGAATGTATTAATATTAATAGATTAAAACTTTTTTTTTTAAATTTTTCGCAAATATATTTAATACATTTATCTATCTGTAGTTGCAAGTTACTGTTAATTAAATAAAAAGGTTAACATACTTTAAAAAAAGAATAAATTACGAAATCCGAAATAAAAACCTGTAGTCGAATAAATAAACATACAAATGATTGCCCTTAATATATTTTAAAATTAAATAGAAATATTATTCCTAAAAATCTTGAATAAATTTATTCGGTGTCTGATATAAAATAATAAGACTTAACGCCATAACCACTTTACTTTATGTCTATTTCTAATACTTTGTGTCCTGTATTTGAAAAAAAATTATAGTTTAATCTATCTTTGTAATGGGTGCACCATTTATTCATTGAATTGTTTGATAATTATTTAAAATTACATTGGCAATGTATAATAATCATAGTTTAGTATGTTTCCATTATTCAAAAGTTAAAAGAATAACATTAATAATTGTTCCCGAAATAATATTAGTACAATACATGAAAATAACAGTTTTCGGTTTTTTTAATAAAAATTTTAATAATATTGCAGATTGTGACCGCAAAAATATGTTACTTTCAATAATTAATTAATTTACAATTAACAAAATATTTTAATTTAACATTATACTGGTAGCCGCGTATTCGTTTGCAAATTTGAATAATATATAATGTTTTTTTCAACTGAAATTTCAAATAACGTAAAATGTTTATTGATACAGTTGTTTCCCTTAAATTTCATTATCTCTATGAAGTATACATACACATTCGTTCAATGAAAAATAAATAATTTCCTAAACCTAATTTTTGTGGCAAGGATATTTCTATAAATCTTATGGTTTTCAATTCCCAAACGTTATAACAAGTAGTAAGTGCAATGTAATAAAAATGTATTACATATATGCACGAACATACGAATTCAAATAAAATTGTTCAAATTTAATTCTATATTATTTATACTAAATAAACCTACCTCCTATACCTATGTATGAAAATGGCAACGGACAACAGAAAAAAAACCAACGTTTGGTCAGCGTAATAACAATATTTAGAAACACATTTAACTGTTTTTTATCTTTTGAAATCTGTTCTTTTATATATTTATATTAAGTTGTATGTAGGAACATTTATATATTTATAATGTGTGCGTGCAATTCAAAGATATTAACAAACTTATTGTTATAAAAATCAAAACAAAATTTCATCAGAGAACGGAACTATTATCACGATCTGAAGAAAATTCAAATATGTAGTGTTTCTTCACTGAAATTCTTGTTTCGAGGAGAAGAATTCCTATATTCATATCACTCTTAAGAGAAATTGAAAATAAAATATAAAAATCTAATAGTACGATATTGATAGTGTCTACGTTGGTAGTAATATGCAGGAATATTGGATAGAAAATCGACAAAAATTTGAATTCCAGGATAAAAATATTATAAGAGCAAATAAAAACCATAACATACTATCAAAATTAAACTTCTTTTTATTACGTAAACGTATGTTTTTTTTTTTAATCTTTATATCTATATTTTCTATGTTTTTTATATATTAATTAAATGACTGTAGTTAAGTTGTAAAATGATCTATCGTTTTAATAGTCAATAAAAAATTTCAACAAATAATAATTTCAATGGGTACTTATGCCTTGAGCACAGCTAATACCGCAAAGCAATTTTTGAAGGAATGTTCCGGAAACCTGTTCACAGCTAATTTTACCTGAAAGCAAAAAAAATCAACTGCAAATAACTGCTTTTGTTTTTTTTATAATATGATTGTGACAGAAAAATGCCGCAAAACCAAATTTCGATGCAAAAGAAACGCAGTGAAAAAGGAACAAAAAAAATATTTTGTGACGCAGTCAATTCTTTCTGGAGCAAAAAAAAAAATAAATTCAGTTTTCTAATTAATTATGAAATAATTTTAAGAAGTTCTTTTTACAAAAAATCAATAAAAATAATATCTTGCATTTTTTATAATTCTTATTTAAATTAATTAAGGAATAACGCAGAAAATCGGTTTTTACGGTAGCTCTAAATTGCTTTGCGGTATTAGCTGTGCTCAAGACATTACTGTAAATAATTTATGTGTCATTCATTTATTTTGCAATTAATTATAATTTTGATACAAAACCAGGAAACGTAAAAGGTACATAAACAATAAATATTTTGTCAAACTTAATAATAGACAAATTTGTCCTAATCAAATACCTTATAATGTAAGTACTGGTGGTTGCTTATTTTTTCTAAATATTTTGATTCAGTGCAAAATATACGCTTTGTAGTGTGTGTTTTTGTAAAAATGTAAGGGGTTGGAAACATAGTTTATTTTATTTTTATTATTTTATATTAATTTTTTTTCATAATGAAGAAATAATTTCTATAATTTAAGTTAATTGTTATGCAGAAAGTTTTATTTAATAGTTTTGAGGAATCATTCAACATCACCTTTTTGAATTTCCTAAAATTTTGTGTTTAAAAACAAAAAAAAAAGATAACTTTTGAAAACTTTTATTTATTAAAAAAAATTCATACAAGGTTTGTTAATTGTTACTTCTTTGCACTACAGTTTTGCTTATCACAAATTAATTCAGTTATATAGTATTAAGTTAAGATTGAAGACTAATATTGCTGCCTTTTATATAAAACGACCGACAATCCTTAACAATACATACATGGCATTTTAATATTAATTTTTTTTATAATCATTTTTTTAATAATCAAAATTTCAATTTATTTTTTTATTTTATTTTCACAAACTTAAAAACTTTAAAGACTACCGAAAATTACTTAAATTTCAAAGCCAACTTCATTTAGAATTTTTGCAGTCATGGTAAACTACATAAAAAATACACATAATACAAAAAAGAAAAACATCTGATTTTCCTATGCACTGAAATTTTATAAACCAACACATAAGCAAGCACCAGTATTTACATTATAAGGTATTTGTAATAAATAATTATAAAATGCATAAATGTATTCTGTAGATTAAAATTAGCTCAATTAATTCCTATATCCTATTCGTTGTTAAAGTCAATTTATGGATGTAATGAACCGCAGAGGAATTTAATTTCATAGTGTAAAATTGTCTGTTGAATATTATTTCAAAATAACAATTATAATATTATAATTATATATTAATATTAATATTATACTATAATGCATATAGTTATTTTTTTTTTAGTAAATTTTGTGACATATTTTTTTAAATGATGTTTCCAAAATTGGAGATAATTCAAATAAAATTAAAAGCACAAATAATCATATTTACTCACACATTCCACATTGCATATTTTTAAGGAATTATTATTTTGAAACCAATTATACTCTTGGTATAAAATAATTCAGTCAGTCAGCAATCTTATTTTTACTTTCCTTCTCCATACACAAAATATTGTAATGTTCCATCATGTAATTAAACCTTAATAAAAATAATGCAAGATAAGCAGAAAAGTAAATCCTCAAAAGCTGACGAAAGAAGTTTAACTTCTTTATTTACTTGCAAATATTTATTTTGCTATGGACTCTGACCGATTTACTTTTGCAAGTGGAAGAAGGGGTAAAATTTTTTGTTACGAAAATTGTCGGACTTTAGAAGTGGCTGCGTAGGATCAATCAATTTTTTGTTACAAAATTTATGTGTTTAATCGTTTCCTTTTTTTATTTACCAAATTTGAATGATATCGGACGAACTTTTGAAGGTCCGCCCTCCAGGGGTGGTCGCACATTTGTCCGCGGGACATTTGTCCGCGATTTGTTTTTATATCGCGGACATCAAAACGACATTTGTCCGCGATTCGAAATGACTTTTGTCCGCCGCGGACAAATGTCATTTTGCAAAATGTCATTTGTCCGCGATAAAAATTAATCGCGGACAAAAGTCATTTCGAATCGCGGACAAATGTCTAACCCCCATTATAATCATTCATTAATAGTCAACATTATAAAAATTATCGTCAAGAAAGAGAAATATTTCTTAATTTTATTAAAGAATATTATAAAAAAAAACAAATTATTTAACGTGTCTTAACAATATTGAAAGAGAAAAAAAATTAGTATGTATCGGAATTTAGCTATGTTGTCCCCAATAATAATTTTTTTGGTGTTAGGTTTGACTGAAAAGCAGCATTTTGTACTGTTTTAGAAACAACAAATAATTTTTTACTTTACGAAAATTTAGCCGGAATAATTAAAACGTCAACTCGTTTTGGGTAGGATGTTATTATTTGTTCCACCAAAAAGTGTGCAGTTTCATTATCGTTAAATTTATTATGAAAATTAGGAAATTTATATAATATGAATTAAACAAAATTTTATCGCATTTCGTATTCTTTAGGATGTTTCAGATTATCAAGATGAGTATATTGTATCTAACAGAGTGTTGGTTTGAATGTTTGTATGTTTGTAGACTCATAAACCGCTCAATCAACCGTTTTCAAACTTACACCATGTCTTTGTGTCAGGTCAGGGGTCGTTATAGGCTATTCTAAAATTTGATTGGACTCCTACCCAGAGATCTGCCCTGGTAAGGACTTCAAAAGTTGGTCCAATTTCGTACATAAAAAGAGGAAATGATTACACACACAAATTCCATAACAAAAATTGATTGGCCTTCTACCTGCCCTGGGGACCGCTTAACCGATCGTTTTCAATCTTACACCATGTCCTTGTCTCAGGTCGCGGGTCTTTAAAGGCTAGTTTAAAATTTAATTGAGCTCGTACCCAGCGACCTCCCCTGGTTAGGACTTCAAAAGTTGGTCGGATTTCATTCAATTTTGGTACATAAAAAGAGGAAATTATTAAACACACAAATTTCGTAACAAAAAATTAATTGACCTCCTACTCAGCGACCTGCCCTGGGGGAGGAATTCGACCGATTTCATTCAAATATGGTACATAAAAAAAGAAAAAAATTTAACACAAATTGCGTAACAAAAAATTTGGCCCCTTCTTTTAAGCGGGTCAATGCATAGAAATCAATTTCTTTATTACGAATAACTACAAAATATTAAAAACTCAAACGATCGTAAGTTTCCAAACCGTGTCTTTGCCTCAGGTCTGGGTCGTTATAAACTATTTTAAAACTTGAATGACCCCCTAACTGCCCAACTAGCAAATTAGCTCTGTAAGAGGATTCAATTTTTTTAGTAGAAAGCTTATGTATTCTAGTGACTGTCTATTAAGTTCCACGAATCCTGTTATAACCTCAAAAGTGGCGAAAATTATAAGTATAATTTGTTATATAAGTATTTCTTAATAGGATATAAAAAGTTGCATAACATTCTCGAATTATGAAACTAATCCCATTATTAGCCTTTATAACACTTTATTTCATGAAAGAAAAGAGAAGGACAACCTTAAAAAAAGAAGTGCATAAATATATATAAAAATGAAAATAGTTAAAAGAAAAGGAAAACCAATAAAATATAATAAATAAATATTTAGATGGGTATATATAATAATAAAATAAATGTGTTTGTATTTAATTTAATTTGTGCACATTTTAATTTTTAAATGTGTATCAAATTAAGTATTTACAAAAAACTATTGTAATTGTTGAAAATAGAATTTTTTTTTTCATGCAATTCAAAAAATAATGCAATTTTTAATATTCTAGGATTGATAAATATGAAAACCTAATGAAATTTATGATATCTAAATAATTTTAAATTAAAAAAGGCATAAAATTTGTTAAAATGTTGATACATTTTAAAGTCATATAAGCAAAGTATGAGCAAAATGTAGTTTGCCATGGCACAAATAAATAAAATTTAACTGATGTTCTATTCTTTTTATGTAGTTTTCATCAATGAATTCAATTTTTTCAAAAAGAATTAACAGTTTGCCAAATAATAAATTATTTAGTTCTTCCAAACAAACTTTTGCGTTTAAAGAACTTCAATTTCGATGAAGTATTTTCTTCCTATATTCGGATAACCTTTGTTATTTTTAGGAAGTTTTATAGAAAAATCCGAAAATTTTAAATTATTTTCTATTTCGAAGTGGCGACATACTTAAGGATATTATTTTTAATTTTTTCAATTGTTAAAAAAAACTAAAAAAATGTTTAATAGGGATAAAAATTAATTTGATTTTCTGAAACTATAAAATAACAAATACAAAAAATGAGCTAGTCGGTTTTTCATTTTTGAAGCAAAAATTAATCAAAAACGAATTTTCCTTACTTGATTGGATTTTCACTATAAGTATCATTCACTATAAGTTTTTTTATCACACGAACAAAAAAAACTAAAATGGTAACCAACCTGTCTGTATTTCCATGTCTATAGATAATTTGAACATTTTGGAGATTTTTAGACAAAGCGGAAGGTATTAAAAATTCAACCTTACAATAAAGAATGATATTAAATTCTCACTCAGTAGTTTAATTTTATTTCCCGAAATAATTAGTATTTTGTTAACAACGTAAAAAGTTATAAAATAATAATTATCCGGCCAAAAATTCTCACAAATTTCACCCAAGGATACGTCTAACTAAAAAATCCTTTAGGTTGATTTTCCGATCATCATACTCTTTTCTTATTTCGGACCATTTGAACCTTCCAACCCTTACAAAATAATATTCTATTTCCGTACATCATTTTAAAATCATGAATCTGCAAAGAATTTCCGCAAAATTATAATAAAAACGTCAACGTAAAGGAAGTCAAAGTAATAATTTTACAAACAATAAAGTTTCTCAAGTCTTTATTATATTTATATGGTTAGGGGATTAGTGCAATAACCTGGTAACACGGAATTTAAATTATTTTTGTTTTCATTTTTAAAAGCATACGGCAAATACGCATCAAACTATTCTTGTCCTCTTTTCTCATAGTGCAAAAAATGACATTTGTCCGCTAAAAAATTAAAGAATCAATCGCGGACAAATGACATTTTACAAAATGACATTTGTCCGCTAAAAATTTAAAAAAGCAATCGCGGACAAATGACATTCTGGAAAATGACATTTATCCGCTAAAAATTTGAGGCTAAAGTGCAGATGACGTGAACCAATCAGCCGCAAATCCCACTGACCAACCACCAGTCCACCCCCCTCTTTAAGGGGCAAATCGGGCAAAAAAAAAATTGCATATACAAAATGTATAAACAATTTGGGGGGACTCTACCCCTCTTCCCTTTTCCAAGCTTCAGACGATTCTGAGTGGTTCACGTAATCTGCAGTATCTCCAAAATTTAATAAAATCAATCGCGGACAAATTACATATGCAAAATGACATTTGTCCGCTAAAAAAACTGAAAAATCAATCGCGGACAAATGACATTTTGCAAAATGACATTTGTCCGCTAAAAATTAAAAATTTCAATCGCGGACAAATGACATTTTGCAAAATGACATTTGTCCGCTAAAAATTCGAAAATTCAATCGCGGACAAATGTCATTTTGCAAAATGTCATTTGTCCGCTAATTTTGAGACATTTGTCCGCGGCGGACAAATGTCATTTTACAATCGCGGACAAATGACATTTTGCAAAATGACATTTGTCCGCGAAGTTTTCCATACAAATTTCATCGCGGACAAATGTCCCGCGGACATATGTCACGGCGCCATTTGTATTATACATATATATAGGATTAATCTAATTTTAAAGTGAATCAGTTAAAATTTTAATTTAAACTGAAAATTTTTTTTGCGTAATTAGTAGGAGTTAAATAGTTTTTTTTTCAAATTTAACTGTTTATCTAATTTTACAGTAAATCAGTTTAAAGTTAAACTTTTTTGCTGGTGTAAATTAGTAGGCGTTTTAAATTTCGTTTAGTTAAGTTGTGGTTAAATTGTCAAAATTAAAATTTATTAAAAAAATACGCAATATGTAAACGAGAATATGTAAACGAGAATAGAAAGTTTTCTTATAGGAATTATTACAAAATGTGCATAAGAACCATTCCAATCGACCTCAAGAGCCGCATTATGGCCACCTATGGCCTATAATATTGATCTTTAATTTCTTTTTTGTTAATTTTCCATTAAATTTGAATAAAAATATAATTTTTTTTGGAACAGAAGAAATTTTTATGTTGTGCTGTTTGTAAAATAAATATTGAAATCATAAAATTGATTTTTTTACATAACTCTAGCTTAAAAACTTCAGTTTTACGGCTCCCTGGCTTTTCGAGGTTTTTTTTCGATTTTTTTTCGAGTTTTTTTGATTTCCTTCGAGGTTTTTTTTTTCGAGGTTTTTTTTTCCGAGGTTTTTTTTTCGAGTTTTCTTATCACTCCCTTTTATTATATCGATATCCAGCTTCTCTCGGACTAATTTTCATCAGAATCCATGCCACAATTTAAAACAGTATAGTTTTATATGAAAATAATTTAGGAATTCGGAGAATCTCATACTGTTGCTTGGCTGAAAGAAAACGAGATTGTTCATATTTTGGCAGTTAAACGAACAAATCGCCCAAGTAGTTAGAATTTAAGAATTTAAGTGCGCGACGGACAGACAGACAGTCCACACAAATATGAACTTCTTAGAATTAAGAAATAAAAATAACTGTACCAACATGAACTCACAATATCAGCTTCTTAGAATTAACGGAAGACGTGCAAGAACATGATTTTTCTTGATTTTAGAACTAATATTCAGATTTTTAAGTTTCGCGGTTATAACAAAAATTTTTGTTATAACCGCGAAAAACTTAGAATTTTTTTTGTCATAACAGCGAATTCGCGGTTCTGACAAAAATAAAATTAGTTTCACGGTTATAACTGTAGTGTTCTACAGTAAGCCATTAATCATTTTATAGATTAGCATTAGAGATTAGACTATAAGATAATTATTATATAAGCTAAGCTGTATGTGACTGTACGCTATGACAAGGATAATGAAATTATGATTATTATATTATTGACCACTGAGGAATAAAGTTCAGTTTGTGAAATAATAAAATATTGTTTTATTTAGTAAAATAACGGATATTACATTTTGGCGACGAGGATAAAGGAAATAATTTAAATTATTGTGAAATTAATTGAAAACGGAAACAGTTTATAATTAAAAGAATTTAGTTCAGAGAAACTAAGCAAACATAAACAGGAATATTATTTAAAAATTTAAAAGAAAATTAAAAAAAAAAAAAAAAAAAAAACATTTTTATTTTGGAAAATTTATCGAAGAAATTAAAAAAAAAAATAAATTAATAAATTCAAAATTGGACTGAAAAGTTAATTTTGTGGCAGAATATAAGATTACTGGTAAGTAATATAAAATATTCAGAAAAAAAAAACGGAATTGCTTAGAAATTTAATTACTTGAATTTATAGTGGCAACTGCATGATTTGCAGGAAATGATCATGCAGGACATGTGTGATTTCATTTAAAATTTTTATGCATGTACATTGAACATGTATGGAAAAAAAAGAGAACTTTTATTTTTATAACGAATAAATAATTCGGTTAACTGCATAAATTGCAGGAATTTATTAATGAATAAATTAATTATTCTGGTAACTGCATAAATTGCAGGAATTTGTTAATGAATAAATAAGTTATTCTAGTAACTGCATAAAGGCAGGAATTTCAATTATATGTTACATATAATGTACAGGATAGAGTATCTGCTCGTATTGAGAAAAATTTTATTTTGTTAACTATATGAAAAATAAATAAATAAAATTATTATAATTCAATGGAAATTTTTAGATACAATTTTGAATAATGGCAGCGAATATTATACCATTAGAACATTTTCAATGTGATGGTGAACCAGGATCATTGGGTTTGTTTTGGGAGAGGTGGAAGAGAGCTTTATTAATATACCTAGAAGCTTCCGATATAGCTGATAATTCCAGAAAAAGAGCAACTCTTTTGCATTTAGGAGGAATAAATTTACAAGAAATTTATTATAACATTCCTGGTGCACATTTAGATGAAAAGCAGCCTGAAAATAAAGATCTTAATGTTTTTGAAGTGTCATTAGAACAATTAGATAAATACTTTTTACCAAAACAAAGTAAGATTTTTGAAAGACATATATTTAGGTTAATGAAGCAAGAACAACACGAAAAATTTGAAAAATTTTTAATTAGATTAAGACATCAAGCTGATAGATGTAAGTTTAAAAATGTTGAGGAACATTTAATAGATCAAATTACTGAAAAATGTATGTCAGTTAATTTACGTAAAGCTATTTTAACTCAAGGTGATTCTATTACACTTGAGAAAATTATAATTGAAGCTAACTCTTTGGAATCTGTTGAAAGACAATTAGAAAATTTTTCCGGACATTCGAAACAAAATTTTTCTGAAATTAATAAAATTAAAACCAAATCTTTTAAAAAATATTCTGAAAAAATCTGTACTCGGTGTGGGGATACTTCACATTCATCAAATGATAATAAATGCCCTGCCAAAGAGAAAACATGTCATAAATGTGGTTATAAGGGACATTTCAGGAAATTTTGTAAAACTCAAAATAAAAGATTAAATTTAAATAGTTATGAGCAAAAGTATGAAAAAAAAAAGAACTGAAGAATCTGTAAATCATGTATCAGGGGATGTTAAGGAAAAAAGCTCGAACATTGAATATATTTTTCACATTGATGATGAGTCAATGATTTCTTGTTTAGTTGGAGGGGTTTCGATCAAGATGCTTATAGATTCTGGTAGTTCATGTAATGTAATAGACGACAAAACGTGGGAAATTTTGAAGCAAAATAAAGTAATTATTTCCAATCAAAATAAAGAACCGAAAAAGATATTTCTATCTTACGCTAATAAAGATCCTCTTAAAGTTTTAGGTAGCTTTGATGCAGAAATAGTTGTAGGAAATGAAAAGCAAATTTCTACGTTTTATGTTGTAAAATATGGGGTTAAAAGTTTACTATTCTCAAAATAGGGATTGATATTAATATGGTTCAAAGTCCTTTTCCGAAATTTAAAGATGTTATGGTTGAAATTCCTATTAACTTTTCTGTAAAACCAGTAATTCAGCCATATAGACGTATTCCTTTTCCTCTAGAGGAAAAAGTTGAAAAAAAAATTCAGGAACTTGTAGATTTGGATATAATTGAACCTGTTAATGGACCTTCAAAATGGGTGTCACCAATAGTTCCAATTTTAAATATTTGTATTGATATGCGCAGAGCAAATCAAGCAATATTTAGGGAAAATCACCCTTTACCAACAATGGATATTTTATTCCCCCAGTTAAAAAAATCTGAATTTTTTTCAAGATTGGACATAAAAAACGCTTTTCATCAAGTTGAGATAGCTCCGAATTCTCGTTTTATAACAACATTTATTACTAAAAGAGGTCTTTTTAGATATAAACGTTTAATGTTTGGGGTAACTTGTGCTCCAGAAATCTTTCAAAAACTTTTAGAAAAAATGTTGATTACGTGTCAAGGAGTTATAAATTTTATAGACGATATTGTGGTTTTTAGTGAAATCGCAAAAAATCATGACGATAGACTCAATAATGTTTTAAAAGTTCTGAAAAAAAATAACGTTTTATTAAATAGTAATAAATGTATTTTTAAAGTAAAACAAATCGAGTTTTTGGGCCATATTTTGTCGAAAAATGGTATAAGACCAATGGATCGTCATATTAATGCGATTACATTATTTCGTCCTCCTCAAAATATAGCAGAACTTCAAAGTTTTTTAGGGCTTATTAATTACGTAGGTAAATGGGTTTCAAATTTAGCTACTTTAACAGAATCTTTGAGGAAAATTTTACGTTTAAAATTATCAAAAAATGCAAGTATAGAAAAGTTTTGGAGAAAGGAACAAGATGAGGGTTTTCAAGAATTGAAAAGTGTTTTATCGGCAAATAAAAGTCTTGGATTTTATGATCCAAAAGATCGGACACAAATAATAGCAGATGCCAGTCCGGTTGGATTGGGATCAGGTCTTATTCAATTTGATAAATCTAATATTCCGCGGATAATTGCTTATGGAAATAGAAGCTTATCGGACTGCGAAAAACGGTATGCTCAAACTGAAAAAGAAGCTTTAGCTTTGGTATTGGCTGTTAAGCATTTTAATATTTATTTGTTTGGTAAAGATTATTTTGAGTTGGTAACTGATCATAAGCCTTTAGAATTTATATTTGGACCAAAATCTAAGCCTTGTGCAAGAATTGAGAGATGGGTTCTTCGTCTCCAGTCTTATCGTTATAAGGTAATTTATAGACCAGGTAAATCAAATATAGCAGATCCTTTATCACGTTTGTGTGTTAATTCTGTGAGTTCAAGTAATACAACAGATTGTGAAGAACATGTAAGACAAATTGTTCAATTTGCAAAACCTATAGCAGTTACTTGGAATGAAATTGAAAACAATTCTGAAATTGATAGTGAGATAAAAAAAGTTAAACGGGGGTTGTATAAAGGGATTTGGGATGATGAGGTTAAAAATTATAAAATATTTGAAAGTGAACTCTGTTTTTCTGGTGAAATACTTCTTAAGGGAAATAAAATTGTAGTTCCAAAACTAATTCGAGGAACTGTTTTAAATGCGGCTCATGAAGGGTATCCTGGTATTGTAGCGATGAAAAATAGATTACGTACAAAAGTTTGGTGGCCGAAAATTGATGTTGACGCTGAACGATTTGTTAAAAACTGTCAAGGGCGTACTTTAGTATCTGCTCCTTATCCCCCAAACCCCATGAAAAGAAGAAGTTTTCCTACAGAAGCTTGGGTAGATGTTGCGGTTGATTATATGGGTCCATTAGCTACAGGTGATTATGTTTTTGTGATTGTTGATTATTTTAGTCGTTATAAAGAAATAAAAATTACAAAAAATATAACTTCAATAAATACGATCAATATCCTGAAAGAAATATTTTCGCGATTAGGGTTACCAGTTACAATTACAGCTGATAATGCTAAACAATTTGACTCTTGCGAGTTCAAACAATTTTGTGTCGAAAATAATATTAAAATTTTTAATACTATTCCCTATTGGCCCCAACAGAATGGTCAAGTAGAGACAAAATAAGGATATTTTAAAAAGGTTAAAAATAAGTCAGGGATTAAGAATTGACTGGAAAAATGAATTATTAAAATATATTATGATGTACAATAGTACTCCACATTTAGTGACCGGGAAAACACCATCAGAATTATTTTTTCGGCGACAATTTCGTGATAAAATTCCTTCAAATGATTGGGGTGGTAATATGAGATGTGAAGATCAGGAGGTTTCTGATAAAGATCGTATAGAAAAACAAAAGGGCAAGGAATATGGAGATAAAAAAAGACGTGCTTGTAGTGATGAAGTTGAGTTGGGGGATAAAGTTTATTGCAAAAATATTGTGAGGACAAATAAAATAACTCCAAATTTTAATTCCGAATTTCATACGGTTATAAAAAAAACTGGCGGTGATGTAGAAATTAGGAATGATAAAACGGGTCAACTTTTAAGAAAAAATATAGTTCATTTGAAAAAAATAAATGGTAATTGGGAAAATCTTTCGGTAGAAAAAATGAATGAAGAAAGAGAGAAAAAGGATTAGGATCATTTTGATATTGATTTATTTTGATAGATTTTTGAGTTGTTTCAATTAAAAATGTAATAATAAAATTAAAATTAAAATATAAAAGATATAATTTTAAGCTTTAAAAGGAATTTATAATAAGAAAATAGATATATAAATCTATAGAATAATATGAAATAATATTTATAAGCTTGAAATGTTTTTATGAATTAAATTAATTATGGTAATAATTACTAAATGAAAAAAAGGGAAAGATGTAGTGTTCTACAGTAAGCCATTAATCATTTTATAGATTAGCATTAGAGGTTAGACTATAAGATAATTATTATATAAGCTAAGCTGTATGTGACTGTACGCTATGACAAGGATAATGAAATTATGATTATTATATTATTGACCACTGAGGAATAAAGTTCAGTTTGTGAAATAATAAAATATTGTTTTATTTAGTAAAATAACGGATATTACAATAACAACAAATATTGTTATAACCGCGAAACTCATACATATTCCAGTTTCGCGGTTATGACATTCGCGGTTATGTCAGTTCACCAGTATAAAGGATGGTTGATCGGGGCATTGTAGTAAAAAATGTAGATTTTATTGAAAAATAAATTACAAAAAGTATCTTTTTATACATTATGATTTTCTGAAATTTTTATGATAATAAATATTGCCATAATTATGTAAATAGCTCATTAAAAACCTAAATTTTCAGCTATTTTTCCATTCAATGACAAACAGCAAATTTTTCTTATTTTCAGATCACGGGTTGTGAAGAAATTATATTTGCGCCAGCTATCTCTTTTTCAACATCATCAATTTATTATTCGATTTAAAAAAATACATTTAGTTTTATTACATTCATATAACTAAGTACAACATTATTTAAATTAATATATCTGTTGTATCCCATTTTGCTCAAGTACAAGATGAAATTGAATAATTGTTAAAACATTAGAAATAATTGAAGCACTGAAACTTATAATGAATTTTTTGTTGACTTCAAACAAACCAAATATCGTTGAATCGCATCGTACGATTTTAAACTGACGTAACAATTTTTCGAACTAAAAATAAAAAAATCGAAAATATTAATTAAAATAAACACATTTAATATTTAATTGAAAACATTTTTATGTTTGACAAAAATAATAAATTATTACATCATGGAAAAAAAATGAGGTTGATCTTTTACTTAATTTTCATTCTCAGTCAAAAAATGTTTAGCCTCGTGGAGGAAAATTTTATCTTTTACTGAATATATTTTATCCTGTGGCCTTACTATGAATTCTGTTCAGAAAGTTAAATTTTCTGAAAGTTGCATTCTGATCAGAAAATAAATCAGTACTTTGTATTCTTTTCAGAATGGACAAAAAGTGTTTCCGTAAGTTGAAAAAAATATTCTGAAAATAAATGTCAAAAATAACCAAAAGTATGCAAAAAAAAAAAAAATACACAAATTTCCAATAAAAAAACAAGATTGAATTTTTTGAAATAAACTGAATCTAGGACTATTTTAAAAAAATGTGTTCCGTACAGTGGCGTGCATCTTAAGGCGCAAAATGCGCACTGCACACCTACCAAAACTTAAAAAAAACTTAAAAATAAGTTTATTTTTTTAAATTAAAAATTAATATTTATCTCTAAAAAAATTAGATACCTATTTAATTTTTGTTTTTTGTAACAAATCAATATTATTGTACATAATCCTGCAAAAATTTGTAGGTACGTCAATAAAAAAAACAAAAAGCTTTCTCTATTTAACATAATTCGAATAATAATAACAAAAATGAGCATTAGAATCATTGCGCTAAAGGCTCAACTAAAACTCTTATGTATCGTGCTGCTAAAATACATAAAAAAATGTTATATACTTTTTAAAAATATATAATAAGTTTTAAAGAAAGCAAGCGCTGGTTATCAAACAGCGAACAACAGAAGCAGAGTTAAAAGAAATGAGAGTGCGTTAAAATTTTTTGAGAGAAAAAGCTTTTTTTTATTTACAAATGTAAATGCTACAAAAGTGAAGGCGAAGGCGCATTAGATTTGTTGCTCATTATGTATTTTTTATTATTGTCATGTTATAAAATGCATGAAAAAATACATAATTCGAAAAAATCCTATAAGAAAACGAGCGCTGGTTATTAAACAGCCAAGAATATAACAATTAGAAGAAAAAATGTATGCGTGCATAATATATCGATGCTTCTGGAATAATTTTGTTTCAAGAGACAAAAATATTTTCATTAAAGAATAATACGTTTTTTAACTTATTTAATTTTTTTTCTTTCAAGACATATAGTTTTTAGGGCGATTGCATATGTATGTATAAATTCGTATTTAGATTTTGCACACCCACTTAAAAATGTCACGGCACGCCACTGTCCGTAGCCCTATTTTGGTTATTAAACCAAGAAGAAGTTGAAAAGCGAAGACAATTGAATTCAATACAACGAAGAATTTTAAAAAACAAATCGATAATTTTTGAGCTTCCGAATGATATTTTTGTTAAACATTTTCGTTTAAACAAGCAAGTTTTTCGTTTCGTGGTGGACGAGATAACGCCGAATTTGTCCCATTCTGTTAGGTCCACCGCTATTCCTCCAATTATAAAATTAGCTACTGCTCTGAGGTTTTATGCTCAAGGAAGTTATCAACTCAGCGTGGGTCAAGATTTGCACTTATGCTTAGCTCAGCAAACCGTTTCAAAAATTTTAACAGAAGTATCGACAGCGATTCAAAACAAACCTTGTCCCAAGGAAATACATTTAAGATTAACACCAAAAAAAATTCAGTGAAAAAATATTTTTATGAAAAACATAAATTTCCATCAGTGATAGGTCTAATAGATGAAACACATATTCAAATTGTGAGACCTCAACTAGCAGATTATCGATATTTTAATAAAAAACTGAAACATAGTATTAATGTTATGGTTGTAAATTTTTCTTAAAATACATTTTTTAAGTACATATAATTTTATACAAACTTTTTATTTAGATATGTGATCATAACTTGGTTATAAGATCTGTTAATGGATGCAATGGTGGATCTTCACATGACTCTGCTGTATGGTCGACAAGCTCAGAAAGACGTTTTATCAAAAACAATTTCGAAAATGGCGAAAAAAGTTGGATTTTAGGTATGCATTGAAAATAAAATTTCAATAACCAACAAAGTTCGGTTATAATGGTAAAATATATACCGAATTTTACATTAAACTAGCGTATACATTTTTTTTTTTTGTTTTTGTAAGTGATTCTGGGTACCCTTTGGAACCTTGGAAAGGAAAGCTGAAGCTAAATTTAACAGTATTCACCAAAAAGATAGATGTTTAGTAGAAAATACATTTGGGCTTCTAAAACAAAGATTCAGATGTCTACTTTCAGCAAGAGAACTACACTACTCTCCCGAGAAAGCGGTTGTATTTTTAAATGCTTATTGTGCATTGCAGAACATTTGATTTTGATGAACCACTTATTCCACTAAATAACAATTCAGATCTGAATGATAACACAATTGATTGTGATTCTAATAGTAATATTTTCGAATTAGCTAAGAGAATAAGAAAGGAAATTAAAAATCCGTTGTAAATTTTGAATAACCAATTTTAAGTTGTATAATGAAGAATACTTAATAAAGTAGAGGTAATAAGTTTTTCCTTATCTTTTAATTATGTTTTAATCAACATATTTTTTTATATATTTTCATTTGAAGTAATAAAATCCAAATTGGTCAATTATTCCATGTATAAGAGCTAAAAACCTAGATGTTAGTGCTCCTTAGCTTTATAAGTTTTGCTGTAAATACATTTATTACATTAAAATTTTTTATAAATAAAATAAAATATTCCATGTCTTTTATATATAGGTTTATTTCAGTCTTAACAAAATAGTCAAAATCACAAAATAATCAATTATTTCAGGTCCTCTTTAAATAATATATAAATAATTAATAAAACAGCCAAAATTACAGCGCACAGAACAATTAATTAATCGCTGTCCTCATCATCACTAAGTTTTCTGGAAGTAGTAGTCCTAATTGCACTTCTTGCAACATTATATTCTTTTTTTTTAATTTAATTTTGTCAATTTTAATTTTATTGTTCTCTTCATATTTTAATTTTTCTAGTTTATAACACTTGTGCATAGTGTTTTCCATGCAATGGTTGCTTTCATATCACATATTTCAATCACTTTTTCCTCTAAGGTAGTGAATGTACAAATTTTAGATGGTCCACCACCAGTTTTATTCATGCTATTGAAATTCGTTCTTAATTTTTTTCTGGTGTAATCGTTGTAGCTAGACCAAAACTAAAAAATTAAAAAAAAAAAACAAGATATTTCGAATTTATCATATTTTAAATAATTCCAATTATATTGATTGATTTGATTTTTATTGATCCATTTATAAATAACATAATTCATTAAAAGCAATTTAAATTAAGAATTAATATCTAAATAATTAATTAAATACATAATATAAATTCTTAAGTAAAAATGTTTTGTTTGGATACAATAAAATTACGATAGCTCTGTAGTAAAAAAAAATACTAGTGGCGAGTATCGACTAAAAAAAGATAAAGAAATTTAACATAAATAATGTTGAGTTTAATAATTCATTGGTTTTTTACATCTGTAATTCTTGAGTATAATTAATATCTATAATACAATATATTTCCTGTGAAAAAGTTAATTAAATGAAAATATTCTCTTATACCTAAAAATAAAAAGGAAAAAAAGTATATTGATTAAAATTTAATAACATTAACCAATGATAACAATATATGAATTAAAAATTTTAAATGAAAAATTTTTGAAAAGAAAATTATATATACATTGTTATTTAATTACATAATTCTTGTAAAAGTAAAAAAAGGAAAAAAAAAAAATAATTCATGAAAAACTTAGTTCAAATAAACATTATTTAATATGAAAATCATGATTATCTCAGGAAATAATGATCTCAGGAAATAATGAAGGAAACCATTCAATGGGAATAAAGTTTGGAATGCAATTCATTTTAGAGCTGAGCTAGGAAACATAATATTAAATAAAACCTCTATATCCCTTTTGATTTGTTCAAATAGCCATTTTTTTATTTCTATAAACAATTTTTTAAAGTATATTATTACTCGTATAGTCTGAGGTAATTTGTTGAAAAGCCGTGGTGCTGTAATTGTGAAAAATCTAGAATAAAGATTAAATAAGGGTATAAATGCCAAATTTGAAGTGTTTGATTGGAGAATGTAATTAGGTACAACATCTGAATTCAAATCAAAATTTCCACTTCTAAAGTAGAAAACTTTCAACACTTTATATACATATAAGTGCCTTAAAGGTAAAATCTTGAGTTCACTGAATAACGGCCAAGAAGAATGTAATCTAGGAATATTTGTTATTAATCTGATAATATGATTTTGCAAAATCCTTATTGGTTCAAGAGTATTAAAATAAACTCCTCCCCAACAAGTTAGTCCATATTGTAATTTCGAATGTACTAGTCCATAATAAAACATTTTCATAATATTAATACTACAAACAGGACGCATCAGGTAGAATTTTCTCACTATACAGAACATATACTTTTTAAACTATTTATGTGTTCTTTCCAATTCAAGTTATGGTCGATAAAAATTCCAAGTAGTTTACAGATTCTATATGAAAACAGCAATCATCACAAGGAACACTACTGTCGAAATTTTTCGTAGAGTTTGAACAATTATGAGAAACCAAACTAAATTTTCTACAGAAAGGTGAATGATAAACTAAATCCACTGACTCGGAAACTGAACCTCTCAGTTTGAAAAACATTGCCTTTGTCTTATCACTCACGATATTTAAAATATTTCGAGTTCAAAGAAATTTTTTATTTGACGAGGAAAATTAATTTAGTCGCCAAAAAGGAGATCTTTGAAGTTTTTTTTTTTCTTTTTTAAGAAATAATTTGAATAAAAAATTTAAAAAAGAAATAATATCTATATGTTACCTTTTCCTATCCTTCATAATCGTGTGTTGGTGTCCCCAGAATATTTAATTCTTCGGCCATATTTTTCCACAAATTTGACGCCTTCTTTCTGGCTTCTGGAGTTTTGAAATAACCCGTTGCAAACTCAATATTTCTTCTAGTGTTTCAACCAACACTTCATACTGCTTTTGATTGGTGTATTTAGAAGATTTTGACCTAAAATAAATTTTTAGTTTAAAATTTTAATTTTATTTCTAAAAAAAATTAAAACAATAAAAAAAATTTTTTTTTTTTTTGTTTTACTTACATTTTTTGCATCGTTTGAAAATTTCGTTTTTGTTGTTCCGATAGCTTTTGGTTATCAGACAAAAATTCTGAATTGTTATTGTTTTTTTTTTATCTGATTTTCACATTAGATAGTACCAAAAACGGCAACTCTCGGAATAAATTCTGAATTTCATTTAGGTGTTCTGAAATTCAGATTACACAGTACCGATTAGCAACTTTCAGAAAATTTAACTTTCTGAACAGAATTCACAGTAAGGCCACTGTGCCTTAGGTTTTTAGATTGAAAGAAATGTTATTACTAATTTATTGGATATAAAATAAATGTACATCTTTGTCAAAAGACTCATTCTCATAAATCTTCCAGGCGTACAAATTTATTGAAGATTTCAAAAGTTTATATCTTGATATTGGGAAATCAAAAGAATATAAAATCAACAATAATTCAATAAAATTTATAAAAAGAAAGTAAAAAAAAGTTTGTAACTTTAAAATCATGTAAAAAAAAAAAACACACGAAGCAGTTATAGAACTGCCGACAGAAGAAAAACGTTTAGAAGAATTACTTTCTACTTCAGAAATTGGGGATCGAAAGCCATCAGATTTTTATCGTTCTATGGAATGTTTAGTTGGAACTACTTCTACAGTAGGTACACAATTATTAAGATCTTTATGGATGAGAAAACTTCCCACAAATTTAAATATAGCTTTAGTTAGCTCTAATATTGACAACATAGATAATCTTCTAAATTTAGCAGACAAAATTTGGGAAATTTCCCATTTTAATACAATTTCTTCTTTAAATTCTTCAAATTCTTTTTCAAATTCAAATACTTTACCACTTTCTCAAATTTCACCTATTCAAAATTCCAATTTTGAAACAAATTTACGTTTTACTAATTTAGAAAAACGATTAAATGATCTTACTAAAATTGTATCAGATTTAACATTTTCTAATCGTACTTCTCGATCACGATCTTCTAGTCGCGATTCTCGTTCAAAATCTTCTTCTCGTAATCATACTCACACAGATTTTTGTTGGTATCATTATAATTTTGGTAATAATGCAACAAAATGTAAAACACCTTGTAAATTTAATAATTCTACAAATTTAGATAACTCAAAAAACTAAATGAGTCCCCATTATCAGTTAAATCACATCGTTTATTTTTATACGATAAAGAGAATAATCTTAATTTTTTAATTGATACTGGGGCAGACATTTCCGTTATTCCCAACACTGTTTTTGGTCTTTTTAAAAAAAATCCTACTTTTGAATTATCTGCAGCAAATGGAACGATTATAAATACTTTTGGTACAAAACTTTTAAAAATTAATTTTAATCTTCGTCGTCCATTTAACTTTGTTTTTACTTTAGCAGACGTTAAAAAACCAATTATTGGCGCTGATTTTTTATCTAAATTTGGTTTATCTGTTGATCTACAAAACAAAAAGTTAATAGATTCTCAAACATCTTTATCTATTAATTGTTTTTCAAAATTTGATTGTACTCCATCTCCCAAACTTTATTCTATAAAAAATTCAAATTCTTTTTCTGACATTCTTAAAAAATTTCCCGAATTAATTTCTACTCCCCAATTTGATAAACCCACTAAACACAATGTTAAACATCACATTTTAACTAAAGGTAATTTACCTTTTACTAAACCTAGAAGATTAGATTCAAAAAAATTTAACATTGCGAAAACAGAATTCGAACACATGTTACAAATGGGAATTTGTAGACCTTCATCTTCTCCAGTTTCATCGGCACTTCATATGGTCCCTAAGAATGATAATAACTGGAGACCTTGTGGTGACTATCGCCAATTAAATCTTGTTACAATTCCCGATCGCTATCCTATTCAACACATTCAAAATTTCATTTTAAATTTACATGGTTGTTCAATATTTTCAAAAGTTGATCTAGTTAGAGCCTACCATAATATTCCCATTGCAGAAGAAGACATTCATAAAACAGCTATTACTACTCCTTTCGGACTTTTTGAATTCCCGCGCATGCCTTTTGGTTTAAGAAATGCTGCTCAATCTTTCCAAAGATTTATGAATGACGTTACTTTTGGTTTAGATTTTCTATACGTTTATTTAGATGATATTTTAATTTTTAGCAAATCTCATGAAGATCATAAACAACATTTAAAATTATTGTTTCAAAGATTAGTGGATTATGGATTAACTATTCAACCTTCTAAATGTGTTTTTGGTGTAGAAGAACTTGATTTTCTCAGTCACAAAATTTCTCCTAATGGTTACATCCCGTCAACAAATCGTGTTAAAATTATTTCAGAATTTCCTAAACCATCTTCAATAAAACATATTCAACAGTTTGTTGGAATGATTAATTATTATCACAGATTCATACCATCCTTAGCTCATTTACTTGCACCTATTTATAATCATCTCACAAAATTAACTAATCCCAAAAAATCTTCAAAAATTCCTTTTTCTTGGCCTGATTTTTGTGACATAAATTTCAATCAAATTAAACAGAAGCTTTCTGAAGCTTCTTTATTAATTTTTCCAATTGAAAATGAACCATTTACGTTAACTGTTGATGCTTCTAATGTAGCAATTGGAGCAGTCCTTCAGCAAATTAACAATAAAAATAATTTACCTATTGCTTTCTTTTCAAAAAAACTTTCTGATACTGAAAAGAAATATTCCGCTTTTGATAGAGAACTTTTAGCCATTTATTTATCCATCAAACATTTTCGATCATTTTTAGAAGGCAATGATTTTACAGTTTATACAGATCATAAGCCCCTTATCTTTGCTTTATCATCCAAAACTGAACGCAGTCCACGCCAAGCACGCCATTTGGATTATATTGCTCAATTTACTTCAGATATCCGTCATATTAAAGGTAAAGATAATATTATTGCTGACACTCTTTCCCGTATTGAAGATTCTCTAGATTCATCAGAAATTACAACGTGTAAATTTGATCTTCTTACTATTGCTCAACAACAAATTTCTGATTCCGAACTTCAAAATCTATTAATTTCTCCTAAAAATAATTCAAAATTTATTCTTGATCAAATTACTTTATCAAATTCGAACACCAAACTGTGGTGCGAAATTTCCTCAAATAAACCTCGACCATATATTCCATTATCTTTTCGTAAAATCATTTTTGATTCTTTACATAATTTATCTCATCCCAGTATTCGTGCTACTCGAAAAATTATTACATCTAAATATTTTTGGCCTTTTATGAATCTTAATATTAATGAGTGGTCTAAAAATTGTTTAAATTGCCAGAAAGCTAAAATCTATCGTCACACTAAACCACTTTCAGGTACATTTCCACTTCCTTCAGGTAGATTTCAAAATATCCATATGGATATTGTTGGCCCTCTACCTCCATCAAAAGGATGTTTGTACATTTTAACAATTGTTGATCGATATACTCGCTGGCCCGAAGCTTATCCCATTCCTGATATGACTGCTACTACTATTGCTTCTACATTTTTTAACCAGTATATTTCCCGTTTTGGCGTTCCATTGTCTTTAACAACAGATCAAGGTAGACAATTTGAATCAAAATTATTTACAGAATTATCTAAATTTTTGGGTACTCATAAAATTCGAACTACAACTTATCACCCTAAATCAAATGGTTTAGTTGAACGTTTTCATCGCCAACTTAAAACATCTTTAATAGCTCGTTGTAATACTATTAACTGGCATGATGAAATTTTTATTGTTCTTCTAGGTTTTAGAACCGCGATTAAAGAAGATATTAAGTATTCATCTGCTGAATTAGTTTATGGTGAAAATATTCGTGTTCCTAGTGAATTTTTCGTTTCAAATACTTCTCAACCTTTAGATCATTCACAATTAATTTCACAATTACGTTCAAATTTTAAACAAATTCGTCCAGTTCCAACTAGACATAAATCATATGAAAATTTTTATATTCCCAATGATTTACTCTCGAGTAAATTTGTGTTTGTAAAATCATTTAACAAAAAAATTTTAAATCCTCCTTACGAAGGTCCTTTCGAAGTTCTTCAACGTTTCGACAAATTTTTCAAAATTAATTTCAATGGTAAAATTAAACATATTTCGATCGATCATTTAAAACCAGCACATGTTTCTCCTTCACTACAACATTCACCGCCATCTACAATACCTACTCGTAAGGTTTCTTTTTCCTTATAATTTTTTATCTGGAAGGGGGGTATTGTAGTGGTTCATTTCATTTTCATATAAAATCAATACATCAAGTTTTCATTATTAAAAATGTAAATTTTGGATTTTGATTATATATTTAGATTTAATTTTAGTTCTCATAGAGAAAGTTGATATTTAAAGATTTACACTATGAAATAAAAATATTTTAATTTACATTTTGTACTGAGCAGTCCATCATTTGTAGCCACTGTTATTTCATAGTTTAAATCTTTTTAGTATAAACTTCTGTCGGCAGTTCTATGACCGCTTCGTGTGTTTCTTATATTTTGCTCCGGCACGACCTAACTGTAGCTCCCCACCCAAAATTTTTTTTTCAGGTAATATTAATTTCACCGGAGCTACCTATTTTGAAAAAAAATTGTTTTCGTATATTTTGCGTCGGCACGACCTAACCGTACCTCCCTGCCCAAAAATTTTAGAAAAAAAAAAAAAATGTTCGTATATTTTGCTCCGACACGACGTAACCGTAGCTCCCCACCCAAAATTTTGTTTCAGGTAATATTAATTTCACCGGAGCTACCTATTTTGAAAAAAAAAATTTTTTTGTATATTTTGCTCCGGCACGACCTAACCGTAGCTCCCCACCCAAAATTTTTCGGCTGGTAATCTTAATTTCACCGGAGCTACCTTTTAAAAAAAAAAAAAATGTTTCGTATATTTTGCTCCGGCACGACCTAACCGTAGCTCCCCACCCAACATTTTTTTTTCAGGTAATATTAATTTCACCGGAGCTACCTATTTTGAAAAAAAAAAAATGTTTCGTACATTTTGCGTCAGTACGACCTAACCGTACCTCCCTGCCCAAAATTTTTTCGGCTGGTAATCTTAATTTCGCCGGAGCTACTTTTAAAAAAAAAAAAAAATGTTTCGTATATTTTGCTCCGGCACGACCTAATCGTAGCTTCCCAACCAAAATTTTTTTTTTAGGTAATCTTAATTTCACCGGAGCTACCTATTTAAAAAAAAAAAATTTCGTATATATTGCTCCGGCACGACCTAACCGTAGCTCCCCACCCAAAATTTTTCGGCTGGTAAACTTAATTTCACCGGAGCTACCTATTAAAAAAAAAAATTTTCGTATATTTTGCTCCGGCACGACCTAACCGTAGCTCCCCACCCAAAAATTTTTTTTCAAGTAATATTAATTTCACCGGAGCTACCTATTTTGAAAAAGAATTTGGTTTTAAATAACTTATAAACGAAAGATTTTTAAAATTAATTTGAATTTAAATTTTGCGCGCCAAATTATTTTGTTTTTATAAATAACAAATGATTATTGAACTAACTATTTTGAAAAAAAATAGTTTTAAATAATTTGCAAACTAAAAATTGTTTTGAATATTGAAACGTCAAAAACCATGTCAGTTCGAATTCGATTTCGAATTTCGAATGAGTAGAATAAAAATGAATTTTTACGCCCTACAGAATTACTCAATTATATCATACAAAGCGCCTAAAGAAGTATAAACTTCAAAAATAAAGTTCACGGAATAGATTTATTAGATTTTCAAAAATTAAGCTTATAGGTGAAAATACGACAACGTAACGACAGCGATAGCGACTGTCAAAAACCATATATTTGTATGAGAATGAAACAATTGAGGCGACTTTTTTATATGAAAAATCGCTGTCGCCGTCGTTGTCGCCCCAATTGTGTTTTCACCTTATAATTATGAACCGGTAAATTAATTTGAATTCATTAAATATTTTACAAGAATTTTTGGATAAGGTTTTTTAAGGTTTCTAATGCTATTTCTATTTTGCCAATCCAAATTTTCCCGTTTAGGAATAACTAGCTTGTCAAAATTATAAGAAATTCTTTTAATTACATGTCCAATAACCAATAAATAAAAATATACAAAAAGATGACAATGCGGAAAATAAGTTTATGAAATCGCTTAGACCAAAAAAAACATTTTTAAAATTTTTTAGACCATCCTTTTTTTTTACAAAGTAATTTCACTGTCAAATGGAGTTTGGCAATTAACTAATATTTAAGAAAATTTTAAAATTTTTTTAAATAAATTGGTAAGTTTGGTATCATTTACAACTGAATTGATTAAAATTAGTAACGAAACTAAAATATGTGTCACAATGTAAAGAAAAGTAAGTGCTAATGAAATTACAGTTGAGGAGCAAAATAATTCAAGTGTCGGAATTAAATAGTAACAAAATGGTATAAAAATGTATATAAACATTACAAGATGGACACATTTAATTAAATTGATTATATATTATCGTTGAGTTGAAACGTGAATTTAATGAATCCAAAATATTTCGAACAAAATTAAAAATTCCAAATTATAATAAAATAAAAATATTCTAAAGTACAAGCCATCAATTATATTAGTCTGTCAAATTGTCAATCGATATTTATAGCGAACTTAGCAGATAGAATTATTTCACAAAACTGAAATTTAATTTAATAAAATTTTTCTAATTAATTAACTTTTATTTTATTCTCTAATTTCTTTATTTCATACTTATGTTATTGGAACGTAGTTCCTTATTCTACGCTCTTATGGAAAAATTTATTAAAAATTTGAACACTTTAGTGTCAGTAGATAGTGTCGGTACACACTCCGACGCGATCATAGATTTTGAGCGAGCAATGATTTTTTTTTTTAGCAGCAGTTCCAAAAAATTTTGAAAATATCGCTGCTAGGCCGCAGCGACCAAAAATATGATCGCGTCGGCGTCTGTCGGTACATGATAAACAAAAAAAAAAAGTTAAAAAAAATTATTATATTTTTATTATATTTTTTTAGGTATTTTAATAAATATTGTGTTTTTTGGTTTGCATTAATAATTAATAGAAATAAAACAAAAAGAATAGTAAACATCCAATGAAATTTATAAAATTAAAATCCAAAATTCTATCAAAGTTATCTATCAATATTATCTGTACAAAATAATTCCGATGTTTCACATCTATCAAACGTCCCGCCGGCTCTTGTATTTTTTATTGAACTTTGTATGAAAATTGATAAACTTAAATTTTATTTCAATTTTAAAATATTTATAAAATAAAATATTTAGTAAATATTAATTTTTTATTATTAACTAATTAATATTTTATAGTTCAAATAAAATTTAGATTTTCATACTAATTTCAATGTTAATAAAAATCTTGTATAATTTTGTCAGTATTATTTTGCCAATATAAAGGCGCTATTCGGTACCAAGGCAAGTCAAGTCATCTGCCGGCGTTAGATATTTCGATACTTTGCCATTTTGGCTATGATATTTGTTTTTTTTGTGTTGTAAACAACAAAAACAAAAAATTAAAATTTATAAGTAAATTAATGATACCTGTTAATTTTTTTTAAGTTTAAATAATGAGTCGACGCCGTCGCATTTTATATGATTTGATGAAAACTTAAATTTTATTTGATTTTATAAAATATTAATAAAATACTTAGAAAATATTGTTTTTTTATTATTAACTAATTAATATTTTATATTTCAAATAAAATTTAGATTTTCATACTAATTTCAATGTAAATAAATATAAATTTCGTATAATTTTGTCAATATAAAGGCGCTATTCGGTACCAAGTCAAGTCAAGTCAAGTCAAGTCAAGTTAAGTCAAGTCAAGTCAAGTCAAGTCAAGTCAAGTCAAGTCAAGTCGTCTGCCGGCGTTAGATATTTCGATACTTTGCCACGGCTGACAATTGTTTTTTTTTTGTGTTGCAAAAACAACAAAAACAAAAAATTAAAATTTATAAGTATATTAACGATACCTGTTCATTTTTTTTAAGTTTTCTTTTCTGTACAAAATAATTCCGATGTTTCACATCTATCAAACGTCCCGCCGGCTCTTGTATTTTTTATTGAACTTTGTATGAAAATTGATGAACTTAAATTTTATTTCAATTTATAAAATATTTATAAAATAAAATATTTATTAAATATTAATTTTTTATTATTAACTAATTTATATTTTATAGTTCAAATAAAATTTAGATTTTGATACTAATTTCAATGTTAATAAAAATCTTGTATAATTTTGTCAGTATTATTTTGCCAATATAAAGGCGCTATTCGGTACCAAGGCAAGTCAAGTCGTCTGCCGGCGTTAAATATTTCGATACTTTGCCATTTTGGCTTATGATATTTCTTTTTTTTTTTGTGTTGCAAAAACAACAAAAACAAAAAATTTAAATTTATAAGTATTCACTTATTTAAATCTCCAAATAGCGACTCCTATGGCGAAAAAAGGCACATACTTATGGGTGAAAAAAATTTAAATAAATGGGTTGTCAAAACAGTCAATATTAACGATACCTGTTAATTTTTTTAAAGTTTAAATAATGAGTCGACGCCGTCGCATTTTATATGATTTGATAAAATGTAAACAGTCCCTTTCGCGGCAAATAAACAGTCCCTCTCGCGGCAAATAGTAATAGTTTTTTATTGAACGTTGTATGAAAATTGATAAACTTAGAGTCACAATTTCTAAATTGAGGACATAATTTTCTGCATTCTGTATAATCTGCTAAAATCCACTACTTATAAAATAATATTTGGCTGACTGAAATCAAAAACTTATAATAATACGTGACCGACCGAATTTTCTTACCCATTTTTGCCGCTTTTTTCTTTTCTATACAATTTTAGTTTTTGAATTCACTTAAAAGTAGAAAAAAGTTTCTTTTTAAATTAATAAAATTTTGAATTGATAAAAAATGAAAATTACTTATATGTACGCTAAGGAACTACGTTCCCATCTGGTGTCCCATGACAGCTCTTTTGTTTTTTTGTATGTATTGTAAGGTTATTGAGAAAATTAATTTAGGTGTAAATATTTTGAAATTATTCTTTATTATTCTTTATTAATCAGGCATCTCCAAATCACGACTCGTGAGCCGAATGCGGACTGTGCCGTGAAAGGGCGTAAGTGATTCTAATATACTTAAATGTGTACATTAAAGAGCTTTTCAGATTGAAAAATAATTATTTTAATTGAAAATATGTACATACATATATAGTTATTAATATTATATGATTTTTAAATCTTTTATTTGTGGGTTGAGCTACTAGAGTTATCTAGTATTTTTTGACTTTGTTAAAAGGACTGACACTCTTATAGCATTGTAATAAGATATCATACTAAAAGTTAAACGACCTTATCTTATTGCACTTTTGCTAGAGTTTTTTTGTTGTTCAGTTAATTGTTTATGCCCCAGGCTTAAAACACTTGTAAACAAATATCACCGTGTTCAATGAGAATAAATTTAATAACATCTAATCGTACATTATTTTCCATGTAATACTTTTAATTGGGATTACCGTGTAAATCATTTATGTTAATTAATCACTAAATATAAAAAATTGTCTATTAGGATATACAACATAATTTATATTAGAAATAATTTCTTAAAAGTCTGTTCCTTTTTTTTTAATTTTGAAATAAATAAATGATATATTCCATATCGCAACTGAAAGTATTACAAGGAAAATAATCTATGATGGATCACAATCGACTGTTATGATTAAGTAAAAATTCTAATTCAGTTGTTTCAATATCTCTTGTTAGGGCAAAAGAACTGTGTTATTGTCAAAACGAAAGGATTTTCCCTCTAACGTATTGACCAAAATTTCTTGAGCCATGGTCCTTTGCAATTTCTTCCACTGTTGGCTTATCTATAATACTTGCCTTTTTTCTATTCCTTGTCGATCTTGTTTTATATTTTTCTCTTCTCCTTCTCCAGGCGTCGATTGTGTTGGGTGGCTATCTCCTTGACCATTGTAAAAATATTCACTTTTATCTAAAAAAATTCCTATAATTTTATTGATTTGTTTTGTAATGAATTTTAGCGTAGAAAAACAAATGTATAATATTTCATAAAATATACAATATTGGTCTCATTAGACTGTATTTAGTTGTACTTTTTTATTTTATTTAATACTAGACGAAATACCCGGCTTCGCAAGGTAGTACCGAACTTATATTAATATGAAAACACTTTAATCCAGATTTTGGGCACTAAAAAAAACGGAATTTCAAAATTTGTTACATAATCCCTTCCTCAAAACTATGGTTTTTTTAAAAGGCTGACATCATCACCAAGGGGTACTATCGGCCATGGGGACTAAGGATATATATGTCATTGTACCCGCAAACGCCATCTAGTGGCCGAAAAACGCAACTGAATTTTTTTTGAAATAAAATTTTTGAAATAAAATTACCTATGTTTTAAAAAAAAAATTTTAAAAGTCTCCAAAGACTTCGGAGTAAATTGCATTTATAACTTTTTCACGCATTTCACCTTTTCACCTTATATTTTTGAAACGGTAAATGGAATCAACCCAAATCTTGTATTTTCCATGTAGAGGGGACAGTTGTACGAAACTTTAAAAAAAAAGTTGTTTGAACAACATCCTTTTGAAAAAGGCCTAGAATCAACGAACAAATTTTGAATGAAAAAAAATTAAATTCCTTTTAATTTTGATAAACAATCTTTAATTAATTATGATTATTATAATTATGTACATGTGAATTTTTTTCTCTACAACAAAAGTACCTTATGTCACCATTGGTATAAACTAAAAGCTTTTTGCTGACATTATAACTATAATATTAATTAATAGGACTGCTTTGGATTCTGCAGCATTTCGTATAGTTGGATTATTTTGTCAGTACCTTTCAAAGGCTTCCACTTCACGAGATTAAAAATTTGATCAACTGACAACCCGTTAGTGAAACCAAATGTGGCAACTAGGAGCCTAGTTTTATACGTGCCTGCTATAAAAAAAGGCATTCACTATGTTATAAAAAAAGGCATTACACGCAATCCATAGAGAGCTCTTGGAGGTATTTGAAAAGGAGAGTAGGTCGCGGAATCATCCGAAAATACAATTTAGACATGCATTTATGCGAATTTTTATGGAGAAAACAAAGGAAAAGAGACAACATAGATGAATTTACGCAATTAATTATAGACTACTCGAAACCCGTGAAATATTCACGGAAGTTTAATAAATTTGAAATTTTTGAAATACATTTTTTATTACTATTTTGCAACAAATTAGCTTGCAATGCATTTTTCGTAATGTTTTTTTATTTATTCCTGCAAATTCTTTATATGTAAATTCCAATAGATGTCTCTATACTTTATGTTTTATTTTAACTTCAATAGATGTCTTTTTACTTATCTGATGAGGGAATCTGATGAAGGTGACTACCTAATTTCTGCTACACCCTCCAAAGTCAAAAATTTTATGAATAGACAGTTGGATTTCATTTTCTTTTCTGATTCAGTTGATTGCACTGTTCAAGAAAGTGCAAATATTTTGGTTGAAATCGATAGATTTCAGCCTCCTTTGAATTTTATATTTAGTGTTGTTGAGTCCAATGAAATAATTCCGCAAAGCTCGTCAGAGTTCAATTTTAATAAAACAGAATAAAAAATATTAAAAAATTATGTATCGGTATATTCGATATTGTAAACAGTGTGAATAGCTCACAAGTAAACTCAAATTAAATCATTTTTTTGGTGTTTCCAAGAAAGTTTATGTGTATTCAATACAGTATATACCTATTTATTTAATTTAGTAACTTTAACTTTAATTAACTATGTAACTTTTAAAATTAAACTGTTCTTACAAGTAAAAAGAATCTAATTAATTTGAAACTAAAATAGAGTAATAAATTAGTTGAAGAATAAATTAATAAATTAGTAAAGCAAACAGATTATTAGAAGCTTTTAACAATAAAATATTTTGTATAATAAAAATAAAAAAAATAAATAAATAAAAAAAAAAATTTTAAAAACAACGTTTTTATAACGGAATAAAATAACTAAAAAGTAAAAAATATAATCAGATAATAATTGATAACCTCATACCGATTTCCCTGAAAATTAATTCTCACGAAAAACGTGGGCCGCCTAAAATTGAACATTTTTATCAATATCGTTTATCCAATACCGGATTTACATAACTTTGCGCCCTGGGCGGTTTTTGAAAATTGCACCCTATAAATCATACCAAAAGTTATTTATAATAAATGAAAAAAATACTACTAAAGTTAATGTATAAATATATCTTTATTTTTTAATTTATTAGAATTTTTTTCAACATTTTATTTTTTTGTTATAACCGCGAAATGAAAAAAAACGAATTTTTGTGTTTCGCGGTTATAACAAAAGTTTTTGTTATAACCGCGAAATGATAAATATCGAAATTTTGTGTTTCGCGGTTATAACAAAAATTTTTGTTATAACCGCGAAACGAAATTTTTTCAATTTTTTGCCATATTTTTTCGTGGTTATGACAAAAAAAATTTAAGACATTTTTCGACACTTTTATTTTTTATTTCGCGGTTATGACAAAAAAGTCTCGCGGTTATGACATTCGCGGTTATGTCATGTATAGCCGTAGATATAGTACACTCATTTATGTATTTCTACATTTTTTCGAATATGTAGATAGGTATTCCTATTTTTTTTATTCAAGTCAAATAAATTCAGAAAAAACTTTAATTCCAAGAACTTTAATTTTACTTTTTGAGTCAAGAAAATTTTTAAAGCAAATTTTTTTGATAGATTTATGTAGTGGCACTCGGACACACAAACCCCTAAAATTAATCATCTTTAAAATATCGTATGATTTATATACAATTCTAATTGTTCAGATTATTAAATAATAATTAACAGTATATAAATCATACGATGTGCAAAAAATGATATTTTCCTCAATTTTGACCTGAAATAAAATTCAGGTAAAGAAATTATATTTTAGTCAAAATCAGAATTTTGAAGAATCAACTTCTAAATTAAATTAAAATTAAAATTGTATAAGTTTGGATATATAAAAATTGCTTTTATGTTAATTGAATTATGGATGAATGTAAAAATGGATTATTAATGTAATAAATATAGATGTAAAGATTTTACATCGTATACAATTAATATACGGAGTTTCATTATTGAACGCAACCTTATGGTATACAACTTGACCACTACAATTGGTGACCCCGAAAAAGAACTTCAACCCGAAAAAGAACTTCAACCAAAAAAAGAACTTCATCCAAAAAAGCATATCATCCAAAAAAGAACTTCATCTTCAAAAGGAAACATCCTTCAAAAGACCAACAAGCACAACTTCTATCATCACCAACAGCCTATGAAACATCAATATAATTAACGAAGAAAAATCAACGTATATCACTATCAAGCAAAATCAACGCATCACATCGCATCAAAACTAATTAAACATTTTTTTAGGGCTACATAAGTATAATTTTTCTTACTTAAATATATTTTTTTCTTCAGGGCTTCACACAGACAAAAAAAAAAAAAAAGGAAAATTTTTTAATAATTTTTATTGATAAAATTTTTTTTTACTTTTAAAATATTTTTTGTTCTACTCAATATTACAATATTTTTGTAAGGGGTAATTTTAAAAAAAAAGATTTTTTAATCATATTTTTTTTAATAAATTAACAAATAATTACTTCAAAAAAAAAAAAAAAAAAAATAAAATTATTATTTCAAAATTACAAAATTTTGATTTTGACTCGTCGCTCAACGCTTACTCAAAAACTTACATACTTCTATGCAAAAGTATTAACATTTTTTTTTACAAAAAAAAAAAAAAAAAAATTTTTTTGTTTTTTTTACCTACAAAAAATAAAAAAGAAAAAACTTTACGAAAAATTAGAAAAGAAATTTTTTTTTGGTTAATTTCAATATATTTTTACAATAATCTTTTCACAAAATATTTTGTATAAAGATTGTTTTCAAAAAAATTTTTTTATTTTTTTTTTTTCTCAACAATAATTTTTTCATTAAAAATTTTTTGTTACAAAATTATTTTTTTTAATTTACATACAAAATTTTTAATTGCAACATATTTTTTTAGGAGAATCTTTTTAGAATTTTTTTTTAACAAAAATAATTTTTGTGCATTATTTTCTGGCCTCGTACAATTAAAATTAACTTACCTGGAAAACCTTAAAATCGCATAAAAAATTTTTGGTTTGCTTACATCATAAAACTTGAATAATATTTTAATTCTTCATTACAAATTTGTTTTGATTTTTATTATTGATTTCTACTTTCAAATTTTATTTTAAACACACACATTTTGTTTACAATATGACAGATACAAGTGGAAAGTCAGGCTCGGCTGCAGCTACTGGCACGAGTAATACTACGACTACCTCGACTACAGGCACCAGTACGGCCGCTCCTAATATCGACTCGGTTCGTGTTCGGCTACCGCAATTTTGGCCCCAAAATCCGACTACTTGGTTTATCCAAGCGGAAGCTCAATTCGTAGCTTATAGAATAACTAACGACGATACAAAATATTGCTTAACAATAGCATCGTTACCCGTCGATACCTGCGAATCAATAATCGATCTTCTTTCTGACCCTCCAACCGAGCATAAATACAATCACATCAAACAAACTTTAATAAAACGTCACTCTATTTCCGAGCTTAAGCGACTAGAAACACTCATCGCTAAAGCCGACATAGGCGACAGAAACCCGTCAGAAGTATTGAGAAGCATGCGCCAGCTAGGTGGCTCATCTTTTAGCGATGAAATTATAAAAAATTTGTGGCTTAGAAAATTACCACAAGTGGTACAGATTGCCATAATTTCAGTCGGCGAGAAAACTTTAGACGAGTTAGCCACAATGGCCGATAAAATTTCTGAGGCTCATAATAGCGCTTCAATTTCTCAAGTCAACAATAATAATTCTGATTTCGGAAATCGTCTAGCCAGAATCGAATCTATGTTAGCAAAAATAGATTTCAAAAATTTCAATAAAACTAATAACTCCAAAAATTCAAAAAATTCTAAAAATTCAAAAAAATCAAAAAATAATTCTCGGGCATCTAGCAGAAATAGAAATAAATCCTCGACTACAAAAGTTTTATGTTGGTACCACCAAAAGTTCGGCGATAAGGCAAAAAAATGTCGATGCGAAGAAGACCCTTCCCCAAACTAAAACGCCAACCGATTATCGCGGCTAGCGGTACAGGCGTTTACAACAGCCGCTTATTCGTTACCGACCCAGACAACAAAATAAAATTTCTAATCGATACCGGCGCAGACTTGTCTGTAATACCAGCCGGTAGCTTTAAAAGAAACTTTTGCGACATTTGCCTATCAGCCGCCAACGGCACCTCAATCAAAACTTTTGGAACCCGATTGCTCAAATTAGATCTCGGTTTGCGTCGCAAATTTTTACACCAATTCGTTTTAGCTGACATTGATCGAGCGATAATAGGAGCCGACTTTTTAAACAAATTTGGACTTATCGTGGACATAAAGAACAAGAAAATTATTGACCCACTGACCGACGTAAAAATCAACACAATTAGTTTAAAGACAACAACGCCGACCCCCAAAATTTCAATCATTCAAAACGAATTTTCAAACATTATAAAAGAATTCCCGTCTTTAATACAGACATCTGATTATAATAGGCCGGTTAAACACAGCATTACGCACCACATAATCACTAAAGGTTCTCTTCCATCAGCTCGCGCAAGACGCTTAGACGTTTCGCGACTTAACGTCGCTAAAAAGGAGTTTGAGCTGATGAATGAATTAGGCATCTGCCAGCCGTCAAGCTCGCCAGTTTCGTCACCACTACACATGGTGAAGAAAAAGAATAGCTCTGACTGGAGACCTTGTGGTGATTATAGGCAGCTTAATACTGTTACCGTTCCCGACCGATATCCGGTGCCTCACTTACAAAATTTTTCGCTCAATCTAAACGGTTGCACCATTTTTTCTAAAATCGATCTAGTACGTGCTTTTCACCTAATTCCTGTCGCAACTGAAGATGTTTTTAAAACTGCCGTCACAACTCCAATGGGTTTATTCGAATTCAAAAGAATGCCGTTTGGACTTCGAAACGCTGCACAAACCTTCCAGAGGTTTATAAACGAGGTTTGCAGAGGTTTAGACTTTCTCTTCGTCTACATCGACGACATTCTAGTGACTTCGAAAGACGCAGTTTCACACGCTAAACATCTTAGACTTTTGTTTCACAGATTACACGAATATGGTATAACTGTCAATTTATCCAAATGTCTTTTCGGTGTTAATTCACTACAGTTTCTTGGTCATACAGTCACAGCCGAAGGAATACTTCCTTCAGCTGAAAGAGTTAAAATTATTAACGAATTTCCGATCCCTACCTCTATAAAATCTACACAAAGATTTTTGGGTATGATCAACTTTTATCATCGATTTCTTCCCGAGATCGCTAAAATTCTAACTCCGATTTATGACCACCTAACAGCTTTCAATAAATCTAAAACCAAGAAACAGGATTTCTCATGGCCCGATTTTTTGAACGAACCTTTCGAACTAGCTAAAAAGACATTAGCTAAAGCAACTATTCTTGCATTTCCGCTCGAAAATGGCAATTATTCCATTGCTACAGACGCATCTGACAGTGCTATCGGCGCAGTTTTACAGCAACATACTGACAAAGGTTGGCAACCACTGGCATTTTTCTCTAGAAAGTTAACAGCACCCGAAAAGAAATATTCAGCTTTCGATCGCGAACTACTCGCGATTTACGCTTCAATAAAACATTTTCGTCACGCTATCGAAGGCAGAAACTTCGTAATTTTCACAGATCATAAACCGCTAGTGAATGCCATAGCCTCTAAAACAGAACGTAGTCCACGACAAACGCGACATCTCGACTTCATAGCACAATTTACGACTGACATCCGACATATCTCCGGCGCGAGTAATGTCGTAGCTGACAGTCTATCCAGAATAAACAGTGTAAACACAGAAAACGAAACTTTTGATTTAAAAAAAATTGCAACTTTACAAAATCAAGACGAAGAATTACAAAAATTATTGAACAGGACAAAAACATCAACTTGGAAGCTACAGGTAATCGAATTACCAGATATTTCGTTATATTGCGAATCTTCGACAGGCAAATTCCGACCTTACGTTCCCGAAACTTTACGGCGACAAATATTTAATCAACTTCACAACCTATCACACCCAGGTACTCGAGCTACCAGGAAGCTAATAGGAACACGATATTTTTGGCCTAAATTAAATAGTGACATAAATCTGTGGACCAAGGCTTGTAAACCGTGCCAGCAGTCCAAGATTCATCGTCACACAATTCCACAACAAGGTACTTTCGATATTCCTTCTATTCGTTTTGAACATATCCACATGGATATAGTAGGACCATTTCCAATTTCAAATAATTTCACCCACATACTTACAATTATTGATCGTTTTACAAGGTGGCCAGAAGCATATTGTTTATCTGACACTTCAGCAAAATCTGTAGCAAACACGTTCGTCTCAAACTACGTTTCCAGATTCGGTTGTCCTTCCATCATAACAACTGACCAAGGAGGACAATTCGAATCTAAACTTTTCACGGAACTTACCGGGTTACTAGGAGTTCACCGAATTCGAACTACACCTTACCACCCGCAATCCAATGGACTAGTTGAACGTTTTCACCGCCAACTAAAAGACTGCTTAAAATCAAGACTGAACGTTACTAACTGGAGTGCCGAACTTCCAATTATACTTCTTGGAATTCGTGCTTCAGTAAAAGAAGACTTAAAATGTTCACCTGCCGAACTAGTTTACGGACAAACACTCAAGCTACCAGGCGAATTTTTTATTCAGTCTCCTATCGACGTAACTTCCGACCAAATTATTACTAAACTAAGGCAAACGATGCAAAATCTTATCCCAACACCAACTCGACAAGCAAAACAAGTCAATATTTTCGTTCCTAAGGAACTAGACAACTGCAAGTTTGTTTGGATAAGAAATGACAAAATTAAACCTGCGTTAACGCCAACTTATGACGGTCCTTACGAGGTTATTCGTCGTTCTAGAAATACGTTCGTAGTAAAGATCAATAATAAAAACTCTACAATAAATATTAACCGAATTAGACCAGCATTTGAAATAAATTCTCAAAAGTTGCACACATAAAATATTTTGTAACCTAAAGTCTTTACTTGTTCAAAAAATTTTGTGACACGATTTTTTAAAATATACATCAAGATTTTTTTTAATGATTGCATTTAAAATTTTCATACATTTATCTCTTTTTAGAGTTTGCTGTTTTCTTTTCTATTTTATCGTAGTTCACCTTGAACTCACTCAGGGGAGGGTGATGTAGTGGCACTCGGACACACAAACCCCTAAAATTAATCATCTTTAAAATATCGTATGATTTATATACAATTCTAATTGTTCAGATTATTAAATAATAATTAACAGTATATAAATCATACGATGTGCAAAAAATGATATTTTCCTCAATTTTGACCTGAAATAAAATTCAGGTAAAGAAATTATATTTTAGTCAAAATCAGAATTTTGAAGAATCAACTTCTAAATTAAATTAAAATTAAAATTGTATAAGTTTGGATATATAAAAATTGCTTTTATGTTAATTGAATTATGGATGAATGTAAAAATGGATTATTAATGTAATAAATATAGATGTAAAGATTTTACATCGTATACAATTAATATACGGAGTTTCATTATTGAACGCAACCTTATGGTATACAACTTGACCACTACATTTACACTATATGTTTATAAAATATGTATACATAATACATATGCCTATGTTTATAAAATAGATTATGTGTCCTTATGTAATAGTTGAAAAAGAAGTCAAATTAGAAAAGTTTTTCTATCATATTCTTGATTTACATTTTTTTGTTTATGTTTGAAGAAACTTTTTATAAACTATATTAAAAGCATGTGCCTATATTCGAATATATTTAATAGTTGTTGAAGTGTATTATATGAGAAAAAATTTATTTATGTGAATGAATTAAGATTGACTTTATATGAAAAAATCTAATAATATAATATACAACCTATGCATTAGAAAATATAATGAACATACAGTTTTTATAGAAATTCTGATCAGATAAAGTTTTTTTTATTCAAAATTTTGTCACTTTGTTTCTGTTTTCAAAAATATTTGTTTTAAAGTTTTAAACATTTAATATTGCTTTGTTTGTTCAAAATTTTCGAAAATTATTTTTATTCATATTGGAATTTGAAAGGGAAAAAATTTAATCACAAAATTTAATGTTATTTATTATTTATTATACTACAAAGTTCTGATTATTACAATAATATACATAGGAAGAAATTCTTGACAGATTCTGTAAAAACTTTGTTTTCTCAAAACTTACACATTTCTGAAGATATTTTTTTTATTAACTTGTAGTATTTTATATACATTTTAATGCTTTCGCTGAGTGGTAAGGGTGGCGGACTACAATGCTAAAGATCAAGCTTCCAATACCAAAGAGATCATAAGAGTAAAAATTTGAAATTAAGAAAAAAATATGAAAAAAAAAATAAAAAACCAGGAAGCTTTTGTTGCAATGGAATTTGTCACATAATCTTTGATATGTCTTCGAATGCATAAAATAAAAATAAAATGATAAATAAAAAAAGAATCTTGGGAAGATATTAATTTTTGTTAACATTTTATTTTATTTGACTAATTAGATTTCCGTAATTTTTGAGACTTTTAAAGTGTATTCCACAACTCGGAAAAATAAAAAATGTACGTAGTAATAAATTAAGTCCTTTTTTGCTGGTCTGATAGAATCTAAAATTTTTATAGACAACACAATAATTGATGCATAAATGAAAATTTTTCTTTGATGGTGAGAAAGCTCTTTCTGTTTAAATTTGTTACAAGCGGCTTAATTTAATACTTTTTATATATAAAAAATTAAAAAAATATATGTATGCAAAATATATATTTCGTTTTCACTTCTTTCACTTTTAGTTTACTTTGAATTAATTAAACAAACAAATATCTTATTTATAATATAATTCCGTTTCGACTGTTTAAAATATTTCGGATTTTATTTAAAATAAAGGAGCCTTTATAAGTATGTGTATGTAGAAAGAATATATTAAATTTTTCAAGAACTATTGGCACTCTTTTTTTACAGCTTCAACAGAACAAAAATAAATTAGAAACCAAAATTTATATTTGCTGTATTGCAAATTATCCGTGTAGTATAGACATAATGTAACATTTTTACTTTACTATTACACAAAGAAACGGACTTTATCCAATATAAAAAACGTTTACATGTGAGAGATGTGTATACATACAGAAAAATCTGATCAAACACCCAGATTTTCCTTTCAAACAAATGATTTGTGCAACTATTTTATTTATTTACTATTTTTATTATAATGTTTCTAATAGATATAATTTTTATATAGTAGAAATTGTAAAATATGCAATATTAATAAAAATAACATTATTTTTTAATTTCCAATGTATTTTTATCTTCAAAATATTTTTCGCTGAATCAGCATTAATATATTTTTTTTTTTTTTTTTTTTTTTTTTTATAGTTTTTTATTTTAATAGATTAAATTACAATATTTATTCACATAAAAAAAACTTAAAAATAAGTGAATTAATTAACTAATTCGTTTTATTTACTGTCCCTTATAATCGGGATCTCTAAATTAATTGTTTATCTCTTTATAAATAGGTTTTCTGCAGTATTTTAATTATATAATCATTACAAAATTAATTGTGACTTTATCGTTTACATCATTTGAAAAATTATAAAAAAACAAATGTTTCATTTCTGAATTTTTATTTATGTAAAACTTAAATTTAAAGGGATGCAAGGAAATAAGTAAATGTACTACTAAATGTTAAGGGATAAAATTGAACTTATTCTAGCCACCAGTAGCTATCTTTATTGGTTTTGATTTGTCTGTCTTTATTGGAAATGTCTGTGCTATATTTCGATTGGTGTGATCCGTCGAAGATGTTGAAATGTTGTGGGATATTTTTACTGGTTGCCCTTCTATTTTGGTGGTATAGTATTGGAATTCTATTTTCATTTTGAATAAACCCATTTTTATCTAGATATATAAATGATTCAGGTGGAACAAATCCTAGGTTCATAGCTTTCTTAATATAGCGCTCATCTGCAAAGGTGGAGTGGCAAATGAGGCTATTTTCTTTCACCATTATTGACCGGAGAAAGTGGTTTCTTATTAGAGATATTATAAAATTATCTATTCGAATTATTTTGGAATTATCATAAATAAATTTATTGGACAGGAAATGCTTAAAATCAGTGCTTGCTTTTCGGTACTGCCCAAGACAGGACCTTAAACATTTTCTCTCAAAAACGCGAATTTTTTCCATTATTGACGCACTTATATTATACCACACTGGGCAGCCGTAAGTAAGCACCGGTCTAATCAGTGCCTGATAAGCTATTATTTTTACCCTTGGTGTTAAATGTTTTGAAAAGAACAGATTTTTCGCAATAAAAAAAGCTTTCGTAGCCTTTTCAATTTGTTTTTTAACGTGATCTGAAAAATTCATGTTAAATGCAAGCCCAATATACCACGAGTCAGTTATTTGTCTAGTTCATCGGAAATAAAAAACATCATTTGTTAACTAACTTAGTATACTAATGATATGAACACGTTAGCCACAAGGATATATAAAAAGTACGACATGGATCGTATATAGGTGACAAATAACTGACATTGCCCATACATCAAGTGCCTTCGAGCTAGTTATTTGTAACCGTAAATTACGACTGAACGTTAGGTATACGACAAGCATTAAGGTAAAGAATATAGCTGACGTAGCCGTTAGTTATGAAACTAACATATAAGTCAGAATTAAAACTGTCTCCAGGATCAGTTATCAGGCTGACTACTAAGCTAGTTGTAAATCTTACTTAAATGTCACTTATATGACGGACATCGAAGGACAATTCTATGACTGCCGTCGATGTTAATTGTAAAACATACTTTAATGTAAGCTGACCATTTTTGTCCTCCTAAGGAGGACCTATTCAGAATATTTTTAGTTTTTCGCAAATATTTCGAAAACGGTGCGTTTTTTACCCATTCATATTTTCGAGATATTTGCGAAAAACTAAAAATATTCTGAATAGGCCCTCCTTTTAGGAGGACAAAAATGGTGAACTTACATTAAAGTATATTTTACAATTAACATTAACATCAATTAACAAAATGGTCAGCTCATTTAATGGTAACTTTGCTAAAGTAAAAAAAAACTGTTGTAACCAAAATGGCAAAAATAAGAATCAGATATAGTTAATGTTGAATTACTATTTATTATTTAACATGAAAATAATACAAATTAACATAAATTCTCTAAAAAAAATCAAAACATAAATTTTCAAAAACGAAAGATTTTAGTAATTAATATTAAAATTATCGAATGAATCTATTTTGCGGAAAATACATTTCTTATGTACTTTATATGATTATTATTTAACATAAAATGATAAAAATTGCACAAAGAAGAAATTAATAAAATATTAAAATTAAAAATAATCAATTTAACTTACATTATTATTATTAATATTCTGCTTCGACGTTAATTAAAGAAAATATTGAATTAAATTGAAACGTTCTTCCCAACTTAAATCCGTATTATTTAGCTCAAATTTCCCCTGATTTATAGCAACTGTTTTATTTGATTGCTCTGTTGCTGTCAAATTTGGAGCATTCAATAAATTTTGCTGATGATTTACTGATGCTACAATATTATTGTTTTGTTGTTGCTGTTGTTGATATCTCTCTTCAACTAATATATTTCCTGATGTCGTTGGTTGTACAACACCAATAGTTGTATTCAAATTATTATTTGGAGTTGAATGTAAAATATTGGTTGCTAAATTTCTTATATTATCGTGATGATGTTGTTATGTTATCGAAATCAAATTATTTGTACCTATAATACCTACAAAGAAAATAATTATAAAATTTGAATTAAAATTTTTTTTTTTTAGGTAATATAGGTAATCGTATAGTTCAATCTAAAATTAATGGGAGTGGCTACAGTTACGGTAACCGTAACTTATTTTTTTTTTAACAGTTACGGTTAACGTAACTTATTTTTTTTTAACAGTTACGGTTAACGTAACTTATTTTTTTTTTTAAAGTTACGGCAACCGTAACTTTTAGGCAATGCTTAAAGTTACGGCAATTTTTTTTTTGTCAAAAAAAAAAAAAAAAAAAAAATTTAATTTCATCGTCATACAAAAAATGCAAGAATAGTAAAACCTTACATCGTTATACAAAAATAGTTTTATAAGCGCGAAGCGCCAAAGCAAAATAAAAAAAAAAAAAAAAGAAGCCCTAGGGGGTTTGGGGGAGGCGGCTGCCGTTCCCCATTCAGCATAACAACTTGTTATTTAAAAAAAAAGTCATAATGCTCAAAAAAAAACTTTGCCGTAATCACTAAACAAAAAAAAAAAGTTACGGTTACCGTAACTGTAGCCACTCCCTTTGAATAAACAATTTTCGTCAAAATCAATCCATACAGGTTGCGTAATACGTGTTTTTTTTTTTTTGTATTTTTTTTTTTAAATAAAATTTAAATACTATACTATTTGTAATTGGTGTGGTCTTGTGGTAACTGTCACCTGTTTTTTTTATTTCTACTTGAAGTCGTCCAGCAACTTCACCTTCCTGACTAATTATTGGAGTATGATAATCCAATGTGACATCATGAAACAAAACCTCTAGAAATATATTCGCCACTCCAATTAAATTATGATTTTCCTGTGATTCATAAAATGGATCCAATTTGGTTTTTTCAGGGTCCTGTAAAATGTATAAAATTAATTAAAAATCAGTATAAAAAAATTTATTTTATAAGAATGTACACATAAATTACATATAATCAGATTATTAAAATATGTGAAATGAAATAAAGAATATTGGAAAGAAAAACTTAAAAAATTGTATGAGGTTGTGATTATACTACAGTCTGAAAAATTAGATAAAACTGCAGAATAACTTATAAAAAAAAACAAAAGACTTTATCTAATTTTAATTTCAACAATTTCAATAATAATTATTATTCAACCATATATTTAGAAAATTTTTTTTAGTCAAAAATAAAATAAATTTTGATTTGGATTTTTGAACTCTTAATGTTCTTAAGACGTCTTTTTATTGCTTGTGTTGATTTAAGGTTAAAATAAAATAAGCCAGAATAATTTTCTTTTATTATTTATTTGGGTGCACTTCTGAAAAATGGCAGATGCAAATTTTTTATTTGCTGGTTTTTATCTAAGTATAAATAAGTATCTGAATATTTTTGAATAAAAATAATAATATATGTACGTATAAGGGAATGCATATTATCTTAAGCAAAGTATTACCTCATCATCATCTTCATCAATTTCCGGTTCAATGATTGGCTGTTTTTGAGCCAAATAATATCAAGTTTTGCAGTTTTAAAATTGAGTAAAAGGATAATAATGTTTTTTTTTTTTTATTAGTAATAAAAATTCAAAATTAGAGTATTATAGTGAAATATTTTACATAAGAAAATATTTAATATTTAAAAACTTACCAAACCTCCGTCTTTATGTTCTTGATACATTTCCCTCATATCAATTAATTTATTTTCTAATTTTTCCATAGTCCATACTTGACTACCCGAATTTAAACGTTTGACTAGAATAGCGGGTTCACTAACAAATGCCCCACGCTGTTAAATAAATCGTATAAAAAAAATAAATAAATATTACAATTCAAACAAAATTATAATCATGAATATTTTTTAATCCGATTGGAATAAAAACTTAATGTTATTTTTTTGCCAAAACGTTGTAAGACTAACAAGAGTTTATACAAGAAAACTTATATTTGAATAATTTTTTTTTTACTTACCCGTCTGTTAGGACTAAGATTTGCTGGTGGTATTTGTAATGTAACACTAAATTTTGTTTTTTTTTCCATTTCTTCAGCCAAAAAATTAGCTTCTTGTACTAAAGAATTAGCACGCATTATATCAGTTTTAAGTTGTCCCAAGGATCTTCTAAACATTTCATCTCTTTCCTACAATGATTACGATTTTATTTTTAGTTTGATTTGTTTTGGTTTTTTTTTAATTCACATTTGTATAGATAGAATAAAAGAGGAAAAAAAAAATTGTAAAAAAAGGTCAACATTTTTTATTAGAATTATTAATGAATATTTTAGTTTCCTGGAAGTTAAATTTAACGATTTTTAGATATAATTTTAAATGGAATCCTTTTTATGGTTTCAAAAGGTTCAAAGGGATCCGGATCATATCCTTTGAAAAATATTAAATAACAAGAAACTTGTAATTTTGGAAAATACATTAAGGCAAATTAAAAATTTGTGGTAGAAGAAAGCTAAAATAGTTTTCTATTTGACGAAAATTAATTAATTAGACGACAAAACAAATTAATAAAAAATGTGAAAAATCTTATATATGAACCGAGTTTAGAAATCATAAGTATTTTTACAATTTTCTGGTTCTGTTCACCTGTTTTGGGAGTTTCTTTATTTCAAAAACGATTTCATAGTAGAATTTAAAATTTTTATAAAAAAGATAAGACTTACTTGTGCCCATTTTTCAACTCGCATTTGTGATGTTGGTGTGCATGGAGTTATTTTTCCTAATCTTAGTGGATCGTAAGGAGCATAAGGAGCATATGGTGTACTAGGTGATAAAATATTTCGTAATTGTTGAAATTGTCTTTCATATTCCTGACGTTGTTTTTCAAGCGCAACTTGTTTATCCTCTTCATGCTGCCGTTCTAGTGCTGCGATTGCCGTTTGTATTGGATCATTACTCAATTCGTTTTGCATAATTTCATCTCTCGCGAAATTATAATCGATTGGTTGAGCTGGGGTTTGAGGTTCGGAAGAATTTAAATTTTGCATTGCAGCACTTTTTGGGCAATTCACACGAAAGAAATGATGATTTCCCCATAAAATTCGATCCCCATGATTCAATGGCATTTTTTCTGTTGCCGGTGAACCATTAACAAAGCATCGAGCATTTTGTATTGGCTCTAAAAATAGTCCACCATCTTCAATACTAATTATACAATGTTCTTGTTGTATGCCAAGACCTGATAATTGGATGTCGGGTTGTTGACCGGCAATGTTTCGACCTCCAACTAATGTTCGTTCCTAATAATTTATAAAACAATTAATATTAAGAAAATTTCAAAATCTAAGGAGACAAAGCTCCAAGAATGGAAAATTGTATAAAATAACTTATAAAATAACCTTTAAATAATAAACTAATAATTCATTGAGGGACGGATCAGCATTTAAATTAACTAAATAATATTTATTTTTTTCAACCATAATTCCACTAGCCTGAACACTGATGCCCATTTTTTCTAAAGCTTGTTGCCTCTCATTTTGTATTCGTTCTGTTTTAACTAATTTTTCCTCCCAAGTTTGAGAAATTTGTTTCATTTTATCTAAAAAAAAAATTAAATAAAATATAAATAAAATAAAATAAACTTACCTTTTTTTTATTTTTTATTTATTTTATTTTATTGTTATTTAAATTTTTTCCATCACGTGTTTGTTATTGTTTTTCAAAATATAATGAAATTATAAATGTCAACTTATCAACAAAGTCAACAAAGCAACAAATAATTGACGCTGTTGTCAGCTTTACGTAAACTGGCGCTTATGTACGCCTTGCAATTTCCTTTGATTTAGCAACATATAATAAGCAATTTATAATAGTTATTTGTACAAAAATAACTCACGCTGCCGTCAGCTTTACGTAAACTGACATTTATGTACAACCAGTAACTGTTTGAAGAGAAAGATTACCGTAATAAGTCGCTTACACTCAAAAATAAGATAGACTGCAAGGTCAAATATTTGTTTCGACTTAGAACATAGTTCAATATCCGACACAAAAGTCGGTAATTTAAATTGGTCTTTTCAGCTGACCTTAAAACTGGCGGCCGGGACAAACTCCTGTTTATTGGTGTTCAGGTTAGTTTCAAAACTAACAAACAAGTCGGAGGCATATTTTAAGCCGGTGTGCCAAAAATATGTTAACTATGAGTGAACTTGTAGGCCGGTTCAGTAATCGACGCCCATGCCAGTACAAATACTTGACATTTCTTTGCGAACTGGCGCGATGGTATATTGGGAAGATATACCCCAAGATACCTAACCAGTGATTTCGGATTTATTAATGTACCATCTTCTGCAACTACCAAAAATTGTTTCCAATTTTTGCGTACAGAGTAGTGACAGTTAGCTAGGATATTTCTAAATAAAATTAATTCACATTTACTATAATTTATTTTCAAACGCCATGAAGATATATAGTTTTCAGTTATGTTTAACATATTTTGTAAGGTATCTTGGATTATGTTTACTCTTTCCCCTGAAACGTAACACGTTAGGTCGTCAGCAAAAGCAATAGAAGCCCTCCAATCTTTATTAATCTCCAGATTATTCAGATCGTCTAACAACTTATTAATATATAAAGAGAATAGAATAGGTGATGTTACCGTTCCCTGCATTAAGCCATTATTTATTTCAAAGATTTTTTTGGATGTTATATTATTAGCTTCGACTCTGAACGTTCTACCTCTTATCATATTATTTATCATTTTAATCAAAATCTTCGGGAAATTATAATCTATAAGTTTTTTTATTAGGCCATCTAGCCAAACCGTAGTAAACGCGTCAGTCAGGTCAATTAATAATGCTCCGGTGCAATGCCGTTTGCTTGCATTCCAGCAAACATCCGATACTAATTTGCTTACCGCATGGACCGTTGAGTGTCTTGCACGGAATCCAAATTGTGCGTCGTTTATAATTCTTTTTTCGTAGCAGACATTATTGATTTTTTTTTGTATAATTTTTTCTAACACTTTACTCATATTTGGTAGGAGGCTTATTGGTCTGTAAGAGTAGGGATCGGTAGGATCCTTTCCTGGTTTTCTTATAGGAATTATTTTTGCTTGCTTCCAACACGATGGGTAGTAGGAATTGTTCAACATGTTATTAAATAGCGTTGTATATTGGGAAATTAGAGATTCAGGAAAATGTTTCAGAATTATGTTCGGAATTCCATCAATACCTGCGGATTTTTTAGATTTTATCGATTTTAAAGTATTTTGTAATTGCTCAGTATTTATGAAATAGTTTTCGGTTTGTTCATCATTTAACTCATTAGCTTTCAAATTATCATTAAAATTTACTAATGTGAAATTTTCAGTATTATAAAAATTAGCAAGTGATGATGATACTTCAATATTTAATTGTTCATCAAAATTAGAATTTAGTTCATGTTTATTCTGAAATATGTGTCCCATAATATTAGCAATGTTTTCTTTATCATAAATTTTATAATTTCCTTCAATATCTTTTTCTAATGTTTCTATACTCATCTCATTTTCTGTCAAGATACTTGTATCTATTTCTAATATTTTTAATGAATCTATTTTTTGGCTCTCTTTTTTTCGAAAGATTGTATTTAAAATTGGAAACATGTTCCTTGAAGGTCGAATATTCTTAATTTTATTTTCCCAGTATCTGTTTATCTGTAGATTGAAATTTTGTCTTATTAGAATATTTATGTTAGAAATGATAGACTTTAATTGCAAAATTCGGGGGTCGTCATGGTCTACATTCAATCTATACAATTTATACAGTTTAGTTATTAGTTTACTTTTATTTTTTTGTAGCTTTCTAATTATGGGGTTTGAGTAATCGTGAAATGATTTTCTTTTATTTCTAACTGGTATGCATTTTTTCATAGCCGATTTTATAAGAATGTTAATGTCTAAAATATAGTTATCAATTTCTACATTGTTAAGATTGATATTATTGGGAGGTAATCGAGTATAGTTTCTAATACTAGAATCTAGTTCATTTTCGAAATTCTCCCAATTCACCCTGTTAAAGTCTAGGAACTCGTTTTCTTCGTTAAATTCATTGAATATAAATTCTTCAGTGTCTGGAATAGTTACATTGATTTTCAGTGCTCTGTGGTCGCTGTTAAAATTTATTGTTTCTAAACAGTCATTTACTAAGTTATCAAATTTTAGGCGATCATCTGCTATACAAATATCTAAGAAAGAATTACATCTAGGATAAGTAGGTTCGTTGCTGAATAGTAATTTTGTTTTGAATAACATGAAATTAGATTGCAACCAATGGTATAGTTGGTTACCTCTTTCGTTATTATCCTTATTATTCCAGGCCAAATGCTTTGCGTTTAGATCACCCGCTAAAATGAAAAAACTTTCAGAATTTTGTAATTTCATATCTTCGAATACTTTATTGAGTTCTATTATAAACGACTTACTATTTTTATGTGAGCCATAGGCCGAAATAAGAAAAAGATTTCGATTGTTGTTTAGATGCAAGGAAATTATACAGGTTTCTAGGCATAAAAATTGGTCCATATGATCTGAATTTATTATTTTAAATTTAAATTTTTCTTTGATTAGAATAGCGATTCCTCTTTTATTGTAGTCTTTATTTTTATGTTTTCTAATTATTTTGTAATTGTCAAAACTTATTTTATGATTATTAGATAGATTAGTTTCATTGACTAACATTATATCTGGTTTTAATTTTTGGAGAAGGTCGTTAAAGGAATGTTTTTTCTGGTTTGAAACTAATGAGTTCACATTTAAGGAAATTATACTGAGTGATTTTTTATTCATTGTTTGGAAGGAAGTTTCTGTATAGAAAATCAATACGTGTTGTGTTGGAATTGATTGAATCTTGAATTAAATTTAATTTGTCAAATATTGTTGATAGACAGGTTTTTATATCGCTTAAATTAGAGTTTTGGTTCAGGAAATTAGGTGAATTATTCTGATTTGAGGTACTAAAAAGGCTAGCAAAAGGTTTTTTCGGATCAATGAAGTTATTGAAGTACTTTCGACTTTGGGTTTTGTATTTTAACTCTTCTTTTTTATTTTGAAGTGACGTTTTGATTTTTAAATACTCCGAGCATCCTCTGTAGCTCGCTGGGTGTCCAAAAGTTTTACAGAGAACACAATATGGTTCCTTTTGGTCGGCGTTATCATTAGACGGGCATTCTCCCGGCTCATGTTCTAGATTGCATTTAACACATCGGTAATTGAGCTTGCAATTTGAGGCTGCATGCCCAAATCTTTGGCATCTCTTGCATTGCATTATACCTTTACGATGTAGTTTTTCCCACCTTACTACCTGGTTATTTATGTATTTAATTTTGTATAGATTTGTTGTTGAACTATTAGGAGAGATTTGAACTACAAACAGAGGGAGTTTCATATTATTATCTACAGATTTTTTGGTACTGAACCTTGTAACTTTGTCAACCAGAAATGAAACATTTTCACAATTTAATTCGAGTAAATAATTTTTGACACTTTCAATTGATTCAGATTCATGTAAACCTTTTAAAATAAATGTTTTGTTTTTTTCTATTCTAGGTGTGTAAGAAAAATAACTCGCATTGATTGAGTCTAGTGCTCTCTTGACTTTATTAAAAAGGTCTATCTCTTTTACATAGACCGCATGTTTATTTTTGTTTATTTGTTTTATATAGAAATCATTTTTTTCAAACTTTAGCACATTTGTAAAGATTTTAATTAAATCATTTGGTTCTTGCTCTAATACATTTATAGGAGGTAGTTTAAATGTATTTTTCATATCAGCGATTTCAAAATTTTGCGAGTTATTTTCCTTTTTTTCGTATACCTTATCATTAGTTTCTCTCATATTTTTTTTGTTAATACTATTTTCTTTTGTTAGATTATCGGATGATAATTTTTTTTTTGATTTACTATTATTCTTGTTTTTAATGGTTTCAATTAATTCGTTATCTGTTAAATGCAGCTCAATATCTTCGCCGACAATTTTTTTAGATACCTGTATTGTAGTATGCTCAACCTTCCTGCTATTTGCACTTGGCTGGAAATTTTGTGGTTGGTAAAACAACTCTTCTTCCATCTCAGAATCCATATCTGTGCTGGGTGGTGGTATTAGTTGTTCATCATTATTGGAATTAGTCCAATTTTGGGTCTCGTTTTGACTAGTTATCTTTTTATTAAGATTTTGTATTAGTTGTTTCATCTTATTTATTTCTTGTTTTAAATAAATGTTTTCATCTTTCAACGCTCTGTTTGTTTTTCTGGCGACTTTGTTACTAAGCCCCTTCGGTTTTGTAGTAATGGTCTCCCAATCTGAATTATGACCTATACTTTGCTTCCTTTTTAGTGCGGCGTTGTGAGAACCTGGCACGGGAAGACTTCCACTTGATTTTTCACTCATTATTCAGAACTTGTTACAATATACAATTGTAATGCGGTTTTTATATATTGTGTATTATAATACTTTCTCGATTTTGAGTGTAGGTGCAAAAAAAATAATAATTAAATAATTTATTAATTTTGTTACGATATGTACTGATTGACTTCAGAATCACAACTGAGCATTAATTTATTTTTATTTTAAAACAACTAAATTATAATGTTCAATAAAAAATGTTTGCTAAAAGTTCGAGAAAGTGCAAGGTATATTAAAAAAAAAAAAATCTTAAACAAAAACAAAATAGCTCATAAACTCGGTTTATATTAACTATATTTCTATATTTATACAATAGATTCATAATCACGAACTACTACAAGGCTACTTTCAAAAAATTTGATGTACATCTTGGGAAATTTTCATTGACTTTAAAATATTTTTCTTTTTTTTTAAAGTTTGTTTCTTATTTTAGAAGTCAGGTAGTTGAATATGAACTCATTACAAAATTGCCGGAGGAATTTATGGACTGTCAATCTACTATGTCCTGGAAAATTTTAAAATTTAGTGGTAAAAAATTCCAAGCTCTTATAGGACAAAATATTCTTAAAGCTCTAGGGATCGTAATCGACTTATTAAACGACCATTTTGAGGTTAACCATCAAGTAATAAAATTTAACTCAGGTTGCCCCTACGTAGAAATATATCAACTTGAAAATCTCGAGCTTAACAACACCGAATTATTTACAAAATTAAAAACCGATAATATGAATTTAGAGGAAGGCAATAGCTTAAAAAATATTTTAGCTAGGAACTCAGATCTTTTCTATAACGAAGGAGACAGTTTGACTAACGTAAAGGATGTAAAACACCAAATAATCACTAAAAATGATCAGGCAATCTATAGTAAAATCTACCGATTTCCTCGGGTTCACGAAGAAGAAGTAAAAAACAAGTAAGGCAAATGTTACATCAAAATATAATAAAACCATCGAGTAGCCCTTATAATAGCCCGGTTTGGGTAGTATCAAAAAAAATGGATTATTCCGGGATCCAAAAATGGCGAATAGTCATTGACTATCGCAAATTAAATGAGGTAACGATCGAAGATAAGTTTCCCATTCCAAATATTGACTCGATTTTCGATAAACTCGGACGAGCGCAATATTTTACAACTCTCGATCTGGCAAAAGGTTTTCACCAAATTCTGGTCGACGAGAAAGATCGTCACAAGACAGCTTTCTCTACACCAGAGGGTCATTACGAATTCGTTCGAATGCCTTTTGGGCTTAAAAATGCCCCCGCGACATTCCAAAGGATGATGAACCATGTCTTGAGGGAATATATCGGAAAAATTTGTGTTGTTTATTTAGATGATATACTCATCTTTTCGACCTCTCTTCAAGAACACGTCCAAGCAATAAACAAAATTTTTGAAAAATTAAGGGAATTTAATCTGAAAATACAAGCAGATAAATGTAAATTTTTCGCAAAGGAAACAGAATACTTGGGACACATTCTTACTTCGGAAGGTATTAAGCCAAACGATAAAAAAATTGAAGTTATAAGAAATATTAATTTACCCAAAAGTCCCAAGCAAATTAAAAGTTTTCTCGGTATTGCAGGATATTATAGAAAATTTATAAAGGACTACGCAAAGGTAGCCCATCCTATGACAAAATATCTTAAAAAAAGTAATAAATTAAATATTCATGACCCTTTGTATAAAGAGTCATTCGAAAAACTTAAAAGTTCAATAACTACTCATCCAGTCCTTCATTATCCTGCTTTTAATAAAAAATTCGTCTTAACAACTGACGCGTCTAATTTTGCAATCGGTGCTGTTTTATCCCAAGACGGTCATCCTATCAGTTACGCTAGTAGGACTTTAAATAATCATGAGTGCAATTATTCAAATATAGAGAAAGAGCTCCTTGCCATAGTATGGGCCACTAAATATTTTAGGCCATACTTATATGGTACAAAATTTCTCATAAAAACAGATCATCGTCCCTTAGTTTGGTTAAACTCCTTAAAGGAGCCAAATTCTAAATTACAGAGATGGCGAATCAAATTAAATGAGTATGAATTTGAAATTGAATACGTTAAAGGGAAGGAAAATAATGTCGCCGACTTTCTTAGCCGTATCGACACAGATACAAAAGAAGTTAATGATCTTGATTTTACAGAAAATAACAACTCTGAAAATAAAGAAGAGAACTGGTCGGAATTAGCAACAATTCATAGTTGTACAGAAAATCATGAAGACCATATTCCCATATCTAACGTCATAATAAATAAATTTTATACTCAATTATTTAGTTTTAGTTTATTTATATTTAGTTGAAAATAAAACTAAAGAATTCAATTTAAAATATAATAAAATCAGAGAAATTTTTATATCTAAAAAAGATCTTAATAATGAAGATTATTTAAACAATCTTTTAAGGAGATTTATAAAAAAAGGAATTACGGGGATATATTCCGAACTTAATGATCATGACTTTAATACATTGCAAAATAAGGTTATTCAGCTGTTTTCTAATGATCGAAGAATTAAATTTAATAAATGTTTAAAAAAGGCTCAGGACCTAGAAAATGAAAATGAAGCAATTAAAATTATAGAAAAAACCCACCTGGAAACTAATCATAGGGGGATTATAGAAAATTACACCGAAGTAAAGGACATTTATTTTTATCCAAAATTTAAAGAACTTTTCCATAAATTTATCAATAATTGCGATATTTGTAACGAAGCAAAATACGATCGTAGGCCAAATAAGTATAAATACGAATTATCCGAATCGCCCATAAACCCTAACGAAATTCTTCATGGGGACGTATTCTTTTGTTTCAAGGAATGCTTTCTTACCCTTATTGATAAATTTAGTAAACATTTGATGGGTCAAAAGTTGAATGATAGAAATTCAATTACTCTTATTCAAGGCCTTCGAAATAGGTTTTCTATTTTCGGAAAACCGAAAAAAATTATTTTTGATAATCAATTCGATAATCTAAATATAAAAGACTTTCTTCGAAAAGAAAATATTGAGGTCCACTTTACTTCGCCTCGCACCCATACCGGAAATTCGATAGTCGAAAGAGTCCATGGAACTTTAACGGAACATTTGAGAATTTTAGACGCGCAAAAGTCGACACTAACACCCGTTGAAAAGATTTTATTTGCGGCAGAAAAATATAATAATACAATAAATTCTGCTACTATAATTAGACCAGTTGATTTTGTCTTAAATAAGGTTTCTAATATTGAAGATATTAGGGGAGAAATGGAAAGAAAAAAATTAGAAATTATAGCAAAACTTAATAAGAGCCGCAAAGATTATGATCATAAACACAAGAAAAAGTACGTTAAAGTTAAAACTAAAGTTTCAAAAAATAGGTTACAAGATAATAAAGGAAAAATTATTCACCCGAGTAGAACTAAACGAAATTTTAAATTTTCCTCAGGTCCGGGTCAAACAAACAGCATATAAAATCCCTTCAATGATAGAAAAAATAAAATATTGCAATCAATTGCTAAAAGCCGTTCTGTTAATAGTTTTCATAAGTATTGCCAACCCTACATTAGGCTCAATTGTTATTGAAAAATCAGAAAACCAAGGCGGATTCCTGGTCATCAAACAAAACGAGGTACCTATTATAAAAAATATTTCGAAAATTTATCACGTAATCAATACTGATGAAATAAATTTAACCTTGAATCAAATAGAAGAAAATATTAATAAAACCTTTAACCCCTCTATTGATCTCTTGATAGTAAAACAGTTAAAAGTTCAGATCAATAAAACACGTCACAACATTAAAACTCTAATACCACACAGACATAAGCGAGGTCTTATGAATGTTGGAGGTAGCATTATGAAGTTTCTTTTTGGGAATTTAGATGAAGACGATAGAAATGAAATCGAATCACATTTTAAAGAAATTGATTTTAATAATAAAAATTTAATTAGAAATTTAAATAAACAAATAAAAATTAATGACCAGCTTCAACAGAATATGGAATTATTACAAAAACGAATGACCGAAAACCAAGCTTTACTTAACTTAGCACCAAATATTTTATCCCGAAATATCAAAAATTTGCAATTTCTGACCATTTTAAATGACATTAACCTTTTCAATTCTGAAATAGACAAGATGCTGGCAAAACATTTTATTTGCGAAACAAGGTATTATGACTCATTCAATTTTGTCAAATGAGGAAATCGACGAATTTGAAATTGATGCCTATAAATATAAGGAAATTAAAAGTTCACTTTTTTCTATCGACTCTCAAATAATTTTCGTGATTCTCATCCCTAATTTCTGTAAAGAGCTTGCTGTAAAATATCAAATAATACCAATACCAAACGATAACTACAAAGAGATTGACATTGAGCCTACCACTATTTTAAAGTTACAAGAAAAAATTTATAATTATAATGATCAAAATCATATTTCAAAATTAAAAGAATCGTATGGTTGTATAAAAAATTTAATATTTAATAAATACCAAAATTGTAGTAAAAGAAAAAATAATAATTTTGAAATTATAGAAATTTCCACCAATATGATTTTAAATAAAAACGCAAAAATTGTAAAATTTTCTAATGATTGTAATAATATCGAATACAGCTTGACAGGAAATAATTTTGTAACATTTAATAATTGTACTGTAAAATTGAATGGTTTTGTTTTAAAAAATAGAGAAAGAATTGTTTATAATTAGATTGTAATCCCTAATTATCTTAAATTGGAAAACTTAAATTTCACACTTAGCATTAAAGATATTCATTTAAAACAAATAGAAAATTTAGATAAAATAGAATATTTTAATAAAAAATTAACAATCCATTCAATTTCGATATTTTCTGTAGTACCTATTATAATTATTATAATAACAATTTTTTATATTTATAAATTCATTAAGAATAAATTCAAACAAAAAAAATTGAAAAGTTTTGTAAAATCCAATAAAGAGGAAAAGGTAAAAACAGAGGAAACTCAGGAGAGTTCCCAACTTAATGTGGGGGGAGTTACATCTCCACCCTTATCTCTATATCCAATAGTTTAATTTTTAATTTCATTGTCAGCTTGCATTATTAATTCAAAATAAAACTTAATATCAAAAGATAAAAATTATAATAAAATGTTCTTGTGTGAGGAATTTATCAAGACCTCACACGAATAAAAAAAAATGTAAGATAAAGAAAATCCGAACAAAGAAAATGTTGGATTTAAAAGAAGATATTTCATTTTTTAGTTTTTAGTTTGTAGTTAGAATTAAAACCATTAAGACCTAAAAAATATTATAAAATAAAAGTATTTAATAAAAATAAAAAATCTGAGTTTATTTTGTTTGATAAAATAGTGATTTTTATTTTTTCAGAAGATTTTGAAATATAAATAAAACTGGCGCAGTCGGTAGGATTGCCGATATTGTAAAGGAAGAAAAATATTTACTATACAAAAATAGAAAATCAAGAAAAAAAAAAAAAAAAATCTTGTCAAAATTCTTAAATACTATTTAATTTAAAAATAGTAAAAGAAAAATAAATTTGTTAAAACTTTTTTTTCTCCTTTCACAAAAGAAATCTTGTTAAAGATTGAAAACGGCAATAAAGTCCAACAAAAAAAAAAAAAATAAATAAAAATCAAAATCAGAAAAAAAAATTTACTATTAGTTTACAAATAAATAAAAATTTATCAGATTTCGTAAAATGGCATTACCAATAACATTAGCAGACATTATCAAAGAAGCTCGTTCAGTACCAGCATTTACCGGAGAAGACACATTTAGTCTGAGGTCTTTCATTAATGAGGTTGAAATATTAATTCCTATGGTAGAAAATGAGATTGAAAAAAGATACGTATATAAAATTTTATTATCAAAAATCCAGGGGCCAGCAGCTGTAGCCATCCGAAGAGTTCCAGAGCTTACATGGGAGTTGGTGAAAGGTCAACTAAAAACATCATTTGGTGTCAGTACCAGTTATCTCGACTTAAAGGAGCAAGCAGATCGTGTTAATTCCAGAAACGTAAGTGTACTTTATAACGAATTAAGTAAAATTCTTGACAAGTTAAATCTTAAATATGAATTAGATAACGATAGACAAGCTGAATTCAATCCTATAAATAATGGAAGGTCTATACTTAATAAATTTCTTAATAAAATCGATAGGGTAGACTCAATGTTCTTAAGAACAAAAAATGTAAGATCTTTAGAAGAAGCTCATCAAGCTTTGATCGAAACTGGTATAACGGCAACTGACAGCAAACTTTCAAATAAAAGCTCAAACCAATTCCAAAGAAAATTTAACCAAGAACCAAAAAGTTCAGTACAATATAAAAATTTCAATAATAGAAACGAAAATGTTGCTAATATGAATAATAATTATTCAAATCAAAACAATTCGAATAATAGAAATTTTAATTCAAATCGGTTTATTGATTATCGAAATAATAACAATGAAAATAGAAGATATAGAAATTCTGGTTATTTTTATAACCAAAGAAATAATCAACCACCACAAGTGCCAATGGAGGTTGACCATAATTCTGAAATTAAGGAAAATTTTCATCAGGTTTTTCAACCTACCGACTTCCCATAGCAACATTAACAATAGAGGGTAAAAGGCTGGACTGTCTAATCGACACAGGGTCCGCCACCTCTTTAATTTCCGACGAAATTTTTCAAAAAAATAGATATCGACCTCTCTAAAGAAACATTGAATTAAGAACTCTTTCTGGAAGTCAGGTAGTTGAATATGAACTCATTACAAAATTGCCGGAGGAATTTATGGACTGTCAATCTACTATGTCCTGGAAAATTTTAAAATTTAGTGGTAAAAAATTCCAAGCTCTTATAGGACAAAATATTCTTAAAGCTCTAGGGATCGTAATCGACTTATTAAACGACCATTTTGAGGTTAACCATCAAGTAATAAAATTTAACTCAGGTTGCCCCTACGTAGAAATATATCAACTTGAAAATCTCGAGCTTAACAACACCGAATTATTTACAAAATTAAAAACCGATAATATGAATTTAGAGGAAGGCAATAGCTTAAAAAATATTTTAGCTAGGAACTCAGATCTTTTCTATAACGAAGGAGACAGTTTTACTAACGTAAAGGATGTAAAACACCAAATAATCACTAAAAATGATCAGGCAATCTATAGTAAAATCTACCGATTTCCTCGGGTTCACGAAGAAGAAGTAAAAAAACAAGTAAGGCAAATGTTACATCAAAATATAATAAAACCATCGAGTAGCCCTTATAATAACCCGGTTTGGGTAGTATCAAAAAAAATGGATTATTCCGGGATCCAAAAATGGCGAATAGTCATTGACTATCGCAAATTAAATGAGGTAACGATCGAAGATAAGTTTCCCATTCCAAATATTGACTCGACGAGCGCAATATTTTACAACTCTCGATCTGGCAAAAGGTTTTCACCAAATTCTGGTCGACGAGAAAGATCGTCACAAGACAGCTTTCTCTACACCAGAGGGTCATAACGAATTCGTTCGAATGCCTTTTGGGCTTAAAAATTCCCCCGCGACATTCCAAAGGATGATGAACCATGTCTTGAGGGAATATATCGGAAAAATTTGTGTTGTTTATTTAGATGATATACTCATCTTTTCCTCTCTTCAAGAACACGTCCAAGCAATATACAAAATTTTTGAAAAATTAAGGGAATTTAATCTGAAAATACAAGCAGATAAATGTAAATTTTTCGCAAAGGAAACAGAATACTTGGGACACATTCTTACTTCGGAAGGTATTAAGCCAAACGATAAAAAAATTGAAGTTATAAGAAATATTAATTTACCCAAAAGTCCCAAGCAAATTAAAAGTTTTCTCGGTATTGCAGGATATTATAGAAAATTTATAAAGGACTACGCAAAGGTAGCCCATCCTATGACAAAATATCTTAAAAAAAGTAATAAATTAAATATTCATGACCCTTTGTATAAAGAGTCATTCGAAAAACTTAAAAGTTTAATAACTACTCATCCAGTCCTTCATTATCCTGATTTTAATAAAAAATTCGTCTTAACAACTGACGCGTCTAATTTTGCGATCGGTGCTGTTTTATCCCAAGACGGTCATCCTATCAGTTACGCTAGTAGGACTTTAAATAATCATGAGTGCAATTATTCAAATATAGAGAAAGAGCTCCTTGCCATAGTATGGGCCACTAAATATTTTAGGCCATACTTATATGGTACAAAATTTCTCATAAAAACAGATCATCGTCCCTTAGTTTGGTTAAACTCCTTAAAGGAGCCAAATTCTAAATTACAGAGATGGCGAATCAAATTAAATGAGTATGAATTTGAAATTGAATACGTTAAAGGGAAGGAAAATAATGTCGCCGACTTTCTTAGCCGTATCGACACAGATACAAAAGAAGTTAATGATCTTGATTTTACAGAAAATAACAACAAATATAACAACAAATATAATATAATCTTAAATACTTAATGCCTATACTTGTACATTGACAAATCGGCTAAAACCCTGCTATTTGTTAATGATCTTTTAGCCAAATTTTTCTTCTAATTCATTGTAATCTAAAAAATCATAATATACATACAAATTACAATTTGATTCTGCTTTCGCAATAAAATAAACTAAAGTTGGAAGTCAACACCGAAGTTATTTTTCTTTATCTATAATTCATAGAAAAGTTCAAGTTATTAATATTAAGTAATTTTCTAATAAAATTATGTTCCGGAAATAGATAAAAGATTTTTGTTTTACAATCTCAAAATTTCTCGTTTTTAAATTGAAATAAACAACTTGAAATCTTATAAAGAATATTAAATATACCTAGTCACGTATTTTTTATCAGATTATTCTATAGACAGTATAAAATCATATATAAATTACTCTTTAATTGATTAGAGAAGTTTTTATAAAATTATAAACATACGGAATTAACCAAAATCAAATATAATTTCTATGTGGAAAGAAACAGATTTTAATATAATAATAACATTAAAAAAATTTAATTGGATAAATATATGAAGATTTTGTACTTATAAAGTTAAATTTTTATTTCAAATGTTTATATTGAATTATGCTTACATAAATTTTATCGATTTCTTAGAACTTACAAAAAGGATTATAAATTACGTTAAGCTAAATTAATAAACGCTTTTAAGTTTTTATGATAATATAAAATGATATGAAATCAATTTTATATTTTACAAAATATAATGAAGCTAAACAACAAATTAACAAAATAAACTTTAAATAATAATCAGAAGTATACTCTATCTCATATTGATTTCATGTTTTTACTTTTACATTTTTTTTAGTAAAATTAAGAAATTTCTGTTATTTTGCATGTCGCTTACAATTTTCTCTAAATTCATGAAAATTACATTATGTTATATAAGAAGTTGTGAAGAATTTATAAATGTGTATGTTAAATGTATTTTAATGCGCATGTCTTCGGTAAGTTGTTTTTACATTCGCAAATTTAGCTCGGTAAATGGTCCATTACATGCATCAATACACATGCAATTATAGAGGAATGTAAATTGTATTTACATTTCCCTGTGATGTAAATTGTATTTACATTGCTCTATATTGTATTTACATTCTTCATTTTGAACTGCGTAATACTATAAACAAAAATAATATCACTCACACTCACAATATTTCAATACAGACAAACACCAAAAAAAAAAAAAATTGCAAATGTATACCTCTCACATGCATCATATCAATGTCAAACAAAGCTTAGTTTATAATGCTAAAATCTAAATTTTCCCTCTGAGCTAATCTATATTTTCCCTCTGAGCAAAAAAAAAAAAAAAAAAAAGAACCAATAAAAAAATACGCGGCTATTTTTTTTTTTTCTAAAAAGCGGCCAGTCGATCAGTCGATGAATTTTCTTAACATGTGTTTCAATCTACTATTTTTAAAGGATCTTCGAACCTCTACTACTAAATTTTTAAACGAGTGTGGTTGGATTTTAGTACAAAAATTTAAACCACACTTCAAAAATTGCACTTATTTTTATTCAAAAAAACAAAATGAATAAAAATAGAACAATGGTAACCCTGAAAATATCTTTGTTGTCATTATAAAGTTTGCTGTGATTGTCAAATGTCAAGTAAGAATTTTTTTTTCTTTTATCAACAAACGAGGAAAATGGCAGCAACAAGGAGATTATTTATTGTAAATATAAATTATAATTATATAATTATTATTTGATTTTATTTTTAATTATAAAAAAAAGTAATTATAAAATTATTATTATTTTTTTTAATAATTAAAAATAAAATTAAATAAAATTTAAGAAGACCATTAGTTCCTAAAATAATAAAATAAAAATTAGTAATTTTTCTAAAAAAAAAATATTCGATTTTTTTTTTTCCAAAAAAGAAAATGAATAATTTTTTTTAGAAAAAATATTAATTTTTTTTTAATATTTTAGGAATTAGCTGATCTTAAATCATCCGGTTTGATTAAACATCCGTATTAATTAAATTTTATTTCCTTGCTTCATTTTTAACTTTTTTGTTTATTTTTTTCATTGTAAATGTATTGTTTTCAACTCCCTCTCCCATGCACATTAAAGCAGTATACAATACATGGTAATCAAATTTGTTATACAGCTCGTTGTGTATACACACAAACACATAGACACTCGTGAATATTATATCACTCGACCTTCGGTCTCGTGATATAAATATGACTCGTATCTATGTGTTTGTGTGTATACACAACTCGCAAGAATAACAAATTTTCATACCATGTATTGTAATCTACTATTAAACGACAGGAATATTTTTCTGTCTCATGCTTTATGCACGTTTGGGTGAAAAGACACAGAGTTCCATTTTTTATCTTCAAAGAAAAAGATCGGAAAAGGAAAAGATAATTTAAAGCTTATTTTTTCTTTACCCTCAAAGATAAAGATAAAATAATGTTAAAATTTCAAGGGATAGAGAAAAAATTGTGAATTTATAAACAAATTTTTAAAAGAGAGGATAAAACAAAGAAAAAATAAACGAAAAAATAATTTTGTTTTGGTTTTAAGTCAAGATAATATAAAGAAAAAATAACGCAAAGGATAAAACATAAGAAAAAATTGCTAAGTTTTCTATAAAATATCCAAGGAGAATTTAAATGATAATTTAAAGATAATATAAAGAAAACGAAACACAAAAATGTGTACCTATGCTCCTATGCACAGGTTTTTTGAATTAGAGAAAAGTAAATAAACATTTTTTTTGTTCACACAAACATAAACAAACACACACAAATAAAGAACATAGAAAAAATAATTTTTTATACACATTATTTTTTCGTTGTGTTGAAAAATGAGTACCTATTTCTCATTTATAATCTCTTAATTGATAATCTTTTCTTCGTCCCTTCGATAAATTAACGAATAGTTTATCGTTTTCTTTTGATCTGTAGAATTTTTATGTAAATTTTTTCTTTTTCTTTATTTTTTCTTTTAAATTCTCCATAAATTCTCCGCGTAAAGACAAATTAAAGATAAAGATTTTTGTAGTGAAACTTCTTTAGAGGCATTGTGATTGAGAGTGAAAAAAATGTAAGTGTCAAAAACCGAACAATTATTGTCAAAAAATAAAACAAAATTCAAACGATTATTGTCAAAATTCGAACGATTATTGTCAAAAAAAAAGGCAAAAAAAAAAGAAAAAAGAAAAAATTTATGTGTCAGCTGATGATAAAACCGACAGCCGCTAGCAACTTAATGAAGCTTATCAGCGCAATAACCTACTCTATATTAGCTCAGAATTAAAGTCGAAAATACTATTTTTTTTTTCGATTGAAAGGGAAATATAATTTATTTTAAATTATTGAATAACAAATATTTCATTTATTAATTATTAGTGCTAATTTTCAAAAAGTTTTTGGAATACAAATATGTATTCTGAATAAAAATGTTCCAATGCACCTATTTTGTAGATAATTTATTTATGACATTAATTTTTCTTAATGTAATTTGTAGTTTGTTGGTGTAATTTATTTTTGACATTAAATTACACTAATAAAATGCAGGAGGAATATTTTTTTACAATTCCTTTTCAGAAGTACTAATAAACATGAAATTTTTCAGGCATATTTGCAAAAGTTATTTTAGGTTAAACTTTTCGGGCAACAAAAATAAAAACATGATTTAAGCCACGCTGCTGTTTTTTCATACATTATTGTCGCGAATAACCGGAATTGTGTTTAAAGCTTAAAATATAGTAGGAATCATCTGCAATCAGTGTTGCCATAAATCTAGTTATTTTGAAATAATTTTATGCCACTAAACTTTTTGAGCTTAAAAAGTATTTCAGAATTTTTAAATGCTTTTATCTCTAATATGGTGTTCGCTTTAGGAGAATATTTGTGGTATATGCTGTTTTCCGGAATATTTCAGGATTTTTCATATAAAAATATATTCCGGAATATGTATATTCCACTTTCATATTCTAGTTTGTCAGAGTTAAAATTCTATATTTATAGTTACTTTCACTCACTTTTTGAAATTTTTTTATAGTTGGCAACAATTTTTTTTGTCAAATTCGAGTCAAAATGAAAAAAAAAAAACAAAATAAAATTGATAAAAAGTGAGATAAAAAGTCAAAATTTTCAACAACAAATTTCTAAATTTTTGTATAAATCATTAAATTCCACTTCTCATCAAATTTTGTAATGCGAACGGTAATTTGCTTTCCGGAATATAAGTGGAATTTAAATTAGAATGCGAACAAGGTATAAGCAGTCGCTGGGTTTTAATTTTTTCTAAGCCGCCGAATTCCCCAAAACAAGTAATTTTAAGTCGACTGACCGCAGCATTCGAAGGACAAAAATCAACTAGTCGCCGTCGAAAAAATCAATCGGCGTCATATCTTATATGCACTTGGCCATTTTAAATATTTATTTAGCCGTCCCAGAAAATACTACTTGCCATGAAGTTTCACTTCTTCCGTGTGTCCCGAGACTCACATATTTTTTTTTAATTTTTCTTTTTCTTTATTTTTTCTTTAAATTATCCATAAATTCTCCGCATCAAGAAAAAATAGCGATAAGATAATTTAATAAATTATCTTCAATGATAAAATCAGGAACTTTGAAAAGACATGAAATAGTAGATTACAATACATGTTAAGAAAATTTGTTATTCTTGCGAGTTGTGTATACACACAAACACATAAACACGAGTCATATTTATATTGACGAGTGTCTATGTGTTTGTGTGTATACACAACGAGCTGTATAACAAATTTGATTAACATGTATTGTATACTGCTTTAATGTGCATGGGAGAGGGAGTTGAAAACAATACATTTACAATGAAAAAAATAAACAAAAAAGCAAGGAAATAAAATTTAATTAATACGGAAGTAAATTTATTTCTCGAAATGATTTCAAACCGGATGATTTAAGATCAGCTAATTCCTAAAATATTAAAAAAAAATTAGTAATTTTTCCAAAAAAAATTATTCATTTTCTTTTTTGCAAAAAAAAAAATCGAATAATTTTTTTTTAGAAAAATTACTAATTTTTTTTTTATTATTTTAGGAACTAATGGTCTTCTTAAATTTTATTTAATTTTATTTTTAATTATTAAAAAAAATAATAATAATTTTATAATTATTTTTTTTTTATAATTAAAAATAAAATCAAATAATAATTATATAATTATAATTTATATTTACAATAAATAATCTCCTTGTTGCTGCCATTTTCCTAGTTTGTTGATAAAAGAAAAAAAAATTCTTACTTGACATTTGACATCAAACTTTATAATGACAACAAAGATATTTTCAGGGTTACCATTGTTCTATTTTTATTCATTTTCTTTTTTTGAATAAAAATAAGTGCAATTTTTGAAGTGTGGTTTAAATTTTTGTACTAAAATCCAACCACACTAGTTTAAAAATTTAGTAGTAGAGGTTCGAAGATCCTTTAAAAATAGTAGATTGAAACACAAATGTTAAGAAAATTCATCGACTGATCGACAGGCCGCTTTTTAGAAAAAAAAAAATAGTATTTTTTTATTGGTTCTTTTTTTTTTTTTTCTTTTGTTTGCTCAGAGGGAAAATATAGATTAGCTCAGAGGGAAAATATAGATTTTTAGCATTAGAAACTAAGCTTTGTTTGACATTGATATGATGCATGTGAGAGGTATACATTTGCAATTTTTTTTTTTTTTGGTATTTGGCTGTATGGAAATATTTTGAGTGTGAGTGATATTATTTTTGTTTATAGTATTACGCAGTTCAAAATGAAGAATGTAAATACAATATAGAGCAATGTAAATACAATTTATATCACAGGGAAATGTAAATACAATTTACATTGCTCTATAATTGCATGTGTATTGATGCATGTAATGGACCATTTACCGAGCTAAATTTGCGAATGTAAATACAACTTACTGAAGCCCTGCGCATTAAAAAAAATTACGATTGTCATGTGAAAATGAAAGCTTTAACATGATAATAGAGTATACGATTCAAATCACTTGACCAATCCGTTATGCAAAGCTTTCCCTTTCCATTACTAAATTCCATACAAAATTGCATGAGCTTTTTTTCTTAAATAATTTCCCCTAAATTTTGTACGGAATTTTGTAATGGAAAGGGAAAGCTATGCATAACGAATTGGTCAAGTAATTTGAATCGTACTCTATTCCTTAAATTATGGTTTAATTAAAACTTAAAAATGAAAATAGCATAAATAAAAATTATTGATTTAAATTATACAAGAAAAACATATCCTAGAAACATACCATGAGTCAACATACTTGCAACATTTAATTGAAATTGCATTAAATGAGAAAGGAATGAGCATAACGTTATGATATGCTATATGTTATCTATTATTATTTTTAAAATTTCTCTGCATTTGAAGACTTTAAACTGTCCTTTCTTTTCCAAAAATAAAACGTTTGGAAAATTTTTTTCAACCATACAAATTGAAAACGAATGCTAAATTCCACAATAATTAAATATTTTGAAAGAAACATAACATAACCCAATTTAATAAACATATGTATGCTTCAAAATGTTAGTACGCACGGATGTTAAAACAATTCCAAACCAATGATATATTACGATACAAACAGTTATTAATGTTATTATGCCTTAAACTTGTTTTTTATTATTTTCACACTATGTATTTTAGGGTTTGCAGCCCCGGGATCCCGGGATCCAGAAATCCCGGGATCCCGTTGTTTCTTTAAATCCCGAAATCCCGTGACTAAAATAACTAATCCCGGGATTTAATTTTTGTCTGAATTATATTTTGAAATTTTTATCTCGTCAAAATTCTCTAAGAATTTAATCGCAGATTTTTTTTTGTAATACATACGTAGAATTTTTTTAGTGCAATTATTTTTTTCTCAACAAAATGTTCCAAGAATTTAATTCTCAGAAAATTTAAATTTTTTTTATGGAATACGTAGAATTTTTTTGTGCAATTAACTAGTTCTAGACGCATTTTAGTTTTACGCATTTAATATTCAGTTTACAATTAAAATTTACGAGTGAACAAGTGTTTTGGTGAGCATAATAGAACAATAAGATAGTTTATTAGTGTGGTTTTCAAAGATTAGATTTTTTATTTATGTTTTCAGTTTTATTATGCAATTTCAACTATGATAATGTGTAAGTATTTTTCATAAATAGTCAATTCTAATCCCGGTACCAATCCCGGGATCCCGGGATTTAAATAATGTGATCCCGAAATCCCGGGATTGGAAATATAATACGGGATTGCAAACCCTAATGTATTTCACACATTAAGGTTAGGAGAGGAGAATCAGAACAAACATTCTGAAAAAAAATTTGATTCCTTGGACATTAATTGGGCATTCCCATTTTTGTGTTAAACGAAAACATAATTCATCGAAAACACTATTCACCGAATATACCAATTCACTGACCGCACTCAATCTGTCTATCATTTTGTGTTTTCGGTGAATTGTGTTTTCGGCAAATTGTGTTTTCGGGGAATTGACGCGGCACGAATATTTACTTTCAATGTTTTATGTTTTCAAACGTAATAAAAAAATCAAATATGTCTTAACTTAATTATTTCCGTAATAGCCTCATTTATGAGCAATAAAACCTTTGCGCAAATAGTAGAATTTTTTTTATTGGTATATAATAAAATTTAATAAAAATCAAAAATTATGTAACAAAAAATATTATAACAACGATTATATTATACTTTTATTTTACTTTATAAAAAGGCAAATACTACTAATCATATTCATACTAAGTATATGCTATGGTGGAAGAACAATAAATATTTTAACAATAATTTATATTATATGTGTTATTAATATTATTATATAAATAGACAAAAATAGAAAAAATATAGATACGTACATGTATAAAATCTTGGTAAAGTTAACACACAATAAAAACAAAAACATATGTTTTGTAACTTCAATTTTATGTTTTGAAAGTATAACTAAATTAAAGAGAAAAATTATGAGACAATTTATTTCCGTTGAGTATGCGCATTTGCAGGCTCGGCGTGTGCGAAGTGTGCACTGCACACAGGCGCCGCAGGCGCCTTTAATGAAAAAGCGTCTACAAGCCAATATGAAATTTAAATTTTAACAAAAATTAATTTTTATTAAATGCATACAAATTTTTTTTCGAGTTTTAATTTTTGGAGCAAACGAACTACAAAATTATCTGAAATTGTTGTCTCGCAAAATTGAAAATGATATTAATCCTGATTTATAACAATAATGTTGAAGAACTCTTTCCAAATGCACTGATTGCATTAAGGGTATTACCATAAAGGAAGTATATATATGAGAAATTCAGTCCATACAAAAAATTCAATTTTAAAAAAATTAAACAAAAAATATGAAATCAAAAAATATGAAATCGCTATCCCATTACCGACAATTGGGATAATGATTTCATATAGACCGGCATTCTTAGTTTAATTTTTTTAATTTGAATTTTTTGTATGGAATGAATTTCTCTTATTTATGCTTACTTTCTGGTATTACTAACTTTACCCGTTTCAGTTGCTAAAGGTGAGAGAACTTTTCCAAAATTAAAACTGATCAAAAATTACTTGAGATCAACTATCGGGCAAGAAAAATGGAATGGGTTGACAATAGTCTCCATAGAATCTGAAATTTCTAAATATATTAACTTTGATGTGCAAAGATTTCTCTAAAATCAAAGCAAGACGAGAAAGTAGTAGAGTATAAAGGAAGTTCAACAGGAATATTTTTTGTTACAGATTTATGTAATTTACATATATTTTGTAATATTATATTAGGTTTTTCTCATTAATTTTGTTTTGTTTTGCTAAGAACTTGGATTATTTAATAAAGAGTTAAAAGGTTTAATCAAAACTCTTGTAAGTTCTATTATTATTATTCATAAATGAATTTAGCTATAGTTTTTGCTTTATATAGCATTTTAGTATCTACTTGAAATCTTTTTCAAAGGCTCCAATCATTCCTCGCACACACAATAAAAAAAACCACGAGCCGGGCCTGCGCATTTGTATACATAGTATACATAGTTTTAGAAAGTTCATAATGATAACATGTGAAATATTCTATTAGAATCCTTTTATTTTTAAATTAGAATAAACAGTATTGGTTTGAAATAGGATTCAGTCGAATATAACCTTCTAAATAATCTTAATTGTATGGTTTTTATACAAGTGGAATAAATATTTTGGGGGAAATACGTAAGAGCATACGTAGAATCTGTAAAAGATGATCGTTTATTAATTTTTATTTTAAACTTATTTTTCACCCCCTTTTTCCAGTAAAAACGAAAAAGCAAATTATATACCATATAATTTTCTATCCGACGGATTAATAAGCTTTATAAATGTTAGACATTATAAATAGGTATGTCTCAAAAATTGTAAATGATATAATTTTGAAAACATCACTTCTAGAAATCATGCACAAAAAAAAAACAGATAGCCGCGGCAGCTATATTTTCTCTGTATATATTTTGCTACGTACCTGTCAATGATGTTATCAAACTTACTATTTGTTATAGCAAAGGAAAATAGCTAATAGTTTTACTTTTTAATATAATCTGTTCTTATGATTATAGCAATATATGTCATTTAAAATTTCTGAAACTGATATAGTACACAAAATATGTTTTGTAAATTATTTTTCGCTAGAAAAACAATGATACTATAATTTTCTAGTAGCAACTTTTAGAACAATTCATTTGCAATATTTTTGGCACCAGTTATTACATATTTAATAATAAATGAAAGATTTTTAGCACATATTATAACGATTCCCGGACAGTTACAATTCGCATATATGGGCTGGTGCCCCCAAAACCCATCTTGAATACCTGGACAAAGTTCAGAGAAGGGCTATTAGATTGATAAACAATGACCAAACCACCAGCTCATTAACTTCACTCAACCACCGTCGTAATGTAGGTGCACTTTCCATTTTTTATAAATACCTTGTTGGAAAGGAAGTAAAGGCCCTACTTCCTCAACTTCAAATATTTTCAAGCCAACCACGTACCGCTTCAACGTCACACCCATATTTCGTAAAAACTCCCAGATGTGATAGAACGAGCTTCGGAGATTCGTTTTCAATTCGCACCTCGCGAATGTGGAATGCTCTCCCATTAAAGTTGTTCCCGACAGCTGGTGCACGCTTGATTTACGACTTGCGCTGCTTTAAGAAAAGTGTAAATGATTATACCTACTAACTGTCCCACTTTTTAATCCCGTCTAAACTTCCTGTCCTCACTACCAAATCCATACTTCTTATAGTATAAAAGGTATCCCACCTAGCGATTTGGTAACTTTAATAAAAAAAAAAAAAAAAGTTGCCGAAATGACATTTGAGAATCTGACATTTGCCAATCTGACATTTGACCAGTTTTTTGGTTTAATAAAACTTTTTCTCATCTAAAAAAAAAACTTTTTTGTTTTAAAAAAATTTACCTATAAAGTGGGAAATAAATTTATTTCAATTTGGAAAAGGTGTGAAAAGGAACGGGGGACTCAAATATCGGATTGGCAAATGTCAGATTGTCAAATTTCCGTGGGCAAATGTCAGATTGTCAAATGTCATTTGGGCAACTGTCTGCCCCCCATTATAACCTACAAATAACGCAGTTTTAGTTACAATCTATCTGCTACATTTTATAGCTATAGATTATCCACCTACTTTTTTTTCGATATAAAAAAACCAAAATTTTAGCAAACTCTAAAACTGTATGTACTATTGGGAAATAGATATCTTCTGACTTAAAAAAAAAATTTGAATGAAAATAAATTGTTTCTTAATAATTGAAGTAATAAAAAATAAAGAGTTGTTTTAATTAATTTGTTCATCTTATTTGTACCAGTTTTACTTTTATTTCATTTAATTTCAACAATGAGAATGGCAAAATGAAATTAAAAAGCAATAAATTCATTTTATTTGAAAAAAATTAAAGTAGGTATTCGTGCAGGCTTTCTTTGCAGGTGCTGGCAACTCGGTGTTGCCAGTTTAACCCATAGATAAACCCGAAAAACACTGAAAAAACAAAAAATGGGTTTTTCATTTAAATGTACTCCCTCAATTTTCAAACGATTTGGTCACTCTATACCATTTTGGAAAGGTCTTCTAGACCACTTTAAAAAGCCGCTTTCGCAGGTTGAAATTTTTTAATGTTTTAGAAGATAATTAACTTCTTAGGATTTCCCCATAAAAAAAAATTACCATTTTTAGCTATTTTCAAAAAAGTACTCCATGTACTCCATGATCTTACGTACTATATTTTTCAAACTTCGCAGTCAAAAAGTACATATTTATACCTTCGAAAGCCGCTTTCGCGGGTCAAATCGGTCCAGTACTTTAGGATTGGCGACGTTTTATACAAAACCAGTTTTGAAATATTTTAGTTCGATTTTGCTCAGTTTTGGTGTTGTATTTACTGTATATATTTTCGAGAACTGTTTTAAATAACTCCCCTTCCATTTCAATTTCATCGACATTGTCATATAAGCTTTGAAATTTTTTTTTTAATGTTTCTTTCACATCAATTTAATTTGCTTTCCAATTTTCTTTTCCAAACTTATAACCTAAACTTTTTACTATTGTAATTAGTATTTAATCCTATCTGATTTTACAATAATTTCTGAAAGGCATATAGCAAGTTCTATAAACTCGAGTATCTCCGAACAGGGCTGGACTGGGAATGAATTTAGGTCCGGAAAAATCAAATTTTCTTCATTAATAATTTTTCTCACGCTTGAAAAAAAAATTAAAAGAAAACATTATAATTTTAGACAACGGATTTTATACCGCCCACCAGGAAACTACTTCTAGCTTGTTAGGCCAGTCCAGCTATGTCTCCGAATGGGGCACTGAATTATGACCGCATGAATTATGACCGCGGAAAAAGTTTGTATGAGCGGGCACAATTCATTTTTAAAATGAATTTTGTCCGCGCAACAAAATGTCTTTTGACCGTGCGGTCAAAATTCATTTTATTTATAAATTGAGTCGCAGTCAAAATTCATTTTGAAAATGAATTTTGCCCGCACATTTTGTCGCGGTCAAAATTCATTTTTTTATAAATTGAGTCACGGCCAAAATTCATTTTGAAAATGAATTTTGTCCGCACGTTTTGCCGCGGTCAAAATTCATTTTTTTTAAATTGAGTTGTTGCCGGGAACGCGAGTATTATGCACAAAAGTTATGGAGAAGATACAATTCATTTTAAATGACTTATTTTGAAAAATGAAATCAACCCTCCGATAAAATATTGTGTTCTAAGCAAAAGGGCAAGGGCGCCAGCCGCAAATCCCACTGACCAACCGCTCGCTCGCAGCCCTGCTGCCCCGTTCCCCTTTTGCTTAGAACACAATATTTTATCGGAATATATTGTGAGGTACACAAGGGGAAGGGGGGGCAGCAAGGCGGCGGCCGGGATGTTGGTCAGTGGGATTTGCTGCTGGCGCTCCCCCCCCCCGCCCCCTTGTGTCTACCCCACAAATATTTTATCTTTTTTACTCACATACGATAAATAGTGTCGTTTAAAAATGATTTTAGGCCTTTTCCAAAAGGATGCCGTACAAAATGTATGAAAAAGCTGTTTTTATTTTCAATATTTGTTAAGTAATATTTTTGATGAAACTATTTTTGCATAATACAGCCGCAAATTTTGTCGCGGTCAAAATTCATTTTTTTTCTAAATAGAGTCGCGGCCAAAATTCATTTTGAAAATGAATTTTGTCCGCACATTTTGCCGCGGTCAAAATTCATTTTTTTACTAAATTGAGTTGCGGCCAAAATTCATTTTAAAAATGAATTTTGTCCGCACATTTTGTAGCGGTCAAAATTCATTTGTTTTCTAAATTGAGGCGCGGTCAAAATTCATTTTGAAAATGAATTTTGACCGCCAATCGCGGTCATAATTCATGCGGTCAAAATTCATGGAGCCTCTCCGAATCATTCAAAAACTCACTCACGAGTTGTTTTGAGTCGCTTTTACGTTTTTTAGTAGTAGATAATTGTTTTAAATTATTCAAACGTTTTATCCGTTCATTCACGTTCCAACATGCATTTCCTAAAATCATGTCCTCATAAATTTTGGTTTTTCAGTCTTTTTTGTTATAGATTCGTTCTTTAAGATTGAGTTTTTGAATAATAACGGACATTTTTTTTTTCGTAATTTTTTTAATTTGGCATACCTCTTTTATTTATTATTCGATTCTTAAAATTTTTTTTTAATTTTTTTTTTGGTTTTATTTCTGTAGTACAAATGTTGCCCAAAAGGTGGAGTAATTTTAGTTTAATACACAAAATTGGTTAAAACGCCATCTATACAATATTTTCAGGAACTAAAACTTTCTAAAAAAAATGAAGGTCAACTCCTCCTGAATCAAAGTCTAGAACATCATGAAAGGCTATTTCGAAGTTTTCATACTCAAAAATGCTTAATTTCAAAGTAACCAAAAAGTAACGGTAAAACTTCAAAAAACCAAAATGGCGGCAAACTTGTTGAACAAACATAATTTCTAATACAACTTTATCACTTTCAAGAATAAAAATCCAATTTTTGCAAAAAAACACGTTTTTGTGGGGTTGCTACTTATAGTATATACATTTTTTATTGCATTTTATCTGTATTGTAATATAGTGCTATATAACAATTCATATAAGTAATGGATTCATTAAACATTTTTTTTTCTATAAAAAAACTATATTTATTATATCAAATCGTTCAACTTTTTGAAAATTTTAATTTTAACAACCATTCTGCTTTGTGATTAATATTATTTCTATATTCTTCATTATATATAAAGTATGACCGGATTAACTTTTGCTATGTATATATAGTTCAAAGCGAAATGCGTCATTATCAAAATTTGCTGTTTTGTCATAGCAAGCAAAAAATGCTACATCTTTTATTTTTTATATATGATATAGCAATATTTGTCAAAAAATTTCCAGAAATTCATATTGTACAAACAATTATTTTTGATATTTTTTTCATCTAAGAAGAGTTGCAAATTTTGCTACAATTCATTTGCTTTATATTTTTGGACGGGTGTATTTGATAAAAAATGCAAGAACACGTACTGCGAGAAAGTATTAAAGTTTAAGTTATAACAGATCCAGTTGGTTATAGTAGCTGGTTCTTCTAGCTAATTTTCCAACAAGTTTTTTTCCAGTGTATAAGTACGTTTTTTGATTCCTGATGCAAAAAAAAGGTTTAAGTACTGAAGAATTGTTTTTCAATTAGGAGAAAAAAAAAAATGGGAAAAATCAAAATAGTATATTCCCAAAAAATATTCATTCAGCCAATTTGTCAGTTTTTTATTTTTAATGTTTTTTTATGACTATTTATCACAAACATTTTTTTATTTTTTAAAGAATTGTTTTTTAAATTAAATCGCCAGCCGCAAATCCCACTGACCAACCACCAGTCCGCCCGCCCGCAGCCCTCACCCTTCGCCCCCTTCTCGCGTTCTGAGACACTCCCAATACTGCTAACACAAAAATTAGGCCAATCATCGGCCAAGGAATAAGTACCGTAGTGTTTGTCACAAATAAGCATTGAGGTGGATGAGTTATGTCATTCCAAAGGATATAACTCATCGGCCAATTTTCGGATGAGTTAAAATGGATATAACTTATCCAAAATCGACCGATGAGTTAAGTACCGATGAGTTATTGCACTTCGCCGTAATTTATGTTTCTAAAAGGGAGCTTCTACAGTTACGGCAAACGTAACTCTTTTTTTTTTTTTTTTAAGTTACGGCAACCGTAATCCTGTTCAAAATTGACTAAAGTTACGGCAAACGTAACTCTTTTTTTATTTTTAGAGTTACGGCAACCGTAATCCTGTTGAAAATTGACTAAAGTTACGGCAAACGTAACTCTTTTTTTATTTTTAGAGTTACGGCAACCGTAATCCTGTTGAAAATTGTTTAAAGTTACGGCAAACGTAACTCTTTTTTTTTTTTTAGAGTTACGGCAACCGTAATCCTGTAGAAAATTGTCTAAAGTTACGGCGGACGTAACTTTTTTTTTTTTTTAGTGATTACGGCAAAGTTTTTTTTTGAGCATTATGACTTTTTTTTTAAATAAAAAGTTGTTATGCTGAATGGGGGACGGCCGCCGCCTCCCCCAAACCCCCTAGGGCTTCTTTTTTTTTATTTTTTTTATTTTGCTTTGGCGCTTCGCGCTTTTAAAACTATTTTTGTATTTTTGTATAACTATGTAAGGTTTTACTATTCTTGCATTTTTTGTATGACAATGTAAGGTTTTTACTTGTCAATAACTTTCACATGTACACATAATTTATATTTTCTATTTTGTACACGTTTATAATTTTAATACTGTAGCCGAGAGGTAGAGTGGTAGAATGAAATGCTAAAGAACGAGGTTCGAATCCCGAAGAAAGGGTTAAAACAAAAAAAAGGAAGAAAAGAAAGAAAAGAAAAAAAGAAAAACAAGAAAAAAAAGAAAAAAAAATTAAATAAAAATTTTTTTTTTTCGACAAAAAAAAATTGCCGTAACTTTAAGCATTATGTAAGCATTATGTAAAATAAGTTACGTTAACCGTAACTGTTAAAAAAAAAAATAAGTTACGTTAACCGTAACTGTTAAAAAAAAAAATAAGTTACGGTTGCCGTAACTGTAGCCACTCTAAAAATAAGGAAATAAAATGGAGGGAATTGATAAATGTCAAAAACTCACACATGAACAATTAAAATTCCACGTCTACCAAGTTTAAAGTAACAATGCACAAAAAAATGTCCAAGTACAAAAAATATAAAGTTAGGAAACTCCGAACATATTTTAAAATTTATCTATTTTTTAGATAGGAAAATGAAAATTTAAAATTTTTTTAAAATTATAAAAAGTTATTATGTAGGAAATAGAGGCATATTATAAATATGTTAAAAAGGTCGAATAGATTGATATAAGAAGTGGAAAAGTTTTTTAACTCTGACTTATAATTGCAAGTTTGGTCGTGATTTTTTATAATGTGGTTAATTTCACAATATTTTTAATTTGTGCTTATCATTATTCTATTCAAGAATTTGGACATTGCCGAAATTAAATGTATAGGAATTTAATGCTACGTGCTGTTCCACTGCTGTCTTAGGATCTTGAATGTTGGTTTTAGATATCGAATTTTTGTGTTGATCAATTCTATTTTTTAATTTTAGGTTAGTTTCTCCTATACAGTGTTTGTCACAGTCATTACAGGGAATTTCATATACTAGGCCTGATTCTTCAGTGTTGGGAATAGGATATTTTAATTTTTTGAAAAAAATGGTGTTTAGTTGATGCAATGGTTTAGTTGTTATGTTAACATTTGTGATAAAATAATTTAGTTGTTTAGTGAGCGTTTGTGTTAGTTCAGGTATAAAAGGGATGGAGCAATAGGGAGCAATAGTTTATCAATATTATTATTTACGTTGTGGAGGGAAGAGGTAAAATGGAAAGTTGTGTTGATAATTTTATTAATTATTTTTATGGGGAAGCTATTTTTTAATAAAATCGATTTCAACTTGTTAATGTTTTCTTTTTGGAATCTTATATGACTATAGGTATTAATTATCATATGTTAGCGGTATTAATTATCATATGTTTAAGGTGCGCCGAATGATAATTAATGATTCGCTGGGATGAAATGTTTTCCAATTAGTTATCAATGTGCTATTGTTTTTAATAATTGTTAGGTCCAAATATTTAATTTTTTCGTTGCTTTCTATTTCTTTGGTGAATACAATATTTAGGTCGAATGAATTTAAAGTATTAAGGATGGTATCAATTGTATTATTGTTGCAAAGTAGGAGATGATCATCAACATAAACTTTCCAAAGGTGGGGAAGAGGCAATTGTTTTGTTTTTAGTTGAGATAATGTCCATTCTATAAGATGGTCAGTAGTTATTTGGACATTTATCAATTCCCTCCATTTTATTTCCTAATTTTTAGAAACATAAATTACTAATAAGATTTAAATTAAAACTGAAGAATAATTCTTTAAAAAAAAAAAAAGTTTGTGATAAATAGCCATAAAAAAACATTAAAAATAAAACACTGACAAATTGGCTTAATGAATATTTTTTTGGGAATATAATTTTTTTTTTTGCCAAAGCAAAAAATTTGATTTAATTTTCAATTTTGGAAATAGTGCATTTTTATTTTAAGGAATACGAGATTTGGGTAAGGCATTTTTATGTTTCTGTTAATTAAAACATTTAATCAATACTCTGTTTTATCATAATAAATACTATCAATATTAAGTAAATTATTTTTATTTGAGTTGTACATTTTTTGCGTATATTTTATGCTTATGCTTTATGCTCATGTTATAGTTTATACATTTTTTTGCTTATCAGCTTGTAGGTATATTGATTTAAAAAATATTTATTTTTTTGCTTTTATGTATTTATGCTTATGCATAGTAGTGTTGAATCTTATTTGGTAGCTTAATTGATTTTGTTTTTGATAATTTTAGCATAATTTGACACATTGTAAACTCCTGATGATGACTTGGAACAAGTAGAAATATTGAGTTATAGATCGTAATAAAAACATTATCAACAATATATTAATGTTTATAAAAGGAAGATCAATGTCTTATTATTAACATCTAAAGACAACACAACATAGATATTTACGCTCAGCAATACAATAACAATATAGTTAATTTATAAATATTTTCAAAATTTTAAATGAAGTTGAAGAAAATTAAACGTACGATAGCGTCTTCCAAAACAGTCACAGTATCATTCAAAATAAGTGCTTATGTTTCTGATTGGAAGAGTGTATGCGAGTATAATTAAATGACTTATTATACCACAGATAATGAACTTGAACTCCAAAAAAAGTATAGATTTAAGACATAGATTAAAATAACAATTTACGTATTTTCAATTAAAATAATTATTTTTCAATATGAAAATATTTTTCTTAATCATTGGAAACTAAAATATTATTCCCGTTCAAAAAATATTTTTTTTTTAATGACAACAGATTAGTCAAGTGATTTGAATCGTACCATGAAAGCTGACACGGCCTTACAAAAATTATCCATTTGTATAATGGATAAGTAAATGCAATTCATTCTTTGACTGCTTAGAACTTCATTTTTCGCTGTATTTTAAACCAATTCACCTTTTACAGAGAATAAAATACGAACATGTATAGTTCATCATGTATAAAACGTAGAAAAAAAACCTTTAGAATCTGAGTACCGTATCTTTAAAATGGATCTAATATATTATAAATGTACACATTTGCGTAAATTTGTATATACATTTGATATTAGAATCAATTACACTCTTTCGCGGCACAGTCCGGGTTCGGCCCACAAGTGGTAATTTAGAGATGTCTGAAATAAAAAAAATATTCTAAATTATTCATTCCGAAATTTAATCAATAAGTTTACAATATATACAATGACATAAGAATGAAAAAAAGAAATATGAGAATAAAAGAAAAGTTAATTAATTAGAAAAACTTAATTAAATTAGATTTATTATTATAGAAATTAATTTTAGTTTTGTGAAATAATTCTATCTGCTATCTTCGCTTTAAATAACGATTGACAATTTGACAGCCTTATATAATTGATATGGCTTATATTTTGGAATATTTTTATTTTTATATAATTTGGATTTTTTATATTTGTTCGAAGTATTTTGGATTCATTAAATTCACGTTTCAACTCAGTAAATTTAAAATAATTCCATATAAAAAAAATACAATCAATTTAATTAAATGTGTCCATCTTGCAATGTTTTTATATATTTTATTTATTATTATCCTATTATTTTACTCTTTTTTAATTCCGTCAGGTACAATATTTACCTTTTCAAATCTAAATGAATTCGCAGTTGTAAATTTTCAAACTACAATATATATTTTAATTTTGTTACTAATTTTAATCAATTCAGTTGTAATTGATACAAAACTCACCAAATTATTTAAAAGATTTTTTAAATTTTCTAAAATCTTAGTTGATTTCCAAGCTCCATTTGACAGTGAAATTTTTGTGTTAGTTCTTCTAAAATTTTTAATTTTAATTATTAAAGTTAAAGAATTGGCTGGAGAAATAATTGACGTTTATTTTATAAATAAATCGCCGCGTCTGAAATATTTTAAATCCGCTTTTATTTTTCTAAGCCATTTCACAAACTTATTTTCCTCATTTCCATCTTTTTGTATGTTTTTATTTATTGGGCAGGCAATTAAAAGAATTTCTAATAATATCGATAAATTACTTATTTCTAAAAGAGAAAATGAGAACTTTGATCGGGATAGAAAAAGCCTTAAGAAAATAATGATTTTATCCAAGAAATTCAGTAAAATATTTAATAAATTTAAATTAATGTACTATTTAATAAATATATGTTTAATTTTTGAAAATGTATTAAATCTATTCGATAAATTTTTTTTTTTTTTCATATTTCCTCGGAAAAAAATTTTTTACTTTATATTAATAATTTTTATTGAATTATTTTTGACTTTATATTCTTTTGATTTCCCAATATCGAGATTTAAACGTTTGAAATCTTCAATAAATTTGCACACCTGGAAGATTTATAAAAATGAGTCTTTTGACAAAGAGGTACATTTATTTTATATGTTCAATAAAATTAGTAATAAAATTTATTTCAAGCTGAAAGCCTAAGGCACAGGCCAAAAATATACTCAGTTACAGATACAATTGCCTCCAGGGCGATAAAATTTTTTTAATTGTGTATAAAAATAAAACATACAAATTTTTTTTAAGCTAGTTCTTTGTTAATTGTAATCTAAAATATTCGTTTTTAATAAATATTTAATTAAAATTTATCAAATCATATTATTTTATTTTTAGTTCGAAATAATTTTACATCAGTTTAAAATCGTACGATTCGATTCAACGATATTTGGTTTGGTTGAAGTCAACAAAAAATTCATTTTAAGTTTCAGTTCTTCAATTATTTGTTATGCTTTAACAATAATTCAACTTCATCTTTTCCTTGAGGAAAATACGGGATACCGAGCACTCTTATATCTACAACAAATTAATTCAGATAACGTATTCACTATTATGAGAATATAACGTAACTAAATGTATTTTTTTTAAATTGAATAATTGATGACATATACACAGCTATAATTTCTGTAGAACCCGTGCTTATTATAAAGGTGAAATCGAACTTGTGGATGTGTAGTGCATCTGCATCACGGCTATACCAAGATTATCAAGATATTATGGTCCAGCTACACTCTTTCCACTTATAAATTATGTTACAATTAAAGTAAAATTTTATATTTTTGTTACTAAACACTTTGTATAGTAAGCAATAATGAACAATATTTTTTTTGTTGTAATTTTTATTTTTATGAAACTTAAGATTAATTTAAATGAATTGTTTTAATATAAATATTCCGGAAAATTTAAATAAATTTTCATAGATCCAATGATCATTAAATTACTTGTTTTATTTAATCCTAAAAATTTCCTTAATAAACAATATTAAAAATTTGCTTTGGTGAAAGCAAACCAACCAAAATCACGAGAACTAGATTAACTTGACCCAACCAAGATTTTCACTTTACATGATGATCCTGCCCAATGAACCCAATTACCAGAAGTAGCTAATTTAAATATAAGATCATATACCTAAAAATGTTTTGTATATCAAGAATAGAAAACTCATTAAAATACCAGAGAAATACGTTCTGAGGCTGATGAGCAGCACATATTAAAAAACTGAAATTATAACAACAACCATTCGAAAAATGCTTAACAAGCGAACAAAAATATTTTACGTTATTTCCTCCAGTAGGCCCAGAACTTATGAGGGAAAATAAAATACACGATTGAGAACATGGACATCCAGCTAATAAAATCAACTAGATAGATGGTCTTACAGGCATATTAACTGAAATTTTGACATCCTTTAATTTTACAAATAATTTCACAATTTGTTTTTTTCAGTTTTGTAGATTTATTTTTTTTTATGATTGATTCTTTTAAAAAATACAATAACATAATACATAATCTTTACAAACATTAAAAATGCTTAGGTACTATATAGAACGAAATTTATATTTATTCAATCGGCACGATTTAATAGTAGATTATTGTATATGTAAACTAAATTTGTTATTAATTAAGAGTTCTGTATACACAAAAATACATTGACACGAGTCAATACTTCACGAGACCGAAGGTCGAGTGATATAAATTGAAAAGTGTCAATGTATTTTTGTGTAAATACAGAACGAGTTGTATAACAAATTTTGTTTACATATCCAATATACTGTTTATATGCGTAGGGGAGAGGTAGTTGCAAAGAGAGAATATTTTTTCTTCTCATTTTTTTGTGTATATACAACGAGTTGTTATAACAAATTTTGTTAACATATCTTATATACTGCTTTAATGCGTATGGGATAGGTAGTTGCAAAGAGAGAATATAGAGATAATTTACAATAAAAAATAAAGAACAAAACAAAATAAAACAAAAAAGTTCCCTTCTCTTTTGAGAAGAAAACAAGAGAGAAAAAAATACGTTTGGGTATTATTTTTATATTCAAATACGAAGTTATTGAAGAAGAGTTAGAAGGGGTAAGAAATATTGCTTGAAAAAAATAAATTATCTTCCCTTTACTTTGTTTATTTTTCTTCTTTTATCTTCATCTTTATTTAAATCATTTGTAGCCACTGTTATTTCATAGTTTAAATCTTTTAAGTATAAACTTCTGTCGACAGTTCTATGACTGCTTCGTGTGTTTTTTTGTATATTTTTCGAGGGCACGACCTAACCGTAGCTCTCTGCCCAAAAATTTTTCGGCAGATAATCTTAATTTCACCGGAGCTACCTATTTAAAAAAAAAAAATGTTACGTATATTTTGCTCCGGCACAACCTAACCGTAGCTCCCTACCCAAAAAATTTTTTGCAGGTAATATTAATTTCACCGGAGCTACCCATTTTGAAAAAAAAAAATGTTTTTCGTATATTTTGCGCCGGCACGCCCTAACCAAAGCTCCCTACCCAAAAATTTCAGGTAATATTAATTTCACCGAAGCTACCTATTTCGGATAAAAAAAAAAATGTTGGGTATTTTGTGCCAGCACGACCTAACCGTACCTTCCTGACCAAAAATTTTTCGGCTGGTAATCTTAATTTCACCGGAGCTACCTATTTAAAAAAAAAAAATGTTCGTATATTTTGCTCCGGCACGACCCAAAATTTTTTTTCAGGTAATATTAATTTCACCGGAGCTACCTATTTTGAAAAAAAAATTTTTTTTTCGTATATTTTGCGTCGGCACGACCTAACCGTAGCTCCCTACCCAAAAAATTTTTTGCAGGTAATATTAATTTCACCGGAGCTACCCATTTTGAAAAAAAAAAAATGTTTTTCGTATATTTTGCGCCGGCACGCCCTAACCAAAGCTCCCTACCCAAAAATTTCAGGTAATATTAATTTCACCGAAGCTAACTATTTCGGAAAAAAAAAATTTTTGGGTATTTTGTGCCAGCACGACCTAACCGTACCTCCCTGCCCAAAAATTTTTCGGCTGGTAATTTTAATTTCACCGGAGCTACCTATTTAAAATAAAAAAAAATGTTCGGATATTTTGCTCCGGCACGACCTAACCGTAGCTCCCCACCCAAAAATTTTTTTTCAGGTATTATTAATTTCACCGGAGCTACCTATTTTGAAAAAAAATTTTTTTTCGTAAATTTTGCGTCGGCACGACCTAACCGTACCTCCCTGCCCAAGAATTTTCGGCTGGTAATCTTAATTTCACCGGAGCTACCTATTTAAAAAAAAAAAAAAGTTCGTATATTTTGCTCCGGCACGACCTAACCGTAGCTCCCCACCTAAAAATTTTTTTCCAGGTAATATTAGTTTCACCGGATCTACCTATTTTGGAAAAAAATTTTTTTCGTATATTTTGCGTCGGCACGACCTAACCGTACCTTCCTGCCCAAAAATTTTTCTGCTGGTAATCTTAATTTCACCGGAGCTACCTATTTTAAAAAAATAATTTTTCGTATACTTTGCTCCGGCACGACCTAACCGTAGCTCCCCACCCAAAAAATTTTTTTCAGGAAATATTAATTTCACCGGAGCTACCTATTTTGAAAAAAAAAAAAAATTTCGTATATTTTGCTCCGGCACGACCTAACCGTAGCTCCCACCCAAAATTTTTTTTTCAGGTAATCTTAATTTCACCGGAGCTACCTATTTAAAAAACAAAAAAATTTTCGTATATTTTGCTCCGGCACGACCTAACCGTAGCTCCCCAACCAAAATTTTTTTTTCAGGTAATATTAATTTCACCGGAGCTACCTATTTAAAAAAAAAAAAAATTTTCGTATATTTTGCTCCGGCACGACCTAACCGTGGCTCCCCACCCAAAAAATTTTTTTCAGGTAATATTAATTTCACCGGAGCTACCTATTTTGAAAAAAAAAAATTTTTCGTATATTTTGCGTCGGCACGACCTAACCGTACCTCCCTGCCCAAAAATTTTTCGGCTGGTAATCTTAATTTCACCGGAGCTACCTATTTAAAAAAAAAAAAATTTCGTATATTTTGCTCCGGTACGACCTAACCGTAGCTCCCATCCAAAATTTTTTTTTAAGGTAATCTTAATTTCACCGGAGCTCTATTAAAAAAAAAAAAAACATTTCGTATATTTTGCTCCGGCACGACCTAACCGTAGCTCCCCACCTAAAAATTTTTTTTCAGGTAATATTAATTTCACCGGAGCTACCTATTTTGAAAAAATAATTTTTCGTATACTTTGCTCCGGCACGACCTAACCGTAGCTCCCCACCCAAAAAATTTTTTTCAGGTAATATTAATTTCACCGGAGCTACCTATTTTGAAAAAAAAAAAATTTTTCGTATATTTTGCTCCGGCACGACCTAACCGTAGCTCCCCACCCAAAATTTTTTTTTCAGGTAATCTTAATTTCACCGGAGCTACCTATTTAAAAAACAAAAAAATTTTCGTGTATTTTGCTCCGGCACGACCTAACCGTAGCTCCCCACCCAAAATTTTTTTTTCAGGTAATATTAATTTCACCGGAGCTACCTATTTTGAAAAAATAATTTTTCGTATACTTTGCTCCGGCACGACCTAACCGTAGCTCCCCACCCAAAAAGTTTTTTTCAGGTAATATTAATTTCACCGGACCTACCTATTTTGAAAAAAAAAATTTATTTTAAATAATTTGTAAACGAAAGATTTTTAAAATTAATTTGAATTTAAATTTTTCGCGCCAAATTATTTTGTTTTTATATGTAAATAACAAATGATTATTGAACTACCTATTTTGAAAAAAAAAAAAAAATTTTAGTTTTAAATAATTTGTAAACGAAAAATTTTTAAAAAATAATTTGAATTTAAATTTGTCGCGCCAAATTATTTTGTTTTTATAAATGACAAATGATTATTGAGCGGACCACTAATTCTTTTGAGTATTAAAACGTCAAAAACCATGTCAGTTCGAATTCGATTTCGAATGTCGAATGAGTAGAATGAAAATGAATTTTTACCCCCTACAGAATTACTCAATTATACCATACAACGCGCCTAAAGAAGTATAAACTTCAAAAAAAAAAAAAACAGATAAAAGTGAAAATTGAATATACAATTTTTTAATGTGATCAAATTTTCTTTATTTTGTAATTAGATCCAAAAAAAAAAAAAATTAAAAGAAAAGAAAAAATTAATTTACAAAATAATTGAGCAAAATAAAATAATAAAGATAACAAAAAAAATTTTTTTTTTATAATAATAAAAATCCAAATCAACATCGTCTACTGTAATGTAACAGCGAATACAAAAAAATCTTTCAACATCATAATGAAAACATCGTCAACGTAATGAAAACATCGTCAACGTAATGAAAACATCGTCAACGTAATGAAATCATCGTTAACGTAGTAACAAACATCGTCAATGGTAACAAAATAGTCATCGAGTAGTAAGTCAGTGACCTTTTATCATCATTTTTATACAAAAAAAAATTAAATTAAAAAATAAAAAAAAAATAAATAATTTTTCTTGCTTTTATGTCAGTAAATGTAATAGTAGATTATTGAATATAAAAAAACTACCTAACTACTAAACTAAATTTGTTATTAATTAAGAGTTCTGTATACACAAAAATACATTGACACGAGTCAATACTTATATCACGAGACCGAAGGTCGAGTGATATAAATTGACAAGTGTCAATGTATTTTTGTGTAAATACAGAACGAGTTGTATAACAAATTTTGTTTACATATCCAATATACTGTTTTAATGCGTAGGGGAGAGGTAGTTGCAAAGAGAGAATATTTTTTCTTCTCATTTTTTCTCTTTTTTTTTTTTTGTATTTGGCTGTATTGAAATATTGTGAGAGATATTATGTTTGTTTAGGTATTACGTAATATTCAAAACGAAACATCTAAATGATTTCATTATTTACGCTGATGCATCTAAATTTTTTCATTATATACGCTGATGCATCTAAATTTTTTCATTATTCACGCAGATGCATCTAAATGATTGCATGTGTATTGACGCATATAATACTCCATTTAGTTATCTAAATTCTATAGCACTAAATACAACATAACGATCCCCAACGCATTAAAATTTTTAAATTGCAAGTTTTGCTCTATAATTGTTTTGAGTATTGGCTCGTAATTTGTTTTTTTTATTATAAAAATCTCGTAATTTGTTCATTAATTTTTTTGTTAAAACAAAACATTTTTTCTTTTAACAATGCGTACTAGACAACATGTCGCGGTTTTTATTACATGTTTAATAATTTTCAGTATATCACTATATGTATTAAAGAAATTGCAATTAGAAAATTTTATTATAAATTTAAAAAAAAAAAATATTATATTTTCTACGTATTGTGATAGAAAATAATAATTTTTAAGATATCAGATAAAGAAATTTTGTGGAATCTTATGAAAATAAAAAAAATAAAATAAAATAAATATTAAAGTAACATAAAATTTTTTTTTATAAAATATAAATATTTTTTTGGAAAAATTATATACAATAAATAATTGTTTTCTACATATAGTAGATCACTAAGATAATTTTCCTAAGTGGTAAATTTTTTTTTCTCTCAATTAACAACACTATAAAATCCTTTTTATATAAATTTTGACAAAAGACATTTTACTTTTACAGGACATGGCATAACAAGTTATAATATAATAAGAAAATATATTGACACATATTGGTTATATAGTATTACGTTACGTCATTATGCAAAAAAAAAAAGGAATTCACACTATACAATTTAAAAGTAAATGAGATTTCTTATAACAAATGCACAAATTATTATTACTTACTATAATGACCAAAATCAAACAAGATACGTATCTTTATTACTGCTAAAAAAAAAAAAAAAAAACCATAACATTAAAGGGCACCACACACGCCTATATAAATTTTACTAAAAAAAAAAAAAAAAAAAAAAAAACCGAAAGCATATAAAATAATCAAAAAGAACCATAGAAAATTAATTACATATTTTATGGTTCCGTTTTGTTTAAACGAAAATTATATGATTGTTTTTTTTTGGTCAAACGAAAAATTTAGAAAAATACTCTTGTCTCGAAAGCATTAAGTATTTTATAAGCATATATGAAAACATAAAAAGAATTACTTTATGCAAGAAGGGAATATTTTACAAACCTGCATTATTTGAACTATCGTGCATTATATTATAACCAATAACAGACCGACATAACATACTATGTATTAACAGTAAATATTTCTTAAAAGATTAATTTTTTTATATATATGAATACGTATTGAATAAATGAATGAAACAAATGAATGATTTTTTTTCAGAAATTTTTTTTTTTGGTTATTATTAATAAATAATTTAAATAATAAATAACTACAAAATAAATTATTACTATTACATTTCAATTTATATACAATTTTTTTTTACTTTATGGAAGCCGAAAATTCATGATATTTAAAATAAAAAAAAAATTTACGATTTATTCCAAAACTCGAGGAATTATTTGCTTTAAAAATTCACAATTTTTTTTTATAAAACTTCAGGAAGTCAGAGACTTACGATAAACTTCTGTTAAATAATTAGGTCATTTATTTTTTACGGGTCTTATGTCATTAACGTTAACGTACCAGAATCTTATCAAACCTCACAAGGAAGCATTTGATAAAAGTTACAAATGCATTAACATTAGAAAACCTCCTACGCACAGTGTCCAATTTTACCTTTTTTTTTGGAATTTAATGTTTTGTTATTTTTTTGTTTACAAAAATCATACAGAAAAAGGCTTGTACGCCGATAAAAATTTCAATATGAAGAATAATAATATTGGCTGCCGCTTGTTTTACAAACTAAGTTTTTGTTGTACACAGTTGAAAAAGCTAAGATTTCTGTTACTCTGGAGTATGTTGCGGTGAAGGTTTAAGAAATACTATAAAGTGTAAAAATCAATTTTTTTAAGAAAATGCATATTGCACTTGTAAGAAAAATGAATTGATTCCATATGAACTTTTTTACAAAAAAAAAAAAACAAATAAACAAAAGTAGTTCATATAGAATCAATAACATATAAAAAATGCCTAATTAGCAAATTTTTACCTTTATGTGTCATAAACGTATCAACAATTTTTATATGAAATTGTTTTTGGAATTTAATTACCGAAAAAGTATATAAACTTGGTAAATTCTAAATTTAGTTTCATATTCAAATTGTTGATTGTCAACAAAAAAGGTAAGAAAACCTTACATGACCGGAGTTGTCTAGTCATGGCTCAGTGATATGCACTGACCAAGATTGGATAACTCCCAATCTTTTTTTTTCCTCTTTGTCTTTAGGTGCTGGAGCTCATCATCCGAAACTATGTGAAATTTATTTCACTAGCTTGGGATGATAGCACCAGCCAGGTTGGTATCAGAAGGGAGTAGTTTGACCACTCCTTCTGGTACAAAACCGCAAGCCTGCTTCTAGTGGAGGATTCTTGGATATATCCAAGAATCCAAAGCTAGAACTAACCGATCGCCACCTGGATCTCCTGCTTCTGTGGAGAGTCTGAGGCCAGCGAAATGTGTTGGTCTAGACTCACCATGGAGGACGGAAATCCAGACTCTGACCAATGTGGTGATGTGCTCGGGTCATCCAATTCGATGCCAGATCTCAAGTCAGCTTACGAGTGTGATTTTAGATTTGACATGGAATCGGATGCACCGACGCACATAAGTAAACGTCTATGGCATTCCTTGGTTCTAACCCTAACGTGCGCGTTCCGGTTAGACCAAGACAAGCGAAAATGACCATAGATCACTACTTTGATCGGCTGAATTTTATTACCATTTTCAAATGTATACTATTTCTTCTTTCTACCGATCTACCTAAATATTTTTGTCATGAAAACCTACAAAAAAAATTATTAATAACAAAAAAAAATAAATTTTATTTGCAAATTTATTAAGTTTTTTTTACAATATAATAACATTTTTTATATACAATTCAAAAACTAAAGCTATATATCTAACTACATACATATTTATATACATTTTTTTATGAAAAAAAAAATAATAAATCAAAAAAGACCAAATCACTTAAGTCAATTTTCAAAAAAGACCAAATCACTTAAGTCATAAAAATAAAAAAATAAAAAGTAAGCCCATATAAAGTTTTTAATGTATTGATTTTTTTCCTTATCGTAGGATTTGAAAGAAAAGAAAATTCCTTAGCTAAGAAAATCTGTACTTACTGAACGTACTATAAATATTATAAAAATAATACTATATAAAATTTTAGAAGGAAATTCTAAAATGCAAAAGAAATCTTATTGTAAAATATAAATTCTCCAAAGTTCCAATACAGTTTTCATTTTACCGTAAAAAAATTTAAAACTTGAGAATTAAGTTTAACCATAATATATAATTATAAATATTATATAATCTTTCAAAAAAAAGAAATTTAAATTTTAAAAACCACGGATTTTGATTTATTTTGAATAAATCATAAATAATTTTTCAAAAAAAAAAGAACTACATAAATTGTTTAAGTAACTTCAAAATAAATTTTGCTTACTCTAAATTCGAGATTCTAAGGAATTAAATTCAAAAATCTCGTAAGTTATCCCTTATAGAATTCAACATATTTTTACAAAAAAAAAAAAAAAATAACAATTTTTTTTTAAACAGAAGAAATGAAATTTTGAAATAAATTTTTTTTTAATTTGATAAAAAACCAAAATGTTTTCATGACAAAAATAAAAAGATCGATCGGTCAAAATATAGAACTTAATACTAATTATTTTTATAAATTATTTTATTTTCATGATTTTTTGATATTCAAATTGTTGATTGTCAACAAAAAAGACCTATTGAAATGTTAATCGTCTAAGAGATATTCAAATTGTTGATTGTCAACAAAAAAGACCTATTCAAATGTTAATCGTCTAAGAGATATTCAAATTGTTCATTGTCAACAAATAAAGACATGTTCCTAATATTGATCGTCTAAGAACGATATTCAAATTATTGATTATTAACAAAAAAGACAAATTGCATATTACAACGTAGAAAACTCCTGTCGAAATCAACACAATAAAACAAAGTTTTTTTATACATATATCTCATGCAGATTATGCAATAAACAAATTAATATTTGTTACAAAAATAATTAATATAAATGTCCAAGTATATATTTATATACATATATGCTATATCCTATTAAGGATCACCAAAAGAACTAAAATTTATATATATATGTTCAAAATTTTGTAAAAAAAGGAGCTATTGTAATTAATAGACAAAAATAAATTTTTATGTATCGAAATATACAAAAATTAAAATTTGAATTATCAAAAATAAAAGAATTTTTTTTTAACCATGTAAAGACCAAATTGATTAATTATAGAAATTTTCTAAAATAAAAAAAAAAATAATGTAATTTAAGATCTAATATTTTTTTTAAAAAAAGTAAATTAATTTTGTATTTAATTTTTATAAAAAATTTTAAGAAAAAAAAAATAATGCCTTTGATTAGATAAGGAAGTTTATTTTTCAGGTCTTTTAAAGTGATAGAAATGCTAGTGTGAAGATCCGGCTATAGGTGGCAGAAGCCACGAGCCGAAGAATGACGTCGTAGTCATTTAGGCTAAATTTATTATTTTTTTTTGAATTGGTTGGGGTTTTCAAAATATCCCTCTCTGTAAGTTGTCAGGTGGGAAAGATAGTAAATAGACGGAATTTACTATCACTTCCACCTTCCCACTCTTGATAATTTTTTTTCTCTTTTTTTTATCAAATACATCCGAAACTTTGTTATGAACCCTCTGGTGTTCACTGCCAAGTACCCACCCATCGACGAGCTTAGACCAGGCCTATGAACCAGGATGTCAGGCAGTGGACTCGGCACCAGAATAAATTCGGCTGGTAGAGCTATTTCATTAGCCTCTACCTTCGCCATATTTTATTATAAAATTTTTATGATAAAACTCTGGAATTCTATCAGAACTCGCATATTTATTTATGCAACTTCAGATTTTTAAACCTTCCCCCGTAAATTTTAATTGTAACTTTTGTTATTTTAAAATTATTAATTTTTATTAAATAAATTCATAACAAATGGCACCCAAAGTGGTGCTAGAAATTTGTTATCCTCCATTCAAACAATTCCTCCTTAAATTCATAACAAGTATTATTCATACAAAACCCGTTATGAGGATGAAAAAAAATTTATATGAATATGTTAGAAGTACTAAATACAAAATCCGTTATGAGGATAAAAAAAATGTATATGAATGTGTTAGAAGTTTTTTTCTGTAAATACCGTTATGAAAAATAAAAAAAAAGTACATGAATAGAACATTTTCTCCCGTAATTTGATTAGAATACATCAGTTTTTTTATTTAATTAAAATGAAAATTTCTAGGAGAGAAATAGTAGACGCATTTGATTTAGGTTTATCAGCTACCCGAGTGGCAAATTTTTAAACTGAACTTCCAATATTCGTAAATAACCGACCTCCAGCGGTGATGATAAGTAACAGAAACTTCATGAATTGCTAAAATTTTGATGGCGTACAAGTCTATTTTTAAGAATTTTCTAAGGGCTATAACTTTTGAACGCGCAATTATGAGCAAAAAATTCGAAAAGATTTGAAATCCTGAGATCAAACTGCATATACCGGTGCAAAGTCTAGGTGAATCAAGGTGAATCACTGTGTTTTTAAGTATATTTTATTTTCTTCATACAAATTGTATGGAGTAATTTTTTTAAGTCCAACTTTAAATTTAAATTTTGATGCCTTTGCCTAAAGGCAGACCCACCAAAATCTGAAAAAGCTCTTTCTAGGTAATGAAAAAAAAAATAAAAAAAAAATATATATATATTTCGAATTTTGAAAAATGCGATTAAATTCCAAAAAAAAGGGAAAATTGGACACTGTGCTACGGGAACAACTTGAAAATATCACTTGGAAATTCTGATAGGGGAATACAATACTATTGTCCCAATTTTGAAACTTTACGACACACAATTTGCTAATAAAATCGAAACTTCTACATTCTACACAAAATTAAACAAAAAAATATTAAACGCATTTAAATTACTAAAGCTACCGTACAACACAATTTTAGAGCATTTTCAATCTATTTGGATCCCAAACCTTGATATCGTAGACGAAACTTTGTCGGATTTTGACATCGAAAGAGCTAACTCTCCACTGAGGATTCCAATCCACCTAAAAGTAACGAAACTGATCAGGACAAACACCAAACGGACCAATTCAAAAATATCAACCTATTTGACAATATCAAAACAGAAAAGCAATATTCAACATAAGAGACGAAATCGAATTGCAGGCCCATGAATTTCTATCGCTTGCGTCCAAGCTTATCCCAACCTTTAATGGTAACCCGTCGAATTTACAATCTTTCATAGACGCAGTTACATTAACAAATCTTCAAGCCGAACAACACGCTAATTTACTTACTGCTCTTATCAGAACTAAACTTGAGGGACATTGTCGAAACCTTATCACAGAAGAAGATACAGTAGACGCTATAATTAACACACTTCGCACACAAATCAAGGGCGATTCAATCGCTTTTATTACTGCAAATATTCGGACTTTAAAACAAAATGGGAAATCCGCGAACCAATTTTCAAAAGAAATAATAGATTTAACTAAAAACTTAGAAACCGCGTACCTTGCGGACGGCATACCGCCTCTAAAAGCCAAAAGTTATTCATTAACAACTGCAATCGATTCGGTAACTAAAAACGCTTCAAACAATGACTTAAAAATTATCATGGAATCAGGAACCTTTAATACAATCGACGAAGCAATGGCAAAATTTGTCAAAGCTAGTGACAACTCTACTAACTGAAATATTAATTACGTTTCCCGTCGAACAAATCAACAATTTAATAACGGACGTAATGCTAATTACAACAATCAACAAAATAATATGCGAAATTACAATAACAACAGACAGAATAATCGACAAAATAATAATTATAGAAATAACAACTTTAACAATAACAGAAACTTTCGTAACAATAATAACAATTTTAATAACAATGACTACCGAAATAACAATAACAATTTAAACAACAGCAATAATAATAACTACAGAAACAACAATAACAATTTCGATAGAAATCATTACACTCCCAATACTAATAACCGAAATTTCACTAACAATAATAACAATAATAACCAAAGACAACAGGCAAACAACCAACAAGACCAAAGGAACTTTTATAACCGAAACATACGTAATATAAACGCAAATGATTGCGAACAGGGAAACGACGAAGGTCCCCAAAACCACCAGATGAGGGACCTAGAAAACCAATAATTTTGAAAACAGACGATACTTACAAAAAATCTCACATTTTCCATTTAAATCTGACTAGCTATATCAAGCTCAAGACACAAACGACAAACGCATATAACACATATTTAGTTGACACTGGAGCTGACATATCAATAATTAAACAAGATAAAATTACAGACACAACACAAATTAATACTAATAAAATTTCAAAAATAAACGGAATAGGAAGTGACACCATACATACTTTGGGAAGAGTAAAAACAAAGGAAATGACTATCATATCCTTATCGCACATGAGTTCGAATTAGTAGACCAACATTTTCCCATTCCCGCGGACGGTATTATAGGTATGGATTTCCTAAAAAAATATAATTGCCTTCTAGATTATAATAATGCAAATGATCAACTTATATTACGATCTAAAGACTATCACGAAGACCTTGCCTTCACTTTAATAGATAATCCCAACCCAAATATTCTCTCTTTACCAGCTAGGTCTGAAGTACTAAGGAAATTTTTTTTAATTAATATTAATCATAACGAATCCGAAATTGTTATACCTAATCAGGAAATAGCCACAGGCGTCTTTATCCCCAACGCGATAGTAAATAGAAACAATCCATACGTCACTGTTCTTAACACAAACTCCGAAAATATTTTTTTAAACGATACTGAAATTAGAACCGAAAAATTATCAGATTACGAATTGAAAAATCCTTTTAACTCTACAACACCCAAAAATACTACTTGCGTCCTTGCGCATGATATCATTGAACCTTCTGTTTCGGAATATAATAGCCCCGTGTTATTAGTTCCCAAAAAAGCCCTTCCTGGCATCGAAGAAAAGCGGTGGAGACTAGTGATAGATTTTCGTCAAGTAAATAAAAAGTTAATAGCCGATAAATACCCGTTACCAAGAATAGACGACATCTTGGACCAATTAGGCCGAGCAAAATTTTTTTCAAGTCTCGATCTCACACAGGGATTCCTTCAAGTCAAACTTGACAAAAACATTACTTCCTTTTCATCCGATAACGGATCTTTCAGGTTTAAACGCCTCCCTTCTGGCCTCAAAATAGCTCCAAATTCGTTTCAACGAATGATGTCCATGGCTTTTTCAGGCTTAACGCCATCCAAAGCATTTCTTTACATGGACGACCTAATTGTTATTGGTTGCTCTGAGAATCATATGATCGATATTATAAGAGAAGTTTTTGAAATCTGCAGAAAAACAAACTTGAAACTACACCCGGACAAGTGCAAATTCTTTCAGCACGAGACAACCTTTTTAGGCCATAAATGCACGAATAAAGGTATTTTACCAGACGAATCAAAATACGACAAAATCCTCAACTATCCACGACCAATTGACGCGGACGCGGCTAGAAGGTTCGTAGCCTTCTGTAATTACTATCGCCGTTTTATTCCAAATTTCGCGCAATACTCATACTCTTTAACATATTTAACTATGAAAAATGTGCCATTTGTCTGGACAGACGAATGCGATAAATCTTTCAAATATCTAAAAAACTCGTTACTCAAACCTCCGATCCTCCAATATCCCAATTTTGAAAAACCATTTTGCATCACTACGGATGCCAGCAAAATCTCTTGTGGAGCGATCTTGAGTCAAGAAACCAATAACTTACAACTACCAATCGCGTACGCTTCAAGAACATTAAAAAAAGGCGAACAAAATAAATCGGTTATCGAGCAAGAATTAACAGCCATTCACTGGGCGTTAAACTTTTTCAAGCCATATATCTATGGAAGAAAGTTCTTAGTAAAAACCGATCACCGCCCTTTATCTTATTTGTTTTCGATGAAAAATCCTTCATCAAAGTTAACTAGAATGCGCCTGGAAGAGTTTGATTTCGTGGTAGAGTACATAAAAGGCAAAGATAACAATGTAGCAGACGCCTTGTCAAGATTGGATTTTGACGACATTAAAAACATTCAAAAATCAAACATTAATAGAATGACGACGCGAGCTCAATCGCGAAAACAACAAGACAAATCCATTTTAAATACGAAACCTTTAAAAATTGACGACACCTTTAAAGATATAAAAACGTATGAATGCTTATCATCGCGAGAAGCTAGAAACCTTGTCCGCCTTATTTTCAGTTTAAATAAGTTTAAACTGTTCTTACGTTATAATAATAAAAATATACTTACAATATGCATGCATATTACATTGCTAATGTAGAGCTTGATTTAGATCAGCTACTGCCAAGGCTAGAAAAAGAGGCCAGCAATTCGAAATTAAATAAACTACAATTGTCATTAAATGACGAAATTTTTGAAGTTTATACTTCTTTAGACGCGGTGTATGATATAAATGAGTAATTCTGTAGGGGGTAAAAATTTTTTTACTCATTCGAATTTGAGTTAAAAAAAAAAACGACATGCTGTACCGTTTGAATACTCAAAAAAAATGAGTCAACTCAATAATCATTTGTTATTTATAAAAACAAAATAATTTGGCGCGAAAAATTTAAATTCAAATTATTTTTAAAAATCTTTCGTTTACAAATTTTTTAAAATTTAAATTTTTTTTCAAATTAGGTAGTTCAATAATCATTTGTCATTTATAAAAACAAAATAATTTGGCGCGTAAAATTTAAATTCAAATTATTTTTTAAAAATCTTTCGTTTACAAATTATTTAACAACTAAAATTTATTTTTCAAAATAGGTAGGTCCGGTGAAATAAAGATTACCTGCCGAAAATTTTTTGGGCAGGGACCTACGGTTAGGTCGTTCCGGCTCAAAATATGTTAAAAAAAATGTTTTCCTCCGGTCAAATAATTAGATTACTTGACCAAAAAATTTGGATACGGAGTTACAGTTAGAGTCTTCCCGCCTCAAAATATACCAAAATAATTTTTTTTTTCAAAATAGGTAGCTCGGGTGAGAAATAAAGATTACCTGCCCAAAAAAAAGGAAGAAAGTGAGGGCGGCAGTAAGGGCTGAAGAGAGGGCGGCAGTAAGGGCTGAAGAGAGGTCGGAAGGGAGGGCGGAAGGGAGGGCGGAACGGAGGACAGAAGTTAGGGCGGAAGTTAGGGCGGAAGTGAGGGCGGAAGTTAGGGCGGAAGTGAGGGCGGAAGTGAGGGAGGAAGTGAGGGCGGAAGTGAGGGCGGAAGTGAGGGCGGAAGTGAGGGCGGAAGTGAGGGCAGAAGTGAGGGCGGAAGTGAGGGCGGAAGTGAGGGCGGAAGTTAGCGCGGAAGTGAGGGCGGAAGTGAGGGCGGAAGTGAGGGCGGAAGTGAGGCCGGAAGTGAGGTTGGAAGTGAGGTTGGAAGTGCGGGCGGAAGTGAGGGCGGAAGTGAGGGCGGAAGTGAGGGCGGAAGTGAGTGCGGAAGTGAGTGCGGAAGTGAGGGCGGAAGTGAGGGCGGAAGTGAGGGCGGAAGTGAGGGCGGAAGTGAGAGCGGAAGTTAGGTTGGAAGTGAGGGCGGAAGTGAGGGCGGAAGTGAGGGCGGAAGTGAGGGCGGAAGTGAGTGCGGAAGTAAGGGCGGAAGTGAGAGTGGAAGTGAGGGCGGATGTGAGGGCGGAAGTGAGGGCGGGATTGAGGGCGGAAGTGAGAGTGGTAGTGAGGGCGGAAGTGAGGGCAGAAGTGAGGGTGGAAGTGAGGGTGGAATTAAGGCGGAAGTAAGGGTGAAAGTGAGGGCGGAAGTGAGGGCGGAAGTGAGGGCGGAAGTGAGGGCGGAAGTGAGGGCGGAAGTGAGGGCGGAAGTGAGGGCGGAAGTGAGGGCGGAAGTGAGTGCGGAAGTGAGTGCGGAAGTGAGAGCGGAAGTGAGGGCGGAAGTGAGGGCGGAAGTGAGGGCGGAAGTTAGGTTGGAAGTTAGGTTGGAAGTGAGGGCGGAAGTGAGGGCGGAAGTGAGTGCGGAAGTAAGGGCGGAAGTGAGAGTGGAAGTGAGGGCGGATGTGAGGGCGGAAGTGAGGGCGGGATTGAGGGCGGAAGTGAGGGCAGAAGTGAGGGCGGAAGTGAGGGCAGAAGTGAGGGTGGAAGTGAGGGTGGAATTAAGGCGGAAGTAAGGGTGAAAGTGAGGGCGGAAGTGAGGGCGGAAGTGAGGGCGGAAGTGAGGGCGGAAGTGAGGGCGGAAGTGAGGGCGGAAGTGAGGGCGGAAGTGAGGGCGGAAGTGAGGGTGGAAGTGAGGGCGGAAGTGAGGGCGGAAGTGAGGGCGGAAGTGAGGGCGGAAGTGAGGGCGGAAGTGAGGGCGGAAGTGAGGGCGGAAGTGAGGGCGGAAGTGAGGGCGGAAGTGAGGGCGGAAGTGAGGGCGGAAGTGAGGGCGGAAGTGAGGACGGAAGTGAGGACGGAAGTGAGGGCGGAAGTGAGGTTGGAAGTGAGGTTGGAAGTGAGAGCGGAAGTGAGGGCGGAAGTGAGGGCGGAAGTGAGTGCGGAAGTGAGGGCGGAAGTGAGGGCGGAAGTGAGGGCGGAAGTGAGGGCGGAAGTGAGGGCGGAAGTGAGGGCGGAAGTGAGGGCGGAAGTGAGGGCGGAAGTGAGGGCGGAAGTGAGGGCGGAAGTGAGAGCGGAAGTGAGGGCGGAAGTGAGGGCGGAAGTGAGGGCGGAATTGAGGGCGGAAGTGAGGGCGGAAGTGAGGGCGGAAGTGAGGGCGGAAGTGAGGGCGGAAGTGAGGGCGGAAGTGAGGGCGGAAGTGAGGGCGGAAGTGAGTGCGGAAGTGAGGGCGGAAGCGAGGGTGGTAGTGAGGGCGGAAATCAGGGTGGAAATCAGGACGGAAGTGAGGGCGGAAGAGAGGTTGGTAGTTAGGGCAGAAGTGAAGGCGGAAGTGAGGGCGGAAGTGAGGGCGGAAGTGAGGGTGGAATTACCTGACCAAAAATTTTGGAGAGGGAATTATGGTTAGGGTCTTCCCTGCTTAAAATATGCAAAAAAAAAAGTTTTTTAAATAGGTAGCGCCGGTGAAATAAAGATTACCTGCCCAAAAGTTTTGGGTAGCTAGCTACTTTTAGAGTCGTCCTGGCTCAAAATATAAAAAAAAACACACGAAGCAGTCATAGGAACTGCCGAAAGAAGTTTATACTTAAAGCTTTAAACTATGAAAAACAGTGGCTATAAATGATGGGCTGCTCAGTACAAAATGTAAATTAAAATAAAAATCAGTCCAGCAGTCCAAAAGCAGTCCATTATTTGTAGTCATTGTTATTTCATAGTTTAAAGCTTTAAGTATAAACTTCTTTCGGCAGTTCCTATGACTGTTTCGTGTTTTTTTCTATGATTCGGATCCAAAATTTTAAAGAAAAAGCGGACCTTACTCTTAAAAATTTACTTATTGTGTTAACACCAAAATTTATAAAACTTACTCTTGACGAAGAGAAAAATTTAATATTAAAAAAATACCATAGTGACCACATACTTGGTGGCCACGCGGAAGCTACTAGACTCTTAAGGAAAATTCAATAGCACTGGAAAAACATGACTAGGGATATTGAAAAGTACGTCAGAAAAGATTGCCAATTAAACAAATCGGGTCCTAAAACTAAAGAACGTATGATTTCGACACCAACACCCGCGCGCGCTTTTGACATAGAAGGCAATGAATACGCGGTAACTATAATCTGTGACTCAAGGGTCCGTTCAAAGTAAAAAGTCTACTAATAAAGTCTTATTATAGACGAAAATAAGAAAGAGCAGACTGTACATAAAAATAGGCTGAAACTGTTCAACCATACACAAGTTTTAATAATAATTTAAATTAAAATTTTTTTTTTTTCATAATTATATTTTTTTTTAACCACATCTTGTAGGTATAATATCATTTTTTTTTTTTGAGTGAATGACTGCGTGAAATCCGGAATAATGTAAGTTAGTTCGTTAATTAATTTCTATATATACTTTTCTAGTTTAATTAGTCTAATCTAATCAAATTAAAAATCTTTTTTCTATTTTCTTTTTTCTGTTTAACACCAACATTCTTTTATTTTCAAGATTTTATTACCACTTACGGACAATAAAATAATAAATAAATATTACAGAAATATTGAAAAATGTAAATAAGACAGATTTTTCACATAATTTTTTAACAATGTAGGTTTTATACAAAAAAAATAATAATAGCAAATTAAGTAACATACCAATTTTTAATAAATGTAAAATATCTTTTTATGTTTTTTTATAAAATCAAAAATTTAGAAATAAAAGAAAAAAAAAAGCAAATTAAACTTATCAATTATTAGAAAATGTAATTTTTTTTTATAAAATACAACTTATTGGTATATTAATAAGAAATAAAAAAAATAAAAAGTAAATTACAAACTAAGTAAAAAAAAAAAAAGTCTAGAAAAAAAAAAATACAAAAAAAAAAAAAATTTAAAAAATTAAAAAAAAAAAAAAATTAAATATAAGAAGAAAAAACTATGTTAATTATAATTTTTTATATATATATATAAATTAAAAGAGAAAGTATTCAGAGTTCTTTTTAAAATGCCCTTTCGTCCATTTTATTTTAGGGGGAAGGTTTGGTACCCTTTCTACCTTTACCTACTTTTTCGTACAGTTGCCACCTAACGCAACTGAACCTAAATTCCATTTCATATAAAATTTAACTTCACGTATACAAAATATGCTAATCGCAACATTTTGTACACGTAAACTTATTTGCGTATTTGCCCATAATATAAGCAGTCTTAAAAACTGCATTTTATTTGAATTTCCGTTCTTCGAAATATGTTGAGCTAACATATTTCGTACAACTTATATAGTTGATTCCCTTTTAATTATATGCTAATTATCTCTTAATATACTCTTAATATTAGTACATAATACTTTAATTATGTACTACTTAGTATTCTCTCTCTTAAGACTTTCTAATTAAAATAAATTAATCGTTACACATAAGAAAATGGTCATTAAAAAAGTTAAGTTGAAATAAAGAAGTTATCAATTAAAAAGTGTTGTTCTTATTCCACAATAGTCTTATTTACTAAAGATCAGATTGAAATCAAAAATATTATTTCTACTTATTAATTATTGATTGATCACCCAATCAAATTTATTTCAAATTACCGTAATCTTAATTCTACATTATTTTTAGGGTTCAACAAAATATTAATAATTTTATCAATTTAGTTTAATTTTAAATTTAATGATGATAACATCATTACAATATCACGTTATTGGGAAATCAAAAGAATATAAAATCAAAAATAATTCAATCCAAATTATTAATAAATAGAGTGTACAAAATTTTCAGCTCAAAAATTACGAAAAAAGTATAAAATTCACGTAATACACTTATTCCATTTTCAAAAATTAAGCATTTAATTATTAACTGATATATTAATTTAAATTTATTAAGTATATGTATTTACGTTGGTTTATGCAGCCTCGATTTTAAATAAAAAACAAATTAATTTGTTGTTCGATTTTATAATTTATTAGTCAATATTTCGTACCTGTTTTGGTACATTTTCAAGACCTGAAGAAACATTTATATCATTACATTTTTATTATTACATTTAGAAAACAGGGCATATTATTATTACTTACATATTACTTTATCATTTAAAAAACATTTTTGCTTATTATTGCATCGTCATAAAAAATTAAAATTAAAAAATAAAAACAAAAACTCTTTATTAAAAAACACATATTAAAATTCAAATTTAAAATTGTAAGTTAAAAATTTAAAAAATAATAAAATATAAGAAAATTTAAAATTATAAAACATTAATTATTGGACTATTATACATTAATAAATAGATAAATATTACAGAGAGAAAAACAAAAACAAAAAACAGCTGAATTATTATTTATATGACTATAGTTAATATTGTTTTAAATTTTGATCATTTAGAAAAGCTTTCGCTCAATTTTTACATGTTTAATTCTATTATGTTATTAATTGTATGTATTTATAATTCTTTTGTACTTGTCGTTAAGAAATTTTGTGTCACACTTATAATTCGTTACATTGTCCATATTAAGTTGTATATTTAGAGCTTCTAAGTTTTTTCTCTTTTTCCAATAGTGGGCGTCTTTATGTAAAATCACTGGGTTGTCATAGTCGAATTGATGGTTATTTTCTATTGCGTGAACCAGGCACGCTGTCCCTTGATTAATTTCACCATTGTTCTTGATTGCTCTTGCGTAGTCATATTTGTGGTCCTTCATTCTTACTTTTATGTCTCTTTTCGTTTCTCCTATGTATATTTTATTGCTGTTCTTATCTGTACATTCGATTTTGTAAACAACTCCTGTGCATGGTTGGTCAATCTTAGTCTTAGTCTTGTCAAATATTTTGCTAAGCTTATTTATTGGTCCTTTTCCTATACCTAATTTTTCTACCATTTTGGTAAGTGTCGCCGCGATTTTGTCAGATAAGTCAGGTACATACGATATTTTACGATATTTATCACAGGTGTTCTTTAGTTTTGTATTTGTTCTTTTGTGTTTAATACTGTTTATTATTCGTTTTATTATGTGTGTTGGATAACAATTTCGGTCAAGTGTTTTAGTTATTACCCGAATTACCAATTAGACCATTAGTTAGTACCAAAAACACGCCGACATACGACTTAGCGAAATATCTGAATTCAATCTTATCCAAAGTTAGAGACACAACAAATTATAACGTGAAAAACTCATTTGATTTTAAAAAATTCATTGACAACACAAAAATTGACAATAACGATCGTCTATTGCCCCTTGATGTAGTCTCGTTATATACAAATGTGCCACAGTCAGATGCGATTAAATGTGTTGAAAAAAGGTGGACAAAGATAAAAAACGAAACTAAAATATCCAAAAGATTATTTATTGAAGCTATAAAAACATTGCACACATTTAATTGAACACATTTAATTAAATTGATTATAATTTTTTATATGGAATTATTTTAAATTTACTGGGTTGAAACGTGAATTTAATAATTCCAAAATACAGTGAAACCTGTCTAAGACGGAAACTGTATAAGACGGAAACTTGTATAAAACGGAACTTTTTTTTTTTGATTTTTCCTTTCAAATCAACCCATGTAAGACGGAAAACTGCCTAAGACGGAACTATTTCCGGTCCGTTGCGGTTCCGTCTTAGGCAGGTTTCACTGTATAAAATATTGCAAATTACAAGCCATCAATTATATAAGTCTGTCAAATTGTCAATCGATATTTATAGCGAAAATAGCAGTTAGAATTATTTCTCTAAACTAAAACAATATTTCTAGAATAATAAATTTAATTGAATTAAATTGTTCCAATTAATTAACTTTTATTTTATTCCCTAATTTCTTTATTTCATACAAATGTTATTATATTTCTTTCATTTCAGGGTTTTCCAAATTGCGACTCGTGGGCCGAATCCGGACTATGCCGCGAAAGGCCGTAAGTGATTCTAATATTAAATATATATATATAAAAAAACAAATATACGCAAATGTGTACATATATAAGGGTGTTACCCGAATCGCCGAAAGACATTTCGCAAAAAGACATTTGGCCTAATTCCATTTGGCAAAAAAGACACTTCGCAAAAGAACCATTTCGCAAAACGGATAGTTAACAAACGTTCGCTTTAGCCTAATGAGACAGTTAACAACTTTCCAGTTAGCATAAGGACATTTCGCAACTACTACTTTTGGCGAAATATACATTTCGCAACTACCCTTTTTGGCGTAATTCACATTTCGCGCCCGCGCGCGAAATGTGAATTACGCCAAAAAGGGTAGTTGCGAAATGTATATTTAGCATGCACTAAAATATGTTGCATTATCATAAATGCATATTATTAAATTAGACAATTCCAATTATATGCATTTTAATTTTAAGAAATATTATTGAATTTTTAATATCTGTTTTTTTAAGTTAATACAAATCCAGTTTGTAAATATAAGAAATAATATTAAAAAATTAATACTTAATATATATTTTTTTAATATTCAATACGTACATAATCAGTATGGACATATTATAAAATTAATATTTTTATTTAAAAAAATTATTTCAATTTTAAATTCTCGGCAATCAAAAATAATAGTTTGACTTCCCTATAATCGTCTTTTCTTTTCAAAATATTTTAAATTTTTTTATCTTTTAAGTAATATTTTGTTTTTTTTTACTGCTGGTGGCCGACCCATTTCAATTTTTTTTATTTCAGTCGTTACATATGTACAATATTTCTTTTCGGATTTTATCCATGAGCCTATAAAATCCTACATGCTTTTTTTTTACAGTTAAAAAAAAACTTTAATATTCTATTCATCATATTTGTGCAGTAAAAAAAAATTTGTTAAACTATACTTTTGCGAAGTGTCTCAATTAATATAATGTAGTGAATTGGTATTTTGAGAAATATCTTTTTGCGAAGTGTCGCATTAGGCCAAATGGAATTTTGTTAAAGAGTTTTTTTTGCGAAATGGAGATTTGCGAAACATAAAAATTTGATAAGTGGCTTTCGGCCAAATAGACTTTTGCAATATGGAAATTGCAAAGAGGCTCGCTCCCCATATATAATATATTAGACACATTTTAAAAATACTTAGATTCTAAAGTTTTCTTTTTTACTACAATTTTATCATAATGTATTGTACGGGGGGGTG
>OZ023273.1:51551178-51596062 GCA_964007475.1 Hybos culiciformis
CACCCGCGCCACCCGCGCCCCGCGCCCCGGGCCCCGCGCCACACCCCCCTGCGCTTACACGAAGAAAATTTTGACTCGTCTGCAAAGAATAATGATGGATTTGGTAGAATATAATAATGAACTAAGATATAAAACCAGAATGAACTAGGATATAAAAAAATTGAACTAGGATATAATAGCCAAAATGAACTAGATTATAGAAAAAAACTTATTATATCCTAGTTCGTTTTTACTATACTATATAAAAAGTAATTGATTACTTACACTGCATTTTTTTTCATAGCAGCTGTACCTTGTACGACCTTGGTAACTAGTTGTTTTTTGGTAGAGTTGCTGCTCACTTTCAATTAACAGCAACTTGCTCGTGCGTCTAAATCCAGGAACAATTGAAAATTTTAACACACTTTCCATTAAAAATTTTTTAATTTTTGAAAATTTTATTAAAATTAAATTATTTATTCACTTTTGTTTTAATTTTTTTTTTTTATTAAAATTTTTTTAATTATGAAATGAAGTATATTATTATCAAATTTATACGTACAAAAAATTTTAATTAATTATTCAAGTTTTTATCACTTATATTTAAAAAAAAAACGCACGAGTTTTTAAATTTTACGGAAAAATATGATCCTCTTTCAAAGATTTCTATAAATTAAATAATAATTATTTTCATCATTATGATTAGGAATTTTCTAGGACCAGGAATTTTTGTCATAGTAACGTAAAGATTGTTTTATTTAATAACAAACAGTATAATGATTACTATAGTTATGGAAAACATAATTATATTCAAAAACAAACTGTATAATGATTAGATTAGTTATAGGAAAAAAAATTTATCTTATGTCGTTTTCAATTAATGACACAAAACGACATAACATAAATTTAGGTTAAGTCACTTACAAAATTTAGTTTATGACAATTTCAGAAAACGACATAACATAAATTGATGTTATGTCGCTTTGAAAGCGACATAACCTCAATTTATGTTATGTCTCTTTAGATTAAGGCACCCCCCCGTATTGTACAGTACATGTTCGTATTTTATTCTCTGTAAAAAGTCAATTGGTTAAAAATGCAAAAAAATGAAATTCGAAGCACTCAAAGAACGAATTTCTTTACTTATCCATTATGCAAATACAAACTGATGATTTTTGTAAGGCCATGTCTGATTTCATAGTTCGATTCAAATTACTTGACTTTATGCCATTTTTTTAAAACGGGAATAATATTTTAGCTTCCAATGATTAAAGAAGAAAATGAAAAATGAAAAATACATGGGCCTACTTTTTAATCTTTTTTCTTTTTAATTTTATAATCGAAACTAACAATATATATGTTGAACAAAATAAAAATATTTAATGCCCGTGCACTTCTACTTAATCGTACAACTATAATGAATTGAGAACTGTCCCAATTTTTTAATAAAAATATACAGAAATTTGGATGATCCGGAAAAGTACATTCAAAATTGCAGAGAAATGGTTTAATAAAAAAATATTTTAAAGAAAAATTTTATTCAAATTTGATCCCCTTTTGAAAGTACATACATTGTTTAAGTGATTTGAATCGTACTTTTAAGCTGATTATTACCTTGAATTTCTTTAGAAAAAACTTGATGATTCTGTATTTTTTTAAGAGTTTTTTTTAGAAGCTAGTCCACTCTCCTTTTTTGCTCGTCAGAGAATCGCTGTTTGTATTTTCCACTTGTGTTGTGTTAGCTTTGCAATAAAATAGTTTGTTTAAACAATAAAAATAGTTTATTTAAACATATACTTTTCGTTATGAATTTGTTTTTGACCTATTTCCAGTAAATTGGGAGCCACTGTTTTATTTGATTTTTTTTTATTTTCTTTAAAAGTTATTAACATTATTAACTTGTCTATTCGACGATTCTAGTCTAAAGTAATTAAACTTTGTTAAAAATACTAACATCTTTTTCCTCTTTTTTAAGAGGTTTTTGTTGTTCAGTTCATTGTTTATGCCCCTGTTTAAACTATACTTGTAAACAAATATCACCGTGTTGAATGAGAATAAATGTAATTACATTGCCTGTTGACTACCCTGAATCTTTGCACAAAATCGGTGCTAAATATAAACAAAAAAATGTAAAGATAAGAATATAATTAGAGTCGCTAAGCATTAGCCAGTAATTATAATTAATTGAAATAAGAAATATCTAGCTTTAAGGTAAATTGTATAATAATACGAAAAAAAGTTAATAAAGCAAAATTTCTAATCTAATCTAAAATAGTTTTTCCATTTTCTCCACCCCACTCCACAACCATACTCATACCATTTTATATCAAAATGTATTTTCTGATACTAGGTAAGAAGAGGGGGGCTAAACATTTTTTTTAACTTCCTATTAATGGGCTGCACCCGCTTACCAACTTTCATCAAAGTGCCTTTTTAGCCCCCAGTCCGAATCCTTGGACAAAATAGAAGGATTAGCATTATATTTAAGTTTTTTCATTCCACAACTCCAAGACATGTTTTACCGACATGCTCCCATTTCAGAGAAACGACCCTCCAAAGTTTTTATATATCAGGGATATGAATACATATCACGTCAGGTACATTAAAAATACTCATAACGATATGCGAATCGCGAAACCAAAATTTCTTAAGGGGGTTGGAAGAGGCGGTTTCCGTCTTCCATTCAGAATATCAAATTTTTATTTAAAAAAACTACATATTGTAAAAAACGAAGAATTTGATTACTACAAAACAAGTAGATACCTACCCAGCATTTGAAAACTTTGAGGGTGCATTTCTCTGAAACGAGAGCTTACTGGTAGAAAATTTCTTGGATATAAATCTAGACGAACCGGTTTTACTCTCTCACCAAGTCTCATCCAAATCGGTCTTGTGTACGTCAACTGCACTTACATTTATCTACCTGGGTACCCATCTACTTGTATAGGTATGTATCTACCTTCTACCTACCCAAAAAAAAGTTTTTTTTCGTATTATTTTTTGATATTAAATTTTTTTATTTATTAATTATTTTTGAAAATAAATTTAAATCTTATTTAATTTTATAAAAATTTTTTCATTAAAAAAAAGAACTGAAAAATCCACCATAAAAATATGTTTTGATTTTAATTACAATTTTTTTTTTTTTGATAATATTTTTTATTTCAATAATTATTTAAAAATGATTTTTAATTTATTTTTATGAAAACATTTTAAAATTAAATATTTTCATTTGATTTTTATAAAAAAAAAAACAAAAACGAGTAAAAATCCACCTGGGATTTTTATTTTATTTTGGATGTTAAAAATTATTTTTTTTTACTAAACTAATAAAATATTGATTTTTTATTAATTTATCTTCAATATTATTCCATTTAAATTTTTTTTTTAAATTTATAAAAATAAACTAAAAATGGCCAAAAAATTACTTTTATTTGTTATCCCTATGAAAAGTTTTGTGTACATTTCAACTACACGGCTGATTATCTTAGCTGGGTGATGGTAGAGGAGCAAATTAATTTAAGTGACGGAATTAAATAACGGTAAGAAAATTCGTTAAAAATATTGTAAACATTGTAGATATAGAGTACTACTCTAGTTAGGGCCTTAAGAAGTAAGATGTAAATATTAATGTAGGATATAAGGAATATGATATAAAAAGAGATATATAAAAAAAGCTGTAAAAAAAGAATGCTTCTGAATTTTGTGACGAACGGAAGCAGAATTGAAATTGGAAAATAAAAATTGATAATTATTTAAAAGAAACAACCGGACTTTTATTTTGGGAAGAAGAAAACCGAGTTTACAACATCAGGTGTGGGGTAAATGATCCCAAATTGAATTCAATTGATTTAAGATAGGAATTGATGACAACATTGGCGGCAGGTATGGATAAGATGATTGATGAATTGAATAAAATGGGAATTGATGTTCCACCAACGGCAACGGCAGCTCAGGTGAGAGAATTGTTGTTCCAAAAAAAAATTCATTCTCAGGAAAATTTTGAGGTTAAGAACACTTTTGAAATTCAAAATGCTTCAGTAGCAAAAAAATCTTCAGTAACAGCGACTTCAGCAGCAGTGACTTCAGCAGCAGTGATTTCGGCAGAAACTTCAGCAGCAGCGACTTCAGCAGCAGCAGTGGCAGCTTCAGCAGCGATAAAACTGAGTGATATTGAGTTTGGGACTGTGAGGACTAATGATTTTATAAGTGGTGACGACTCAGCCGTTGTTATGCAGTCGACTACCGTTCAAAATAAGGCTAATCTGAATACCTCCGCCGTAAGTTCAGAAAATATTTAATATTGAAAAACAAATTATGTTATTACGAAAAAAGGAACAATAATTGAATTTAAAGCGGAAAATTGAACAATTGGAATTGACAACAAAGAATCTTTCTTCTGAGAAAACAAAAAGAAAATTGGAGGCTTCAGACATTGAAGGATTCATTTCACCTTTTTCTGGTAATGATGATTGTGCAGTGGGAAAATAGTTGTGCGGTTTTGAAGACATTACGAAATCATTGAAAGCGGACGATGATGACAAGTATAGATTGAGTCGTCATTTATTAAGAGGAACTGCGGCAATTTATTTAAGAACAATAAGAGTGACAACATGGACTGAATTACGTACAGCTTTGGTGGAACGTTTTGATAGACGTTTAAGTTATATGGAAATTTATGAAAAATTACGTAGACGTGTCAAACAACCAAATTAATCATTGATTAAATATATAGCATTAATGCAGGAAATATCGAATGCGACGATAATTGATGAACGTGAAGTGGTTGCATTTATTGTTGCTGGATTGAGAGATACTACCAGTTTATGTGTTATGCTAGCTAATGCCAGCACAATTAAGGAATTGGTTGAATTATTGTCGGGGTAAGAAAGAACTTTGGAATTATGTAAACAACCTCCGTAATAAAAAGAAAAATACATCTTTAGGTACATCAGGAACAACTTCAAGTGCATTAAATCAGGTTTGGTGTTACAATTGTTCTTGTTTTGGCCATGTTTCTAATGATTGCAATGCACCAAAGTGAGAAAAGGGTCCTTGTTTCCGATGTGCCAAGAATTATAACAACAAAAAATCGATTACAGCTTCAGTATCAGCCCAAGATGAGGAATCAGGTGATGAACAGGAAAATAATATAAGTGTCATTTAATTTAGGTCAGAATCAGAATACACTTTTTAGTTCTATTAAATATTTATTTGATACTGGTGGTCAGGCCTGTCGAGAGGGGGGGGGGGGGAGGGGGGTATAATTCCCTGGGCCCACAGATCTAAGGGGCCCGCTTGTTTTTTGCGTTACAAACAATATACATTATACATATGTGATATTAAGTTTTTTGCTTATCACCGGGGACGGCATGTTAGATACCGTTGGAAAGGTCTTGGAACGTAGATGCGAAAAATGTCATATGTCATCCAAAAAGGTCAGAAGGTCATCAAGTTATGGCAATTTTTGTTCACCTTTTCAGTTTTTGGCCTATAACTTGGTGACTTTTTTACCTTTCTGGATGACGTTTGACCTTTTTCGTATCTACGTCTCAAGACCTTTCCAACGGTACTTAGCATGAGGGGATGGGGTCAATAGTTCAAAAGTTATGACCGGATATTTGAATCATGACCTCTACCTTGAGATAACCGAAAAGTATGTTTGTTTGTTTGTTTGATTATTTGTTTGATTATTTGTTTGTGGGCACAATATATTTCGCAGTCAAAAGTCGACGCTGAATAATTTCATTTCATTCAATCACTCTCCAATATGATTTCCACTCAGGCTCAAGTCCGAAAAGTGTTTCAAATTATAATGTCCCAAAATCCAAATTGTCCCAAAATCCCAAAATGTCCCAAAATCAAAAATGTCTCAAAATCAAGAAATGTCCCAAAATCAAAAATGTCCCAAAATCAAAAATGTCCCAAAATCAAAAATGTCCCAAAATCCAAAAATGTTCCAAAATCAAAAAATTTCCCAAAATCAAAAATGTTCCAAAATCAAATATGTCCCAAAATCCAAATATGTCCCAAAATCAAAAAATATCCCAAAATCAAAAATGACCCAAAATCAAAAATGTCCCAAAATCAAAAATGTCCCAAAATCCAAATATGTCTCAAAATCAAAAATGTCCCAAAATCCAAATATGTCCCAAAATCAAAAAATGTTCCAAAATCAAAAAAATTACCCAAAATTTCCAAAAGTCTCCCTAAATGTCAAGTATTTTCGAAATATTTTTATATATTCATTTACCTTCGAAAAATAGTTATATCAACAAAAAACACTTCTTGGCGCAGTTAAAACTCGTGACGCAAGCTACGTACACAATTCAATTCATCACACAAAAGAAATGATATCAATTTGTGTGCCGCAAGACGCTAAGCGTGCGTGCGTGCAATCAGTGGTTGTTGGAGCAAAAATTAAAGCAAAGGAAAATTGCTGAAAATGTCGCATCGAATAATTTGTGCAAAAGAATTTTGGTGTGATCTTTTGTTGACAATTTTTCTTTGCCTTGACTTCTGCTCCAACAACCACTGATTGCACGCACGCACGCTTTTTTTCACTTTATCAAAAATATAGAAAAATTTCACAGCCCATTGCAGCTGATTTTTTGGATCGACGGCGACCAATTCATTTTTTGCCAATTTCTTCGGCGACCGTTGTGTTTGACCGACTGAGGTCAGCGAATTCGAGCTCTGCTTAGGTTTTGTGCCTTTTTTTCTTTTTAATTAATGTGTAATTTTTTTCTTTTTAATTAATGTGTAATTTTTGAATATTTTTCAAATAGATTTTCGCCTTTTTTCTTTTCTATTAATGTTTTTCTATTTTTGAATATATTTTTTTTTCAATTTTATGTAGGTTATGGACCCATTTTTTTCCCCTTTTTTTTTTTTTTTTTTTAGGAAATTTTTTCAAAATTTTTTTTAACTAATTTTAAGTAGGTATTTTTATTATTATTTTTTTTTTTAATTCGCCGAATTCAAAATTATTTAATTTTAATCCAAATTTATCCTTTGTAAAAATTTCATTTTTTTTTCGATTTCTGAAAATAATTGCGTTGCGTGCGCGTTTGCTAAAGTTTTATTTTTTTTTTTGTTATTTCAGATTTTTTTTTTTTTGACTTTTAAACAATATAATAAAAATATAATTTCTTCTCTTAGTTCTGACTTATGATTATTTTTTTTTTTTTTTACTTATAAATAAATTTTATTAATTCTTGCAACTTAATTCTTGTAATTAATTTAAAATAATTTTATTTTCATTCGAATTAAATAATTAAAAAATCAAAAATTTTGGATAAAAAAAATTTTAATTTTATTTTGTTTCTGTAGTGGTGAATAATTTTTTTTTTTTGTTCTTTTCTACATTTCAATTTTTCTTTAGATAAAAAAACTCACTTATTTTATTTCCGAAATTTATATTTTAATTTATAAATTAATTTTCATTATTATTTTTTTTTTTTATTTTAAATAAAAATCCAATTAAATTAAAAATGCACTTTATGGCGTTTTTTAAATTTTTTTTTTGATTTCGATGACTTGGTCGACATGTCATGCCAAGTCAGGCATGTGAAAGAAAAAACACACATACACTTTTATTTTATTTAATTAATTCTGTTTTAATATTATGTTGCTTCACAGTTGACTAATCGGCGCCGTGACATTTGTCCGCGGGACATTTGTCCGCGATGAAATTTGTATGGAAAACTTCGCGGACAAATGTCATTTTGCAAAATGTCATTTGTCCGCGATTGTAAAATGACATTTGTCCGCCGCGGACAAATGTCCCAAAATTATCGGACAAATGACATTTTGCAAAATGACATTTGTCCGCGATTGAATTTTCTAACTTTAGCGGACAAATGTCATTTTGCAAAATGTCATTTGTCCGCGATTGATTTTTCGAATTTTTAGCGGACAAATGTCATTTTGCAAAATGTCATTTGTCCGCGATTGAAATTTTTAATTTTTAGCGGACAAATGTCATTTTGCAAAATGTCATTTGTCCGCGATTGATTTTTCAGTTTTTTTAGCGGACAAATGTCATTTTGCAAAATGTCATTTGTCCGCGATTGATTTTTCAATTTTGGAGATACTGCAGATTACGTGAACCACTCAGAATCGTCTGAAGCTTGGAAAAGGGAAGAGGGGTGGAGTCCCCCCAAATTGCTCATACATTTTGTATATGCAATTTTTTTTTGCCCGATTTGCCCCGCGGACAAATGTCCAACCCCCTAACTGATCATATCATACTCTACTCACTTAAACCAAAGATGACATATTATAAAGATAAGTAGCATAGTGTAAACTTTTTTTTAGACAAGGACAGCAATACATTTTTATGTGTATTATTTTCTAATTTACAAGGTATATTGCATAAATTTTCCTCTCAACATATTTAAATTTTTCAGGTTGTATTGAAATTATTTTGTTTAAAAAACCTTTATTTCTATTTTTAAAACAACAAAAATATTTTGTAACATTTCAAAAATTGTTTTCTAAATTTATTATTAGCATAAAACCCAAAATACTTATTTTTTTATAAATTTTTAAGTAAACTTTTTAAAATTAAAGCAAGTATAGTCACTCTGTATAAGAATAAGATTTTTTTTTTTTTTATACGTTTTGCCTTAAACGCGTCATCAAATTGAATGTTATTGTTTTAAACGCGTCACGATTTTTGCTTTTTTTCCAAAACAAAACGATAAAGAAAAAAATAAATGATTAAGGATGTAAACTTAAATTTGAAAACTTTCAACTGAAGTTAAGTTGTGTAAAAAAAAAAGTTGTAAAATAATAAATTTTTTTCAAAAAAATAATTAAATATATTAAAATGTCAGGAAAAAAGTATATTTTGCAAGGTATAATGATCGAAATATAATTATTTTTGTTCCCATCATGTAAAAATCGATAAGGATATATTTCTTTAGATTTTTTGAATATCTGCACCCGCCAGTTATATCAAGATTGTTAAGAAAAATATTTTGCAATAATTAGAAAGCAAGGTGGAAATAATGTTCATTAAAACGAATAAAATTATAATTTTTTTCAGTTTAATTAATGTTGATTCCTACCACTGTTACAATTATTTTAATAAAGAATTTGGCTAAACTTCCGTTTCCTTGAACCTCTCAGAATTGGCTGAAACTTGAAGGGCGGTAGAGGCGGTGCCCAAACTCCCAAAACTGAAATCAGTTCTTGGGGCAAAGGCGTCGTTTCGGAGATAGGGCCTCCCAAAGTTTTGATACATTTTTGTATGGAAAAATTTTTTTTGTGCCCCATTTGCCCTATTTTTGGGTAGGTAATAGAGGCGGTCCCTAAAATGTTAAATCCGAAACGGTTGTTGCGGGAAGGCCCCCATTTTGGAGTTATGGCCCTTCAAAATTTTCAAACGGCAGTATCGCCAAGAATTTTTAGTAAATCCTTTTATTCGCTGTCGAATTTTTATATTTTAAAGTGTTTTAATAAAAATTAACAAAAATAGAAATAAAATTTTATCCGTGTTACGTTTAAATTTAAGAATTTTTATTTAAAAAATATATCATCGCGTCCATCCCTGATTTTGTCTATTGAACACCTATAATAAAATCATATAAAAACTAAGTGTAAATAAAAAAAAAAACAACCAATACAAAGAGAAGTTTTGGCGGGAGAAAATTACACTTATTCCTGTGCTTTTTATCTTTATAATATGTCATCTTTGCTTAAACTTAATACTAGGTTTATATATAATGAATGAGAGAGAGAGAGAGTGAGTGACCTACTCAAAGAGAGCACTACATTGTATTGCTGAGCCTAGAAGTATCAAATCATCAATGTGATGGGTTATATTTTTATTAATAAAACATATATGCCTTTATGAATACTTCTAAATATTTACGCTTAGTTCCAAACCATCATCAGGAAATACATTAATTTTCTTGAAACTAAACCGAAATATATAGAGGTTTTTACAAAGCATTTATATGTTTTATTTATAAAAACGTAACCCAACACATTGATGATTAGGTACTTCTAGGCTCAGCAATACAACACCTCTCTGCTAATCAACATAAGTATGATCAATACAAAAAACAAAATAAATTTATATTGTTAGTTTCCATTATAAAGGTTAATAGTAAAAAGCAAAAAAAGAGGCCCACTTTTTATTTTATGTATAAACATAAAATTTAAAATAAAAATTTTCATCTTCCCCAAAGGATAAGAAAGCCATCTTGCAATTTGAGATCTTTTTTTGTACATGTGAATAATTTCAATATCACGAATTCCACAAAAACACCGATATCAAAATGGTACTTTTGCCAAATTTTTAATTTTGTAACGAAAGTAGAATCTTAATATATTTTTAACGTGTCTGAAGCAAATTTAATGTACCCAAAATTTATTGAAATAAAGTGAAATAAAGTGATATAAAAATCAAAAAGTTAAGCAAAAATTAAGTTTTTGAAGCGAAGCATCTTTACGGAGGATATTGAATTATTGAATTATTGAATGGAGAGTGAAATGAAAAAAAAAAGGATGTGGAAGTAAAATCGAACGGAAGTAATCAAACGGAAGTAATCAAATGGAATTAATCAAACGGAAGTAATCAAACGGAAGAGGCGCGAAAAAAAAAACAAAAAAAATTCAAAATTAACAATGCTCTGCGAAAAAAACACACGAAGCAGTCATAGAACTGCCGACAGAAGTTTATACTTAAAGATTTAAAAACTATGAAATAACAGTGACTACAAATAATGGACTGCTTTTGGACTGATGGACTGATTTTTATTTTAATTTACATTTTGTACTGAGCAGCCCATTATTTGTAGCCACTGATATTCATAGTTTTTAAATCTTTAAGCATAAACTTCTGTCGGCAGTTCTATGACTGCTTCGTGTGTTTTTTTTTTGGCCGGGTCGACCCTACTCCTTCTACTACTACCCAAAATTTTAAGCCAACTAACCTTTATTTCATCGAAAATAATTTTTTTGATAAAAAAAAAATGTTGGTCTTTTTTGGGTAGGAGACCCCCTCCCCTCCTGATCCGATCGAAAATTTTCATGCCGGCCACGTTCATTTAACGACAGGTAACGTTTATAATTAAAAAAATAAAATAAAAATTTTTTTGGGCCGGGTGGACCCTACTCCTTCTACTAATACCCAAAATTTTAAACCAACTAACCTTTATTTCATGGAAAATAATTTTTTTGATAAAAAAAAAATTTTGGTCTTTTTTGGGTAGGAGACCCCTCGCCTCCTGCTCCGATCCAAAATTTTCATGCCGGTCACGTTCATTTAACGATAGGTAACTTTTACAATTAAAAACAAAAAAAAAATTTTTTTTGGGCCGGGTGGACCCTACTCCTTCTACTACTACCCAAAATTTTAAGCCAACTAACCTTTATTTCATCGAAAATAATTTTTTTGATAAAAAAAAATTTTGGTCTTTTTTGGGTAGGAGACCCCTCGCCTCCTGCTCCGATCCAAAATTTTCATGCCGGTCACGTTCATTTAACGACAGGTAACTTTTACAATTAAAAAAATAAAATAAAAATTTTTTTTGGGCCGGGTAGACCCTACTCCTTCTACTACTACTCAAAATTTTAAGCCAACTAACCTTTATTCCATCGAAAATAATTTTTTTGATAAAAAAAATTTTGGTCTTTTTTGGGTAGGAGACTCCCTCGCCTCCTGCTCCGATCCAAAATTTTCATGCCGGCCACGTTCATTTAACGACAGGTAACTTTTACAATTAAAAACAAAAAAAAAATTTTTTTTTGGGCCGGGTGGACCCTACTCCTTCTACTACTACCCAAAATTTTAAGCCAACTAACCTTTATTTCATCGAAAATAATTTTTTTGATAAAAAAAAAATTTGGGTCTTTTTTGGGTAGGAGACCCACTCGCCTCCTGCTCCGATCCAAAATTTTCATGCCGGCCACGTTCATTTAACGACAGGTAACTTTTACAATTAAAAACAAAAAAAAAATTTTTTTTGGGCCGGGTCGACCCTACTCCTCCTTCTACTACCCAAAATTTTAAGCCAACTAACCTTTATTTCATCGAAAATAATTTTTTTGATAATAAAAAAAATTTTGGTCTTTTTTGGGTAGGAGACCCCCTCGCCTTCTGCTCCGATCCAAAATTTTCATGCCGGCCACGTTCATTTAACGACAGGTAACTTTTACAATTAAAAACAAAAAAAAAATTTTTTTTGGGCCGGGTCGACCCTACTCCTCCTTCTACTACCCAAAATTTTAAGCCAACTAACCTTTATTTCATCGAAAATAATTTTTTTGATAATAAAAAAAATTTTGGTCTTTTTTGGGTAGGAGACCCCATCGCCTCCTGCTCCGATCCAAAATTTTCATGCCGGCCACGTTCATTTAACGACAGGTAACTTTTACAAATAAAAACAAAAAAAAAATTTTTTTTTTGGGCGGGTGGACCCTACTCCTTCTACTACTACCCAAAATTTTAAGCCAACTAACCTTTATTTCATCGAAAATAATTTTTTTGATAAAAAAAAATTTTTGGTCTTTTTTGGGTAGGAGACCCCCTCGCCTCCTGCTCCGATCCAAAATTTTCATGCCGGCCACGTTCATTTAACGACAGGTAACTTTTACAAATAAAAACAAAAAAAAAATTTTTTTTTTGGGCCGGGTGGACCCTACTCCTTCTACTACTACCCAAAATTTTAAGCCAACTAACCTTTATTTTATCGAAAATAATTTTTTTGATAAAAAAATAAGTCTGAAGGTGCCAGGTTCGAACCCAATTATGATTTGTTTTTTTTTTAATATTTGAAAAATGATGACTTACGATTCTCAGAAAAATGATGACGATTCTCAGAAAAATTCTATATGAAAATGGATTTTTACCCTCTACCAAATTTCTTCCAACGCCGCTAAAGAAGTATAAACTTCAAAAAACGTAAAAAAAAAAAAAACGGCGAAACTGCCGTTTCCTTGAACCACTTAGAATGGGCTGAAACTTGAAGGGCGAGTAGAGGCGGTGCCCAAACTCCCAAAACGGAACTCAGTTCTTGGGGAAAAGGCCCCGTTTCGGAGAAAGGCCCCCGCAAAATTTTCATACATTTTTGTATGGAAATTTTTTTTTGTGTCCGATTTGCCATATTTTGGGTAGGTGGTTGAGGCGGTCTCTTAAATGTTAAATCGGAGACCGTTTTTGCGGGAAAGTCCTCATTTCGGAGTTATGGCCTTTCAAAATTTTCATACTTTAACGTTTTTAAACAGAACTTTGCAGAGAAATTAATTTTTTTTTGAAAACTTTGACAAGAAATTAATTATGCGAAAAACGGATAGGAGCAGGGCCACGGGCGGGTGGTCAGTGGCACCGCAAACTTTTGTCGGAAAAGAGAATTCTAGCAACTTAAAAAAAATGTTAATTTATATTAGGTCAATTTAATTTGAAATTTTTAATAAATTCTAATATAATTATATTTACGAAATTTAATTGATAAATTCGATATTTTTTGATTTCTCATTAAGAGCCCTCACTGCGGAAAATGGGTCTTGGTTTTGCTTTGACTCTAGAGTTAATACAATATGGACTGAAGTGATTTTTTGATATGTTAGAGAGTATATAACAGGCTCCAAGGTCGGTGAGGCGGATTTTTTTAAATTTTCAGTTTTTGGACCCAAATGAGCCTTACAAAAACTTGAACATATTTGCTTAGATTCTGAAGTAAAGGAAAAAGATAATAGAAAATCTCAAACGCAGAAATAAATCTAAAATACCACTCTCCAGGGCTGGTGAGTTGGAATTTTGAATTTCTTTAATTTCCTAAACAATTTTTAGTTTATTTCATTTATTTCTAAAATTTTTTTAATTTTTTGATAAATTGCAGTGTCTACACATAAATAAAATTCAAATATAGTTTTGTGATTTTCAGGTAGAGGTGTTTTTCGTACAATTTTTGTCGCATTTTTCACGGCTGTTTATTTTCTGTAAAATAAAACAAAAAAAACTGCGAAAATAGAAAACAGAAATAGAAAACAGAATTTCACGTCGAGGGCTCTTAATTTATTGACAATTTATTTACTTAATTGGATTAATATTATTCTGTTGCGTGAATTAAAAAACGGAAGGCCAAAAACCAAATTTATTGATAATACCTAGTTATAAATATTATATTACTTTGGACTTGTGTTAAAAAATATGTAGCTATAAATATGTAGTTATAAATTGTATAAAGTTTATTGCGAAAATTAGATAGAGTATTAAAACCAGAAAACATTACAGATAAAAAAAATTATGAATTTTCCAGATATGTCAACAAAACAGAGTCTCAAACATTTGTCTCTTATTCTAACTACCACAAACCAATTAAATCCATGATAAAATATGATGACTAGTACATATAGTATATATATTATTTAAATTTTAAAAATTATACTTTTAGGCGTAAGAAGCTTTGCTTCTGTCGGGTGTCCCATGACACCTCATGTGTTTTTCTTTTAATTTTGAAAAATTCGTTTCACTAAAGGAAAATCAATAAAATGTCAAGCTTTAAACTTAATTTATAAATATTTTCAAACTTTTAACAGAACCTAAAGAAAATTAAATGTACGTTAGCGTCGATGGCAGAAAAACAGTCAAGTATAAGTAAAAATAAGTGCTTATGTTTATTATAGAAGAGTGTATGCGAGTATAATTAGAGGAGTGAAATTCCATAAACTTCACCTGAGATAATGAACCCGAACTCCAAAAAAAGAAAAGAATTGAAAGACATAGATTAAAAATAGCTTTGAACATATTATTAATTAAAATAACTATTTTTCAATATGAAAAGCTCTTCCTCAATCATTTGACATTAATCCCGTTCTAAAAAAATTGCAGAAATAAATTTTTTTTTTAATGACAACAGATCAGTCAAGTGATTTGAATCGAATCATAAAAGCAGACATAGTCATACACAAATTATCAGTTTGTATAATGGATAAATAATGGAATTCGTTCTTTGACTGCTTCGAATTTAATTTTTCGCTGTATTTTAAACCATCTCATATTTTATAGAGAATAGAACACGAAAATTTACAATTCATCATGTAAAAGATGTAGAAAAAAGAAAACTTTAGAATCCAAGTATTTTTAAAATGTGTCTAATATATTATAATTGTACACATTTGCGTATATTTGTATATACATTTAATATAATAATCACTTACGCCCTTTCGCGGCACAGTCCGGATTCGGCTCACGAAACGCAATTTGGAGATGCCTGAAATAAAAGAATAATTTCAAAATATTTACACCTAAATTTTCTCAATAAGATTACAATACATACAATAAGTATGTAATAAAGAAGTTAGAGAATAAAATAAACGTAAATTAATTAGAAAAATTTAATTAAATTAAATTTATTATTCTAGAAATTAATATCAGTTTTGTGAAATAATTCTATCTGCTATGTTGGCTATAAATATCGATTAAGAATTTGTCACATTTATATAATTGATGGCTAATATTTTAGAATATTTTAATTTTTTAATAATTTGGATTTTTTATGTTTTTTCGAAATATTTTGGATTCATTAAATTCACGTTTCAGCTCAGTGAATTTAAAATAATTCCATATAAAAAAAATATAATCAAATTAATTAAATGTGTCCATCTTGCAATGTTTTTATACATTTTATATATTTTTATCCCATTTTTTTTCTCTATTTTAATTCCGCGACGTACATTATTTGAACCCTCAACTCAAATAAGTTCCGCAGTTGTAAATTTTCATAAAATAATATATATTTTAATTTCGTTAATAATTTTAATCAATTCAGTTGTAATTGATACCAAACTCACCAGATTATTTAAAAATTTTTTTAAAATTTCTAAAATTTTAGTTAATTTCCAAGCTCCATTTGACAGAGAATTTTTTGTATTACTTCTGCTAAAATTTTTAATTCTAATTATTAAAATTAAAGATATAGCTGAAGAAATAATTTATTTTTACTTTCTAATAGAAAAAGATGGTCTGCGATATTTTAAATCCGTTTTTATTTTTTTAAGCCATTTCACAAACTTATTTGCCATATTTCCATCTTTTTGTATCTTTTTATTTCTAGGGCATGCAATTAAAAGCAATTTTTATAATTGCGATAAACTATTTATTTCTAAAAGGGAAAATGAGAATTTTGATTGGGATAAAAAAAGCCTTAAGGAAATAATGATTTTATCCAAAAAATCCACTAAAATATTTAATAAACTTAAATTAATTTACCAGTTAACAATTATATGTTTAATTTTTGAAAATGGAATAAGTCTATTCCGTGCATTTTATACTTTTTTCGTTTTTTTTGAGTTGGAAATATTTTACACTCTTTTAAGAATTTGGATTGAATTATTTTTGATTTTATATTCTTTTAATTTCCCAATATCGAGATATACACTTTTGAAATCTTCAATAAATTTGCACGCCTGGAAGATTTATGAAAATGAGTCTTTTGACAGAGAGGTACATTTATTTTATATGTTATATAAATTTAGTACTAAAATTTCTTTCAAGATAAAAGCCTAAGGCACAGGACAAAAATATACTCAGATTAAGAAACATGACGCTAAAAAAATTTGAATTGAGAATGAAAATTAAGTAAAAGATCAATCACGTTTTAATATCACGCATTAATAATTATAGTTTTTTAATCCGTACAAATTTTTTCTTAAAATCTTTTTAAATTAATATTTTAGTTACATTACCGTCATCAAATCATATGATTTTATTTTTAGTTCGAAAAATTGTTACATCAGTTTAAAATCGTACGATGCGATTCAACGATATTTGGTTTGTTTGAAGTCAACAAAAAATTCATTATAAGTTTAAGTGCTTCAATTATTTGTAATGCTTTAACAATTATTCAACTTCATCTTGTACTTGAGAAAAATGGGATGCACCAGGGACACCTGTACAAGTATATAAACGATCTTAATTCAAATAACGTATTTACTAATATTAGAATGTAACGTAACTAAATGTATTTTTTAAATTAAATAATTGATGACATATCTATATATGCAAAACAGATAACTGGCGCACTATACTTTCTGTAGAACCCGTGCTTATTATACAGGTCAAATCGAACTTGTGGATGTGTAGTGCATCTAAACCAAGCCTACCAAGATTATCAAAATCTTTTGGTACAGCTACACTCTTTTCACTTATAAATTATGTTACAATTAAAGTAGAAGTAAAGTTCATCGTAACAACAAAATATTATTGTTATGAATGAAATTTTGCTAATTATGAATATATTGTAAAAATATATTTTTTTGCTTACTATATACATTATGTATAGTAAGCAATAATATTAATTTTAATGAATTGTTTGTATATTTAAATAAATTTTAATTGATCCAACGACTAATAAATTATTTGTTTTATTTAATTCTAAAAATGTTGTTAATAAACGATATCCACAAATTTGCTTTGGTATTTTGTTTAAGCGTTCAACTTTAAGGACTTTTGGAGTGGGTTACTATTGATGGTGATGCCACTTCGTTTGAAGTTGAACTAAAGCCCAGCCAGCATTTCCCCCTCGTAAGATTTTCGACGTCACCATCGTAGCATATTCTTAATCCTCTTAAAAAAAATTAAAATTCAAAAATTTACTTATGGTAGCTACTTATGGTAACTACGAAAGTCGATTTTTAGGCTTTAAAACCCCGTTTTAGTTAAAAAATTTGAAAAAAAATTATTAAAAAATGTTGCGCATTATTTTGAAGTTGCGCAACATTCCACGGCTGCAACATTTACGGAAAACTTTACCCATATAAAATCAACTTCAATAAAAAGCATTTAAAAAACCATAAAAACCGAGGCCTCCCAGATACAGAATTTAGAATAAAAACTTTGTTTGGGTTGTGATTTTTTTTAACTAATATCTCCGGTTTTATAAACGTAATTTTTGAAAGTAACAAAGTAAGGAGCTGGTTGGAAGCTTGTTTGAGAGCACCTCTTATTCCGCAAACTCATACATAAATTTTCTTGCCTAGCGCTCATTCTTTTTTTGTCATATTCAACATTTAATTTTGATTTTGACGAAAACTGATAAAAAAATCTACCAAAAAGACTCTGTTGAATCGATAAATTCAATAAAATTAATAATTTTGTTGATGCTTTTTTCTTTTTTATTTAAAGACTAGATTGATTTTAATAATTATAGATCAAAAATATGAGAATATAATCATATATTTTGATCACCATAGTATTTAAATTGATTGATTTAGACACTCTTGAGTTTACACGTAAATTTTTAAGTATAATGTTTGCTTATGATTTATTAAATAATAATATAAATTGTGAGGAGTTATTGAGTCTGTGCGAATTTGAAATACCGAGGTCTGGATTGCGAACCGCTCCGCTTTTATATATTCCGTTCCACAGGACAAACTATGGCTTCTTTAAACCCATGTCAAATTGTCTGAGGAATCTCAATTTATGTTATGATGTGTTAGATTTTCATCACTCTAGATATTAATTTAAAAACATGTTGCAGAAATTTATGAGGACTCATACTTTGATCACAAATTGAAGGTGTAAATAATCTTACATTATTTAGAATTGAATTTATACTAATTCTTCACATGAATCTTTGTTAATTTAAACTTTAATATTTCTATTTGACTTTTATTCTTTTTTTTTTTTTTAATTTAACTTTTCATAATTATGTTTTCAATTTATGAATCTAAATATCGTCACCCGAATTCTTAAGTGTTACATAAGCAAAATATTAGTTCGGAGAAAAACGAATTTAAAGCTTGATAGTTGAAAAAAACAGTTTTTTCAAATTGATGTCAAAAACTGCTGCAGTCAACAGTTTTTGACATCAATTTGAAAAAACGGTTTTTTTCAACTACACGGAGAGAAATGAATATGTCGAATTTATTCTCAAGCTCGGAATAACTATAATTTTTTTTGTTTTTTTTCCTATTATTCGCAAAGGGAATACATTTTACGTTAATTTGGAAAATAAGTAAAATTTGTCGTTAATTGTAAACATATTACTCAAATCTGTTATTGAATAAATTATTCATTCTGTTAATAAGTTTTATAATTTTTGGCGCTTATTTATGGTGTGAAGTAATTTGTTTTTTTTTTTCAAAAATATTTTCAAGAGTTTAGAAATTAAGAACAGAAACGAATAATTTGGGCAAATAGCACTAAATTATAAGAATATATTTCAAAAACGAAACGAGCCTGAAGAATGTTTTTCTAAATTTATACATATAATTTATAAATGTAACATAAGCCTGAACATTTCGACCAATCCCTAAGTAAAATCAAAAATAGGTTCTCTAAGTAAAAAATTTTATATATTTCGCTTTAAAATTTACAATGACCCTACTAATTTTCATTGAATTATTTTTGTGAAGCAACCGTGATTCTAATACACAGTAGGGGTCGACAAATAGCACGCGGCGACCAAAGATAATGAAAATGAAGTCTGTTTAAAAATTTTTTTTGTATAACTGACGTGATTTACAATACGATGAATTTGAAATAAAGTATCGTTAATTTATCAGGGCACGCCTAACAATAATCTTGACCCTCTTGGGAAAGTTTCATCATAACCCAAAAAATTTGTATGGAAAATATAGCACCCCAGATTTTTTATAAGTCTGTCATTATGATATAGAGAATCTTCAAGAGAATCCACAAAATATTCAATCCCTATGAAGTTAAAGGAAGAACCCTGCACCTGTTTCCGTAATAATTTTGAATAATAATGCTAATTAAAAAAAATTGTTGATTCATCGATCAATTTACTGTAATATTGAAAACCCATAAAATTTGGTATTAAATGATAAGTTCAACAACCTGCGACCATTTCGTTAATTGGTCATAGTATTAATTTAATTACCCTGTTAAAAGTTTGAAATAAACTCTTTTATAATACGAAATCATTCGCTGTTGAGAAAAATTTATAAAACCTATGAGAGTGAAATCTTCATTCGTGCAATGATATAAATGCTGTTTATTCCTTTTGAGAATAATTTATTTAAGTCTGTTGAGATAATAATGTTTTATGCGGGCAAGTGCTTTGATTCTTCTCTTAAATAAATTATTATTCTTACTAGCGAATGATTTTTTTTAATAATACCGGGTGGTTATAGTAAAAACAATCAACAAATATATTTTTAAAAATAGATACATTGTGGTCGGCCGGTTATTTTATGCAAATTTGGAATAAGATATGTACGTGAAACCAAACTATGAAATCAACTTTTAGTCAATTTTTTTATTTTCACAAATAAACTTTACATTTAAAAATATCAAAAAAGATTTTCTTTTAATGCGTAGCAGTAAGTATGTCCAAAATAAACAAAAAAAAAAATGAAATAAGTGTCGGATAAGTATCGGGTAAGTAAAAATTTATTTTTTTTATTTGGTTCTTGCTACGTTTGTAATGTTGGAAACCAATAAAATAAGCAGCTTATTTAGTGGCACATTATTTAGATGGTTTGCACATGAATAATGTTGACTCAATACTTAAATTTATTATTTAAAATTTAAAAGATAGTCTTGATTTAGACATATCTAATATATCAAATGTACTATAACTGTGCATAATTAGCATAATATCAAAAAATATATGTTAAAATAATTTTATTATTCTATTTCATAATGTAGATAATGTTTGTTCCATAACTCAAATTTATTATGAAAGGATTGAATAAGAACGAAAAATAAAATTAATACAATTCGAGAACTTTGTTTGTGTTTTTATTATAAAGAAATAAAAATATGTTTTAATAACTGACAATATTTGAATTTGTCGTTCAAAACTATTTTTATTAGAAAATGTAGCTTTTGCTGATTGCAGTGAATTTAAAATTAAAGCTAATAGATAATAGTATAGATAAATACTTTAGATTTTCGATGGAAATTTACCCTAGGACAATTTTTTTAGGAACGTTTTAAATCGGTGTTAAAAGAGTTGACAGAGTTGACACTAAGGTACTAAGTCGTTATCAATATGTTAATATTCAATATGCATATATATATATATATATATATATATATATATATATATATATATATATATATATATATGTGTGTTAAAATATATGTTCAACACCTGTGGCAATTTCGTTCATTGGTCATCAAAGTTTATTACTCTATTATGGGTTTGAAATAAACTCTATTTGCTGTTGAGAATAATTTGTAAAACCTATGAGAGTAAAATCTTCATTCGTGCAATGATATAAATGCTATTTATTCCCTTCGCGAATAATTCATTAAAGTTGCTGAGAGAACTGAGCATCTTACTCATATATCAAACAATTTATTCCCATAAGCGAATAATTTATAAACTGTAAACTTTTAAAATGTTCCGAAATATAATAAAACACCTTTAACTTTTACAATTTTTATTTGTCCAGTCAATTGGAAGTTTATTCTCGAAAAAGGTGGAACAAAAAAAAGGAAAAAATTTTTAAAAATTAATTTTTATGCATTAAACACAAAAAAAAAGGTGAATTTAATTTTTTAATAATAAATAAAAACAAATAACACAATAAAAATAAAAATAGAAAAGCTTGGAACAAAACCGCATTGCAAGGTAAGTCTTTTATTTTTTGTAACTTTTGTAATTTTATTTAGAACTTATATTTTTGGTTGTGACACGTTTTCCTTAATAACAAAATCTTTATTACAGAACCATTTTACAGAATCCTTATTTTCAAAATTCTTAAGAGCGAAACTTTTATTTACAAAATATTTAAACACAAAATCCTTAAAAGATAAAATCCTTAATAAAAAAATCTTTAATATTTAAAAAAATAAAGATTTTTATTAATATTGTCGCGTGCGACCCAAACTAATAAAAATCTTTACTTTTTTGTAAATACTTCTATCTCTTAATTTTTTTCTTATTAGATTATTTTATAATAATTTTACGTTTCATAAAACACTCAATTTCGATACTTCGATTAGACCATTCTGTTTTTTTTTCGGAAACAATCTTTTAGAAAAGAGTCCAATCAAAAACAATTCGTATTGATGGGAGAAAAAGGAAGTAAAAATTACCATTTCGGGTTCTAAAAGGTTGTATCTCGACACAAAAAGCAAAATTTGAAAAACCAAAAGGGATCTGGTTTTAGCTAATCATTTTTTTTATGAATCTACATTAAAATTTTCAGAGTTAATAAACCCGGCCGACAATATTTGAAATGGACAAAAGCTGAAGACTTAATCCAATCCACATTTAAGTCAAGAATTAAATTTGCATCTGGACTCAAATTAATGGAAAATTTGTCGAATAATGAAGGTAAGTGAAACGAAATTATTTTTATTTGTAGAAATAAAATTCATTTCAAACCGAAGCTTATGTCCTTAAAAACTAGTTGAAAAAATTTAAATTTATAATGAAAATTATTCGATTTTTTTTTTCTATTTAGAACTACGCAGGTATCAATTTTGTAAACTTTTCCATTGTTTGGTCAAGTCATCTGCCAGAAAAAAAATTAACGGCAAGTTTTGGAAAGTTAGTATTGGAGATTCCTGGGGTTGTTTTGATTTGGAAGCTGATACGGTTGCTGATATTGATGTTTTAATTAATAAAAGAAAATATTTTGTGTGGAGCACAAAATCAATTTTCAACCAATATTATTTGTTATTGGAAATGATGATGTAAAATTTGTAGTTGCTACAGAAAAAATATTATATCCACTTGAAAATGAAAAATTTTGGATTTTAATTCAAAATAATTTTTATGAAATTTATACTCCCAACGAAAAGTTACCTACAGATGTTTCAGATCTAATTGATAATTTTTTAGGTAACCAATTTTGTTTTTTATTTTTAAATATTATCCGTGTCTTAAAATGTTCTATTGTTTGAATGCATGAACGAAATGTTTAAGTTAAAGATAAATTAATAATTAATATTTTTTAATATGCTCGGTGAAAGCTACGGATTTTTATGCATAATGATGTGAATTACTTATTAATTAAAGTAAAGATACATTATGTAGTTGTAGATGTATCATGTATGAATATATTTACTAGACGGTAATATTGATTTAAAAAAAATGTGTACTACATGTAGTACAGTACATACAGTAATTTATATTGACAATAACATTTTAACATTAGAAATAAGAAATATTTTTAATTTTATTAATAAATGTAAATAAAAATGAATATTTGATTTATTTTCAAAATATCAATTTCTTTTTGTCACACGATTTTACCATTTCAGCAGATTTAGGTTCTAAGAAGAATTTTAATCAAAATTTTATCGCATGACATCTAAAAGTACAAAAGTTTAGAATTGCTGTAAAGGGAAGAGTCAATCATCTAAGTTATGCAACTTTAAAATTAATTAAAATGTCCTGTATTAAGTATTAATTAATCTAATAATTAATCTTATCTAATGTAAAATTATTTTTAGGTAGCAAAAGGAATCGATAAATTAATAAAAGTAGCAAATATTATACCAAAAATTAAGGAAAATTCTTCCAATTTCGAAACTATTATCCTCAAGAAGGAATGATCTAGAGAAAAATATACTGGTGGAGAAGAATTGTGGGTCAGATAACGGAACGTTAATTTTTTTTCTTATTTATAATATTGCTCTTCATTGAAAAGTTGGAAAAGGATCTGTTTTTCTGCAAAAAGTCATTCATCAATTTGTTAAATTTTTAAATAACATAATGAGGAATAACTTTTATTCGGAGGAACTGCTCACTTTATCCAGATTTACGCAAATAACAATATTATAAAAGAAAATAAAATAAAACGTATCTGAACTATAATAATTGCAACCAACCCATTAAAAGAATATTTTTTGCGACTAATATTATTACTTCTAGATTATTCGTTATTGACGATGTTTCAAAGAATTTCCTCAAATTTTTAGTATAAATTACTATCATTATAGGCTAATAAATAATTCACGAATCCTTTTTGCTACCAATAAAATATTCCAAATTTGACATGATATCAAACTGTATAAGGAATTTTCTATACAAATCCTTCTTTCAAATTATTACCTTCTAATGAATGAATTATTACATGTTTGTTTCGAATGTTTTATTATCAAGTAATCCATAAATATTATAATCTATTCACGAAATCAATACGAATTATTCGATAATACCCACATTTTACTGCCACTAAGAGACTTTCTATTAATTTGCTAGGAATAATTTAATAACTCTTACGCTGTCATTCTCTTAAATTAATAAATTCTAATTAATAATCACCTGTTTGCTTCGAATATTTTATTCTTAAGTAATACATAAATGTGGTAAGCTGTTGAGTAAACTATTACTTATATCTAATAGTTTACTAGCATAAGAAAACGTTCTATTAGTTCGTTAGGAATAATTTATTAATTCTGATACATAATTCGAACAAAAAATCGAGTAAGTATTTATTCCAAAAGCTAACAATTCCTGCAAAATATTATTGAGAATAAACTATTTGCTATTTGATTTATTTATTAGCAGCTAGCTAATAACCCATTTTTATGCGCAATTTTCGAATAGAATATGGTCATTGGGTATAATATCAACGACGATTTCTCTCCGTGTATCAAGCTTTAAACTTGTTTTTCTCCGAACTAATATTTTGCTTATGTAACACTTAAGAATTCGGGTGACGAAATATTTATACTTATTCTTGTATTATAAATTTAGTTAGGATGTGTATTTCTGTTAGATTAAATAAATAAATGTAGGAATAGTTGAATATTTTTATGCATTTATATGAATTATTATATTTTTATTTAATTAATGATAAGATTGAATAAAAAATTATATAAATAAGTGATTATTTTTATGATATATGAAGTTGTTATATTTTTATTAAATTTAATATTATGTAAGTTTTTAATTTAAGTTAAGGTTATGATCCGATAGGTTAAAATGAAATAAAATAAAATAAAATAAGTTCAAAAATTCTTATTTTACTACGAAAAATACTTTATAATAATGATTGTGATCTGAATAAATTATTTATGATATACTTACAATACGTTTAGGTGAAAAACTAAATCTTTTGATTTTAACATAATTATGTAACTATCTATCTATTATATATAAAAGCGAAGTTGTCTGTTTGTCTGTTCCGAATAGGCTCCTAAACCGCTAAACCGATCGTTTTCAAACTTACACCATGTCTTTGTGTCAGGTCGGGGGTCGTTATTGGCTATTTTAAAATTTGATTGGCCTCCTACCCAGGGACCTCCCCCGGGGGCGGACTTAAAAGTTCGTGCAATTTCATTCAAATTTGGAACATAAAAAGAAGAAATGATAACACACAAATTTCGTAACAAAAAATTTGTTGACCTCTTACCCAGGGACCTCCTACCCAGGGACCTCCTACCCAGGGACCTTCTACCCAGGGACATCCCCTCGGGTCGGACTTTATAAGTTCGTCCGATTTCATTCAAATTTGGTAAGTAAAACGAAGAACTGATTACACAAATTTCGTAAGAAAAAATTTGTTGACCTCCCACCCAGGGACCTCCTACCCAGAGACACCCTGAGGCGGACTTTGAAAGTTCGTCCGATTTCATTCAAATTTGGTACGTAAGAAGAGGAAATGATTACACACAATTTCGTAACAAAAAATTTGGCGACCTCCTACTCAGCAACGCCCCCCGGGGCGAACTTCAAAAGTTCGTCCGATTTCATTTAAATTTGTCACGTAAAAAGATGAAATGATTACACATAATTTTCGTAACAAAAAATTTATTGACCTCCTAGGACTTCAAAATTTTTTCCTAGTACATAAAAATGATTAAACACACGAATTTAGTAACAAAAAATTTGGCCCCTGTGTTTAGGGGGTCTCTTCGACTATATAGAAATCAATTTCTTTATTACTACCGTAATAACTACAAAATATTAAAAACTAAATCACTCAAACGATCGTTTTGAAATTTACACCGTCTCTTTATCTCGGGCTAGTTATAGGCTATTTTAAAATTTGGATGGCACTCTACCCATAAAAAAAAATAATACTTTTACTAATAAAAAATAAAGTAAATTCTAAAATCGAATAACTCTTTATTTTTTCTCTTCCTAAAATTGGATTTAGTAAAAATATAAAAAAAATTGTTTAGTATAAATAGAAATTAAGAAATAAAAAGAATAATATTACTTACTTTTGATAAATAATTTTGAAACAAATGAATAAAAATTAAATATAAAAATTTTAATAAGAAAAATTCTAAAATTGGGTTTAATACAAACTAGGAACTAAGAAAAAATTTATAAAGATCGAAGAGATAAGAAAAAATAAACAAAGTGATCAAAATAAACTTCAGAATTTTTATTTACATTTACCCAATAGACAAAACTCCTCCGTACAAGTCGGTAAAGCCGCCTCTAAGCCATATGTGCAAAATATACTTCATTTTAATTAGAAAATATAATTTAAACCAGAAACCATTTTGAATTAATTTTTATTAATAAGTTACACCTATGATAAATTTATTAATATGGATTAAAAACATTATGTTAAAAAAAATTAAATTTAACAAAATTAAGAGCCCTCACTGTGAGAAATAGGTCTTGGTTTTGCTTTGTATGGTTAATACAATCTCGACTGAAGTGATTTTTTGATATGAGCGAGCCGGATTTTGAAAATTTTGTGTTTTTTTTGTCTTAAATTGGTTTTTGAAAAACTTGAACATTATTAGCTGAAATTGTGAAGAAAAGGAAACAGATAATAAAAAAATTTTAACGCAGAAATAAAGCTAAAATATCACTCTCCAGGGCTTTTTAATTTTCTAAACAATTTTTAATTAATTTCATTTAATTTTAAATTTTTTTTTTATTTTTTTTTATAAATTGTAGCTTCTGCACAGAAATAAAATTCAAATAAAATTCAAAATTCAATTTCAGCATATATGTTCAAGTTTTTCAAAGGTTAATAATAATCTTAAGTCGAAAAAATTATTAAATTGAAAATTATAATGGAAAAACAGATATTTCTAAAATTGAGGAAATTCATCAATAATTATGGTTTTGTTTACCTTTTGTAAAAACATAGATAATTATTTTTTCCTTTTTTGTTAAATAGAAACAAATATAAGGATTGATAACATAATAACAACTCAACACGATTTCGAATGATAAGTTAATTTAATTTCTCTGGCCGCCTGCGGGCGCACCCGCAATAAACTATTTACAGGAATGGCCCTGGGTACAGCTAGTATATGTATAAATATGGGCTGTACTTCCGAATATGGGGCGTGAGCTTTCGGGATGACATCATCACCAAGGGGTTCTATCGGCAATGGGGACTCAGGATATATATGTCATTGTACCCGCAAATGCCATCTAGTGGCCGAAAAACGCAACTGAATTTTTTTTGAAAAAACAGTTCTTTGCAATTTTCTCGGTAACGGTACATCCTAGAACTATAATTTTTTTTAAAATGTAGGTAATAAAATTACCTATGTTCGAAAAAAAAAATTTTAAAAATCTCCAAAAACTTCGGAGTAAATTGCATTTATAACTTTTTAACTCATTTCACCTTTTCACCTTATATTTTTGAAACGGTAAATGGAATCAACCCAATTCTTGGATTTTTCTAGAGGGGACAATTGTACGAAACTTAAAAAAAAAGGTGTTTGAACAACATCCTTTTGGAAAAGGCCTAAAATAAACGAAGAAATTTTGAATAAAAAAAACACACGAAGCAGTCATAGAACTGCCGACAGAAATTTATACTTAAAAGATTTAAACTATGAAATAACAGTGGCTACAAATGATGGGCTGCTCAGTACAAAATGTAAATTAAAATAAAAGTATTTTAATTTACATTTTTACTGAGCAACCCATCAGTTGTAGCCCCTGTTATTTCATAGTTTAAATCTTTTGAGTATAAACTTCTGTCGGCAGTTCTATGACTGCTTCGTGTGTTTTTTTTTATATATTTTGCGCCGGCACGACCTAACCGTAGCTCCCTGCCCAAAAATTTTCGGCAGGTAATCTTAATTTCACCGGAGCTACCTATTTAAAAAAAAAATGTTTTTGTATATTTTGCGCCGGCACGACCTTACCGTATCTCGCTGCTCAAAAATTTTTCGGCAGGTAATCTTAATTTCACCGCAGCTACCTATTTTGAAAAAAAAATTTTGTGTATTTTCTGCCAGCACGACCTAACCGTAGCTCCCTAGCGAAAAATCTTTCGGCAGGTAATATTAATTTCACCGGAGCTACCTATTTTAACATAAATTTTTTTTTGTATATTTTGCGCCGGCACGACCTAACCGTAGCTCCCTGCCCAAAAATTTTTCGGTTGGTAATCTTAATTTCACCGGAGCTACCTATTTAAAAAAAAAAAAATTTTTCGTATATTTTGCTTCGGCACGACCTAACCGTAGCTCCCTACCCAAAAATTTTTCGTCTGGTAATCTTAATTTCAGCGGAGGTACCTATTTTCGAAAAAAAAAATTTTGTATATTTTGCTCCGGCACGACATAACCGTAGCTCCCTACCCAAAAATTTTTCGGCTGGTAATCTTAATTTCGCCGGAGCAACCTATTAAAAAAAAAAAATGTTCGTATATTTTGCGCCGGCACGACCTAACTGTAGCTCCCTACCCAAGAATTTTCGGCTGGTAATCTTAATTTCACCGGAGCTATCTATTTTATAAAAAAAATATTTCGTATATTTTGCTCCGGCACGACCTAACCGTAGCTCCCTACCCAAAAATTTTTCTGCAGGTAATATTAATGTCACCGGAGCTACCTATTTTGCCCAAACATTTTTCGGCAAGTAATCTTTATTTCACCGAAGCTACCTATTTTGGAAAAAAAAAATGTTTGTGCTTTTTGTGCCGGCACGACCTAACTGTAGCTCCCTACCCAAAAATTTTTCGGCTCGTAATCTTTATTTTAACGGAGCTACCTATTTAATTTGAATTAAAATTTATCGCGCCAAATTATTTTGTTTTTATAAATGACAAATGATAATTGGGTGGATCACTAATTTTTTTGAGTATTGAAACGTCAAAAATCATGTCGGTTTTTTCGAATGAGTAGAATGAAAACCTCTTACAGAATTACTCAATTATATCATACAACGAGTCTAAAGAAATATAAACTTCAAAAAAAAGAAATTCTTTTTAATTTTGATAAACAATCTTTAATTAATTATGATTATTATAATTATGTACATGACATTATAATTATGTACATCACATTATGTACATTATGTACACATTCCGCTAGAGGTGTTTTTCATAAAAGTTTTGTCGAATTTTTCACAGCACTGGAGAGTGATATTTTAGCTTTATTTCTGCGTTTATTTTTTTTTTATTTTCTGTTTCCTTTATACTGCACAATTTCAGCATATACGTTCAAGTTTTTCAAAGGTTAATAATAATCTTAAGTCGAAAAAATTATTAAATTGAAAATTATAATGGAAAAACAGATATTTCTAAAATTGAGGAAATTCATCAATAATTATGGTTTTGTTTACCTTTTGTAAAAACATAGATAATTATTTTTTCCTTTTTTGTTAAATAGAAACAAATATAAGGATTGATAACATAATAACAACTCAACACGATTTCGAATGATAAGTTAATTTAATTTCTCTGGCCGCCTGCGGGCGCACCCGCAATGAACTATTTACAGGAATGGCCCTGGGTACAGCTAGTATATGTATAAATATGGGCTGTACTTCCGAATATGGGGCGTGAGCTTTCGGGATATATATGTCATTGTACCCGCAAATGCCATCTAGTGGCCGAAAAACGCAACTGAATTTTTTTTGAAAAAACAGTTCTTTGCAATTTTCTCGGTAACGGTACATCCTAGAACTATAATTTTTTTTAAAATGTAGGTAATAAAATTACCTATGTTCGAAAAAAAAAATTTTAAAAATCTCCAAAAACTTCGGAGTAAATTGCATTTATAACTTTTTAACTCATTTCACCTTTTCACCTTAAAATTTTGAAACGGTAAATGGAATCAACCCAATTCTTGGATTTTTCTAGAGGGGACAATTGTACGAAACTTTAAAAAAAAGGTGTTTGAACAACATCCTTTTGGAAAAGGCCTAAAATAAACGAAGAAATTTTGAATAAAAAAAACACACGAAGCAGTCATAGAACTGCCGACAGAAATTTAAACTTAAAAGATTTAAACTATGAAATAACAGTGGCTACAAATGATGGGCTGCTCAGTACAAAATGTAAATTAAAATAAAAGTATTTTAATTTACATTTTTACTGAGCAACCCATCAGTTGTAGCCACTGTTATTTCATAGTTTAAATCTTTTGAGTATAAACTTCTGTCGGCAGTTCTATGACTGCTTCGTGTGTTTTTTTTTATATATTTTGCGCCGGCACGACCTAACCGTAGCTCCCTGCCCAAAAATTTTCGGCAGGTAATCTTAATTTCACCGGAGCTACCTATTTAAAAAAAAAAAGTTTTTGTATATTTTGCGCCGGCACGACCTTACCGTATCTCGCTGCTCAAAAATTTTTCGGCAGGTAATCTTAATTTCACCGCAGCTACCTATTTTGAAAAAAAAATTTTTGTGTATTTTCTGCCAGCACGACCTAACCGTAGCTCCCTAGCCAAAAATCTTTCGGCAGGTAATATTAATTTCACCGGAGCTACCTATTTTAAAATAAATTTTTTTTTGTATATTTTGCGCCGGCACGACCTAACCGTAGCTCCCTGCCCAAAAATTTTTCGGTTGGTAATCTTAATTTCACCGGAGCTACCTATTTAAAAAAAAAAAAATTTTTCGTATATTTTGCTTCGGCACGACCTAACCGTAGCTCCCTACCCAAAAATTTTTCGTCTGGTAATCTTAATTTCAGCGGAGGTACCTATTTTCGAAAAAAAAAATTTCGTATATTTTGCTCCGGCACGACATAACCGTAGCTCCCTACCCAAAAATTTTTCGGCTGGTAATCTTTATTTTAACGGAGCTACCTATTTAATTTGAATTAAAATTTATCGCGCCAAATTATTTTGTTTTTATAAATGACAAATGATAATTGGGTGGATCACTAATTTTTTTGAGTATTGAAACGTCAAAAATCATGTCGGTTTTTTCGAATGAGTAGAATGAAAACCTCTTACAGAATTACTAAATTATATCATACAACGAGTCTAAAGAAATATAAACTTCAAAAAAAAGAAATTCTTTTTAATTTTGATAAACAATCTTTAATTAATTATGATTATTATAATTATGTACATGTGAATTTTTTTATCTACAAAGTACCTTATGTCACCATTAGGATAAACTAAAAACTTTTTGCTAACATTATAACTATAATAATTATAGGACTTCTTTGGATTCTGCAGCATTTCGTATAGTTGGATTATTTTAATTCTGTCAGTATCTTTCAAAGGCTTCCACTTCACGAGATTGAAAATTTGATCAACTGACAACCCGTTAGTGAAACCAAATGTGGCAACTACGCACTCACACGTAATCTATAGAGAACCCTTGGAGGAAAAGGGGAGTATGTCGCGGAGGCATCCGAAAAGAAAATTTAGACATACATTTATTCGAATTTTTTTGGAGAAAACAAACGAAAAGAGACAACATAGATGAATTTACGTAATTAATTATAGATATCAAAACTTTGTACTCAGGTTAATTCAATAAATTTGAAAATTAAAGCATATAAAAAAAAATTTATTATTTTTTTTTATTTATGCATATAAGAAAACAAATAACACAAATATTTGGGCTTTTTTATGCTTATTCCGTAACTGCATATCAATAAATTATGAGATTTTGTTGTGCTGATTTATTTGTTCATTTTAGACCTTTTCCAAAAGGATGTTGTTCAAAGAACTTTTTTTTTAAAGTTTCGTATAACTGTCCCCTCTAGAAAAATCCAAGAATTGGGTTGATTTCATTTACCGTTTCAAAAATATAAGGTGAAAAGGTGAAATGCGTGAAAAAGTTATAAATGCAATTTACTACGAAGTCTGTGGAGATTTTTCGAAATTTGTTTTTCAAACATAGGTAATTTTTTTACCTACATTTCAAAAAAATTATAGTTCTAGGATGTACCATTACCGAGAAAATTGCAAAAAAAAGTTTTTTCAAAAAAAAAAATCTGTTGCGTTTTTCGGCCACTAGATGGCATTTGCGGGTATAATGACATTTATATCCTGAGTCCCCATTGCCGATAGTACCCCTTGGTGATGACGTCATCCCGAAAGCTCACGCCTCCTATTCGGAAGAATCCCATAACTAAATATGTACCTTTATACATAATATACCTACTCCTTTTTACACAAAACTTTAAATTGCGATCATTAAACACTATAGTTTTCGCAATAAATTATCAATTCTCTTTTTTCTACATCAATAATATTTTATTTCCGCAAGAAGAAAAAAATACATTCTCATTTTAAATCAAATAGGAATAAATTTTAATTATTTGCATCTAAATTTTAATACATAAAGTTTAAACAATATTGATTCATAAATCTCAACCATAAAATAATAACCAAAAATAAGTATCTAATAAAAAAAATAAGTATCTGCAAGAAATTTCAACTTGTTTTTTTCTTTTAACAATAAAATTTACTTCAATTATTTTACTCTTTTTAATAATAATTTTATTTTTGACTTTTCACAACACAAAACAATTTATTCAAATAAAATCTTAAGACAATTAGTCAACAAAAAAGTACATTAAATTCTATAATTGATAAATAACTTGATGTATGAATATAAAAAAAATTTGAAATAGAATAAGTTTTTAAAATAAAATTCAAATTCAAATTTAATGCGAACGAAAAAGATTCCGAAAAGGTTATATATTTTGCAATTTTAACAAAAAATTTTAATATAAATTGTTGTATAATGCCATCACGATCATGATGAGATGTTCTTCCCTATATTTTGTAAACAATTTATACATAGTTTTGATTCTTATATTTTTATTCATATGAAATACAAATAAACTTCACAATATTTAATTTTGGTTTATAAATAATATTTCATTAGTTTGTATCATTAATGAAAGTCTTGTCGTAAATATTTTTTGTCACTTAATTGAATGTAGAAGTCGCGGAATCAGTTATTTTTTTTTCGAAATTTTTACAAAATCTTGCGGCAATGACTAAGAAAACCCACAAAATTATATAATTTTTGAAGAGAACGTACCGAAAATCCACAAAAATTAGTTTCCTTTTTTTTATAGAGAACTTAAATTAATTTTTCCTTAAATCTTATATTTTTTTTTCTTTGGTATGTGTGTTGTTCAAATATCTACGTAAGATCATGAATTCAAAAAAGTTAAATTAAAAAACATATTATGTTTATAAAAGTTGAATAAATATATTAAGCTATTCATAAAATCTGAAGTTTTTAAATAAATAAATATAACAACTCTAACGAATAAACCTAATTTTTTAACTTAACTAGTTATTTAATTTGATTTGAAAAATATTTTTTTTAATATGTACAAAAAATTGGTTTTGTTCTTTATTTTTAACGCATGGAGCCCGTTTTAAAATTTAGATCCATATACTGCTTTTCAAATGAAATTCGCTTTTAGCCTTCAGTCCGAATCAAAATCCATTTACCCACATACTAACCATCACAAATCCATGAAAATTTTTAATTAAAATTATATATATTTATTAAGAAAATAAGTTCTAATTCTGGGTTGGTGAGGAACTTTTAGTTCCGAAGTCCGAAAATCAGAAAATCCAACGCATCGGTCGGAAGTGAACGCATTTTTTGATATTTACATTGATACCATTGAAATTGAACAGTTGTTAGCAATGCATTGAATAGTTTGTAAGTTGTAAGCATTTTAATGTACGATAAACAAACGGACAGACAGAAAAAGAAAACATAGACTTCGATTTTTATTTTTGGTGGAAAATGTACTATTACTTTCAATTTACTTCACTCTTCTGATAATAAAAATAATATAATTAGAAAGTTGAAAATATAGTGATAAAGAAAATATTTTTGCAAAAAATTGTAACTTTCTTTTTTTTCAACCTTGTTAAATAGGTATTGTTCCTAAGTTTTTACGGCGCAATATATAAAAAGGAATTTTTTTTGTTAACATAAAATTAGTTTTGCGACAAAATTTTACAGTCTAGTGACGTCGACAAGTATACAATTTTCTGAATGATTTGATTTTTTTTTTTAAAAATTGAAGTTGTGAAAAAATTATTTTGGTTTTTTATTTTTTCACTGTAATTACTTTATTAATTTCAAATAAAATGAAAAATTGTGTAAAAATAATCAACTTTACCAGTAGGTATACTTTTTCATGAAACAGCTTCCTTTTTTTTTTTTTCGCAGAACGATTTAAGAAATGATGAAAAAACATGAATATAGGTAAATTGTATTAATTTTCATATAAAAGGATAAAAATTCGGACTTGATAATAAACGTTACATAAAGTCTTGTATGACATTACACTTCAGTGATTAAACTGCTTTACTGGCTTAAAAAATTAAACCATTGTTCTACCGTAACCTTTGCTTGAAACTAACTAACTCACACACTTTAATATAGGGGATTAACGAGAAAAATAAAATAAAATGCTCTAAAGTTAAGAAACATTAAATATCTTAATTTAAGAAAATATTATTTCTGGGCAAAAATTCTAAAAAAAATTAAATCAGAATTCAGGCGAAAATTTTAAAATATATCGATAAGAAAATTTTAGTTAATATTCAAACGCCAGAAACAGAAACATTTAGACCAACATTTTGCCAGATAGCTTTGTATTTTATTATATAGTTTTGGTTTCCAAATGCTGATCTTAATTCAAATATAAATTTTTCAATAATTTTTCAATAATTTTTCAATAATACTGCAGAACACCCCAATAAAATATTTAAATATATTTTCTGGATTTTTCTCGGAAAGAAAGTATTAATGAAAAGATGTACCTACATCTTAATAAAACTGTGTAAATTTTAGTTCATATCGTCTCGGATAATTTATAATACACTTACTTTTTTCTTTTTTTTTTACGGAAGCTAGATATAAATTAACAATAAAAAAATTAATAACAAAAAATTAAGTTACACCATAAATTAAGAATACAGAAAGATGGGAAGCTTCATACGACATTATTTTTGGTATTTTTAATCTATGGTTACACGATATTATTATTTAAATAAATAGGTTCTAAACAGAAGAAAATAAAAATTAATATAGTTTGCGAATCAAAGAAAATAGTTTTTTTTTATGTTAGAAAGTTTCTTCACATGCATATATTTCACTAAAAACTAAAATCGTAGGGCTATTAAAAGAATAGATCAATATTCGTTTAAAGGAATAGACCAATATACGTTTTTTTACATGTTATAATAAATTTATTAAATTTTTAAAATTCCTTGCAATTACTATAAAATTTATGATAACTCGTACACAAAAGTTGCATTCATATTGATATCATTATTTAAATTAATATTTCTGTTTTATCCCATTTTTCTCAAATACAAGATGAAATTGAATAATTGTTAAAGCATTACAAATAATTGAAGCACTGAAAGTTATAATGAATTTTTTGTTGACTTCAAACAAACCATATATCGTTGAACCGCATCCGTACGATTTGAAACTGACGTAACAAATTTTCGTACTAAAAATAAAATCATATGTTTTGATGACTTTAATTAAAAACGAATACATATATTTTAAATTTAAGTTAAGAAAGAAAAAACTAAAGAAAAATTTGTTATGTTTGGAAAAAACTATTATTATTAAATCATGGGAAAAAAAACGAGATTGAACTTTTACTTAATTCACATTCTCAATTAAACATTTCCTGTGCCTTAGGCTTTTTTTTTAACAGTTTGAAACTTCTACAGCATTGTTATAAGAGATTATACTAAAATTTTTTTTTTTTTTTTTTATTTAGATATCAATTTCATGGTTGATCTTTATTATATATATATTTTAATGGAAAAAAAAAACGTTTGGACAATATTTTAATTGTGTACAATTATATTATTTATATTTTTACTTTCAGAACCTAAAATATTGAAATTAAAGCACTGATGAAAATAACATCCAAATCCCCGATCATTCTATTTGTTTTAAATAAATTGTTTCAATTTCTGTAATAAAAAATAATTTAATGTGCTTATGACCGGAAATCATCTTTAGTCGAGGTGAAAATTAATTGAATCATTCCATTTAGATTTAACATTCCGTGTTCATTAACGTATATAAGGAAAAGAATTGGTCCTTACTTAGGGCACTTAGTCACTTTTGATTTCATTAATTTGAACATATTGTTTTCTATTTCTGAGGTAACTCTTAAACCATTTTTCATCCTGTTGTTTAAATTACAAATTGTTCAATATTATTAAAAGCATCACTGTATCAAAAGCTTGACTGAGATCATAAAACATTACACCAACTGTTTTATTTGACTTCACTTTTAATTAAATCTTTGTTACAAAGTCAAACAATGCTATTTCAGTGTTTAATTTATCCTTGAAGAAGTACGGTCACAGAAACCAGTATACTGTCACAGAAATAAAATTATGGCAAAATCAAATAAAAAAAAGAAAGAACTGAGAATATCATATGAAAGAGATGAGATTCTTGCCAAATACAAAGAAAATAACTGCAAAAATTCTATTGATGTTTGACTTAATCGCGCCCTTCTGTGTTGTTTGATTCAACTGTCTAAATGACTGGTGAATATCAATTTAATGTATAGTAATGTACTTTTAGGTACTGTAGAAACAAGAAACATAATTTTTATAACTCTATTTTATTTGTAAAATATTTTAATGCACATGTCTTCGGTAAGTTGTATTTACATTCGCAAATTTAGCTCGGTAAATGGTCCATTACATGCATCAATACACATGCAATTATAGAGGAATGTAAATTGTATTTACATTTCCCTGTGATGTAAATTGTATTTACATTGCTCTATATTGTATTTACATTCTTCATTTTGAACTGCGTAATACTATAAACAAAAATAATATCACTCAGACTCACAATATTTCAATACAGACAAATACCAAAAAAAAAAAAAAAATGCAAATGTATACCTTTCACATGCATCATATCAATGTCAAACAAAGCTTAGTTTATAATGCTAAAATCTAAATTTTCCCTCCGAGCTAATCTATATTTTCCCTCTGAGCAAACAAAAAAAAAAAAAAAAAGAACCAATAAAAAAATACGCGGCTATTTTTTTTTTTTTTCTAAAAAGCGGCCGGTCGATCAGTCGATGAATTTTCTTAACATGTGTTTCAATCTACTATTTTTAAAGGATCTTCGAACCTCTACTACTAAATTTTCAAACGAGTGTGGTTGGATTTTAGTACAAAAATTTAAACCACACTTCAAAAATTGCACTTATTTTTATTCAAAAAAACAAAATGAATAAAAATAGAACAATGGTAACCCTGAAAATATCTTTGTTGTCATTATAAAGTTTGCTGCGATTGTCAAATGTCAAGTAAGAATTTTTTTTTCTTTTATCAACAAACGAGGAAAATGGCAGCAACAAGGAGATTATTTATTGTAAATATAAATTATAATTATATAATTATTATTTGATTTTATTTTTAATTATAAAAAAAATAATTATAAAATTATTATTATTTTTTTTAATAATTAAAAATAAAATTAAATAAAATTTAAGAAGACCATTAGTTCCTAAAATAATAAAAAAAAAATTAGTAATTTTTCTAAAAAAAAATTATTCGATTTTTTTTTTTGCAAAAAAGAAAATGAATAATTTTTTTTTGGAAAAATTACTAATTTTTTTTTTAATATTTTAGGAATCTTCCGGTTTGAAATCATTTCGATAAATAAATAAACTTCCTTATTAAATTTTATTTCCTTGCTTCATTTTGAACTTTTTTGTTTATTTTTTTCATTATAAATGTATTGTTTTCAACTCCCTCTCACATGCACATTAAAGCAGTATACAATACATGTTAATCAAATTTGTTATACAGCTCGTTTTGTATACACACAAACATATAGACACTCGTCAATATTATATCACTCGACCTTCGGTCTCGTGATATAAACATGACTCGTGTCTATGTGTTTGTGTGTATACAAAACTCGCAAGAATAACAAATTTTCTTAACATGTATTGTAATCTACTATAAAAATAATATTTAATTTAAATAAACTTGGGACGTTAAATTTATAAACATAATTTTATGTGCATAGAGTAATTTAAAAAGTTGAATAATATTATGTAATTTTTCATAATAATTTTTTTATTTACTCTAATATTCAGCAACCTCAATTTACTTTATTGGAAATATGATGAAAAAAAATTTTAAATTTTCATGAAATATCAATAATTACATATTATAAACAGTAAAATTGAAATGCATTTTACTAAAATTATGTTTTTGCAATGAATAAAAATGAATAAAAATTTTATTCGAACATAAAAATCTACGTTTTATATTTGATTTTTGATTATAATATATAAGTACGTTTACGTTTATATCTATTTCAAAATTTTTTGTATTTATTATACTATTTTAACCGAAAAAAAAATTTTATAATAGGAGTAAATAAATTAATAATGAATCACGTCCTTACGTTCTGTTTTTATTGATATCGTATCACTTATTTTATTATATATAAATTAAATACTTAGGTTTCATATTACTATTATACTGTATTTTTATTAAAATTATACAAAGTTTTCAAATAAAATTTTTCATAATAAATTAAATTTGCCTCTCAAATTAAATATTCTTCTGCATTCATCCTTTGCATTTAATTTTTGCCATTTTATAAACTTATAAACTTATGTTAAACTTTTGAAATTTTGAAATTTAAACAATATTATTTCATTTTTGTATTTTATTTCAATTTACATTATGTTATGTTTTACCAGTCTACCGAAAAGGAGGGAAATGTTTTTTATTGAACTATATCATGTTTTTTTTTTGAAACTTTAAGTGTACTTTTAATTGCATGTTGAATTAAACTTTGAATTCCAGTGGATGCTGAAAAAGGGACATATAATAAAATTTAGTAAATTTGCATACATTTCCTTAAAAAATTATACAAAATTTTTTTTAATGAATAAAACTGAAAATTGTACTACAATAAAAAAAAAATTAATTGAGCGAAAGTCACGACACCAAATGATACTTTTATTGTTTTTTCTAGCGAAGAATAAATTACAAATAAAATTATTTAATACATAAATTGAAAATACTAAATTAGAAATTTTTATGTCAAATATTGCTCTAAAATCTTACATACGAACAGATAAATTTAAAAGTAAAAGTTCGAGCTATTTTTCCGTGCTGTTATAACAAAATAGATAATCTTGCTAGTTATCCACTAGATCAATTTGACCTGTACACATAGCAAGGGACATACAGAAAATATACATAGCTGATGCTGCTATTTTTTTCAGTGTACGTGTAGGTACATACATTATATTATAACGTATTACTTTATTATACATTCCAATACTGAAATGCTTCATTCCAATACTGAAATGCTTCATTTATTTTCATGTTGAATTTCTACAATAATATAGCTTATGTTTATCAAGTTTATGACCATGTAGTGAAAATAATTATTAAACTCATATTATATAATATTTCCATTATATATATAAGAATAAGTAACTTTTATCGTATGAAATATATATATAGATATATATGAAATGTATATGAAATGTATATAGTTATAGATATAGACAGGCCCGGCTCGTAGCGTGTGCGAAGTGTGCACTGCACACAGGCGCCAGTAATGAAAATGCGCCTATAAGCCAATATAAAATTCGAATTTTAACAAAAATTATTTTTTTTTTTAAATATAGGCATACAAATTTGTTTTTAAGTTTTTAATTACAAAATTATCTGGAATTGTTGTCTCAAAAAACATTTTGAACTGGATTTATAACAATAATGTTGAAGAACTCTTTCCAAATGCACTGATTGCATTAAGGGTATTACCATAAAGGAAGTATAAAGATGAGAAATTCATTCCATACAAAAAATTCGAATTAAAAAAAATTAAACAAAAAATATTAAATCAAAAAATATGAAATCGCTATCCCATTACCGACAATTGGGATAGTGATTTCATATAGACCGACATTTTTTGTTTAATTTTTTTAATTTTAATTTTTTGTACCGAATGAATTTCTCTGGTATTACTAACATTACCCGTTTTAGTTCCTAAAGGTGAGAGAACTTTTCCAAAATTAAAACTGATCAAAAATTATTTGAGATCAACTATCGGGCAAGAAAAATGGAATGGGTTGGCAATAGTCTCCATAGAATCTGAAATTTCTAAATATATTAACTTTGATGTGTTGCGGAAAGATTTCGCTAAAATCAAAGCAAGAAGAACAAAATAGTAGAGTATAAAAGAAGTTCAACAGCAATATTTTTATTATGTTTTATAGATTTATGTAATTTACATTATATATTTTTTAATATTATATTATGTTTTTCTCATTAGTTTGGTTTTTTTTTTCTAAGAACCCTAATGGATTTAATCAAAACTCTTGTAAGTTCTTTTATTATTTATCATAAATGAATTAAGCTAGTTTTTGCTTTATGTAGCCTTTTAGTATCTAATTGAAAACTTTTTCAAAGGCGCCAATCATTCCTCGCAAACACAAAAAATAAACCACGAGCCGGGCCTGTATATAGATATAGATACAGTTAATTAAAATAAAAATTATTTTAACAAAAGAGGAAGCCTGTTTTATTCCTCACAATAATTTTCTTGATTCCATTCCAAAAAATAAGAGTATCTTGATTTGTAAGTTAAAATTGTTAACATTTTTGATGTCTGAACCTGAAATTTATACTTTTATAATATAATACTTATACTATTATGCTATTTCATAAAAATTCCAATCAAAATAGAAATTCATAGGCAGAAGTTCTCAACTGTCCAAACGTCGACCTCATTCTTAAGTAAAATTTATATTATTTAAGTTTTTTAAATATTTGAATGTACTCTGACAATCTGGTCCGATTGATGTGGATCGGAGGAAACTATAAAAAACAAAACCCCGAATCTGTTCAAAAATTCGCGCTGGGCTCTGGAAACACATTTCCATGAAAATTAGCGCCCGGAAAGATTCGATTGTATCAACTAAAAAAAAATTTCAGGATTTCGGCTGGATTGATTTCATTGCAAAGATTCGTAAAAAAAATTTTATTGAAAAGATATTATCAAATATTCAAATGGATCAATACATATGAAATGGGGCTCGTATACATTTCTCCGTAAATTTTTAATAAATTTGTGAAATTCTATTACTTTTGAGATGTCTAATTGTGAGATTTTTTTTCATTGATTTAGAAAATAGAATATAATCGGAATAGTATCACGAATAATATCTTTTCAGGTTTTGAATAAATTTTTAGAATTTAAATTAACTTGCAGCTCAAAATTTTCAACAAAAAATTTCTTTACATATCAACAAATCTCCCAATTATAGTGAGAAAAAAAATTGGTTAGGTATATTTTCAAAAAGATTCGTCAAAATATAAATTTCCGAAATAAGTTCGGCTTATTTAAACAATGTCCTAAAATTATAATTGGAAAAAAGAATAATAGAATCGGTTTTCAATACATTAACCAAGATATGTGCTGGTTGGAACTGAAAGCCTAAACAGAAAAGTATATTAAATTTCTAAATATAACTTAATAAATCTCGAGGAGCTTATGTAATGCTACCAAATTATCACCAAAAACAAAAAAATATGTATTTATAGAAGACAAATAAAGTTGTAATTAAGGAAAAGTTTTTATTTAATTTATAATTTCGGTCACCTTTTTGAGAAAAAATAAAAAAATTATATTATATTAGATTATTACTATATTATAATATTAAATAAAATAAAAAAGTACAACTAAACACAGTCTAATGAGTCCAATATTGTATATTTTTTGAAATATTATAAATTTAGTTTTTCTACGCTAAATTTAATGAATTTCTTCATTACAAAAAAAAATCAATAAAATTATAGGAATTTTTTTTAGATAAAAGCGATAGTCAAGAAGACAGACACCCAACGCAATCGACGCCTAGAGAAAGAGAAGAGAAAAAGATAAGACGAGATCGAAAAGGAATGGAAAAATGGCAAGTACTATAGATAAGTGTAAGAAATTGAAAAGGACCATGACTTTAGCGAGTTTGGTCAATACGGTGGAGAGAAAATCCTTTCGGATGCCAATAACACAGTTCTTTTGCCCTAACAAGAGATATGGAAACAACTGAATTAGAATTTTTACTTAATCATAACAGTCGATTGTGATCCATCATAGATTATTTTCCTTTCAGTTGCGATTATGGAATATATTATTTATTTATTAAATTAATTAAAAAAAAGGAACAGACTTTTAAAAAATAATTTCTAATATAAATTATGTTGTATATCCTAATAGCACAATTTTTTATATTTAGTAATTAAATTAACATAAATGATTTACACGGTAATCCCAATTGAAAGTATTACAAGGAAAATAATGTATGATATAAAAGCTATTAGTTGTTATTACATTAATTCTCATTGAACACGGTGATATTTGTTTACAAGTGTTTTAAGCCTGGGCATAGGCGCCGGCAGTATGGTGCAAGGTGCACCACCTTTGTGTGATAAAAATTTTAATAAAATTGTTAATTTTAACAAAAGGATTCAAAATTAAAACAATTTTTTTTTATTCATACTTTTTATTAAATAATAATTATAACCTACGTGGCTTCTCTGCGAACTTTAAAATAACTTCGGTTAAAAAAATCGTGGGGAAAAATTTGAGGAAAATATTTTTTCTGAGGAAAATTTGAAGAAATTCATAAATATTGTGCTAACGTTGGCAGTGAACAATATTTAAAATTCAAACTCGTAAATTTTTTTTACTCTAATTATTTTAAGAAATTGATATTATTACGATAATCTTCTACGTAAGTTGAACTCAAAATCCATTGTTAAAACTAAACTTTTTGATTACCAACACATAAGTACCGCATAAAATCTGAACACATTAAAAATTTGAGGAAATCTTGCAAAAATAAGCTGTTTTTGGCGTAACACTGCAGTGAGTTGAACCGTTAAACAATTTTTTTTTCTAATTTAGGGCAAAAAAAAATTTTAGTACACAAAAATATAAAAAAATTATTTGAGGAATTTTTTTAAAAAAGTGTGTTTTGGGGAAATTTCTTAAAAATTTGAGGAAATTTCATTTATTCCATCAGGTGAGAGATAATCTTAAAAAGTTCTGAGCACGCATCAGCATACTGAGATGAATTTTGTCGTGAATTCAAAATAATGTTTTGCAACTGATTTTTTCTAAAATCAAAATTTAATTTATATTAAAATTGTTGGAAATTGTAACTAAGCGATGAACCCGCAATATGTCAAAGATTTGGTAAAATCAAAATAATAATTTTTACATGCACCACCTTATAAAAAATCCTGGCGGCGCCCATGAGCCTGGGGCATAAACAATGAACTGAACAACAAAAAAAACTCTTGCAAAAGTAGAATAAGATAAGGTCATTTTACTTTTAGTATAATCTCTTATTACAGTCTCTCAGTGTCAGTCTCTCAGCAAAGTCAAAAAATAACAGATAACTCTAATCTAATAATAGATAATACAACAGACATTGAGCTAAGTTACGGCTCAGATAATGAACCTGACTCAGCTCCAAAAAAAGAGAAGATTTAAAAATAATATATAATTTTAATAACTATATATTTTCAATCTGAAAAGCTCTTTAATGTACACATTTAAGTATATTTATATATACATTAAATATTAGAATCACTTATGGCCTTTCACGGCACAGTCCGGATTCGGCTCACGAGTCGTGATTTGGAGATGCCTGAAATAAAAAAATAATTCAAAATATTTACACCTAAATTTTCTCAATAACTTTACAACACATACAATAACATAAGTATAAATAAAATAAACGTTAATTGACTGGAACAATTTAATTAAATTAAATTTAATATTCTAGAAACTAATTTCAGTTTTGTGAAATAATTCTATCTGCTATGTTCGCTATAAATATCAATGGACAATTTGACAGCCTTATATAATTGATGGCTTATATTTTGGAATATTTTTATTTTATTATAATTTGGATTTTTTATGTTTGTTCGAAATATTTTGGATTCGTTAAATTCACGTTTCAACTCAAAGAATTTAAAATAATTCCATATGTAAAAAATATAATCAATTTAATTAAATGTGTCCATCTTGCAATGTTTGTATACATTTTTATCTCATTATTTTACTGTTATTTAATTCCGACACTTTCCGACATTTTCTCCTCAACTGAAACTTTAGAAGCACTTGCACGTCTTCACAGTGTGATACATCTTTTAATTTCGTTATTAATTTTAATGAATTCAGTTGTAATTGATACCAAACTCACCAAATTATTTAAAAAAATTTTAAAATTTTCTAAAATCTTAGTTAATTGCCAAATTCCATTTGACAGTGAAATTTTTGTGTTAGTTCTTCTAAAATTTTTCATTTTTATTATTAAAATTAAATATTTGGCTGGAATAATAATTAATATTTACGTTCAAATAAAAAGGAATAGTCCAAACCATTTTAAAGATGTTGTTTTTGTTCTAAGCCAATTCATAAACTTATTTTCCGCATTGCCATCTTTTTGTATGTTTTTATTTATTGGACATTCAATTAAAAGAATTTCTTATAATTTTGATAAGCTATTTATTTCTCAATCGGAAGATTTGGATTGGAAAAATAGAAATAGCATTAGAAACCTTAAAAAAATAATGATTTTAGCCAAAAATTGCTGTAAAATATTTAATGAATTTAAATTAATTTACCAGTTGATAATTATAAGTTTAGTTTTTGAAAATCTAATAAATCTATTCCGTCAATTTCATTTTATTTTTTACATGACTTTAAAGTTAAAAATTTTTTACCTTCTATTTATTGATTCTATTGAATT